>CAWUFW010008913.1:600000-836581 GCA_963921515.1 Calotriton arnoldi | reverse complement strand
TGTGCTTCGTTCCGGTTACGTATTGCTGTGCTGACAGGATGGCTGGGAGTGTTGTCCTGGCAGTTGTTTGGCTAAGAGTCCCAAGAGTGTCCCTGTGCTTCACACAACATAACCCAGGGTGGTGGTGCTTTGTGGGATCTTGTGTTAGGATGGAGGGCATTGCATTCTACCAGGTGGGTACTGTGGAGTTTGTGTTGGGGGGGGGTGAGGGGAGGTGCTGGTGACTATAGTCAGTGCTGCAAGTCCCCCTTCCCACCCAGCCAGCCAGATATCCCACCATGGAACGTGCTTGCATTGCAGGGAGTGGAAGTTGTCTCTCAGGATGTCAGTCAGTGGTGTCCTGCTGTTTGTTGGTGCACAGTTGGCAGCAGGGCCTTGTGCTCCCCACAGCAGTAGCCAGTGTCAGCCATCTTGTGAGTCCTTCTCCACTCCCTGTGATGTGAGCATGGTTCAGGGTGGTGTTGATGGGACAGTTGTGGGGGTGAGCAATGTCTGTGACTACGACTCCCATCATGCTATTGCCTCCACCCCCCTTCCCAGCATGCCCATGCTTCCTTCCTTTGACTCTGCTTCCCTGTGGGGTGGGCTGGCTGTGCTGACAGGATGGCTGGGAGTGTTGTCCTGGCAGTTGTTTGGCTAAGAGTCCCAAGAGTGTCCCTGTGCTTCACACAACATAACCCAGGGTGGTGGTGCTTTGTGGGATCTTGTGTTAGGATGGAGGGCATTGCATTCTACCAGGTGGGTACTGTGGAGTTTGTGTTGGGGGGGGTGAGGGGAGGTGCTGGTGACTATAGTCAGTGCTGCAAGTCCCCCTTCCCACCCAGCCAGCCAGATATCCCACCATGGAACGTGCTTGCATTGCAGGGAGTGGAAGTTGTCTCTCAGGATGTCAGTCAGTGGTGTCCTGCTGTTTGTTGGTGCACAGTTGGCAGCAGGGCCTTGTGCTCCCCACAGCAGTAGCCAGTGTCAGCCATCTTGTGAGTCCTTCTCCACTCCCTGTGATGTGAGCATGGTTCAGGGTGGTGTTGATGGGACAGTTGTGGGGGTGAGCAATGTCTGTGACTACGACTCCCATCATGCTATTGCCTCCACCCCCTTCCCAGCATGCCCATGCTTCCTTCCTTTTGACTCTGCTTCCCTGTGGGGTGGGCTGGCTGTGCTGACAGGATGGCTGGGAGTGTTGTCCTGGCAGTTGTTTGGCTAAGAGTCCCAAGAGTGTCCCTGTGCTTCACACAACATAACCCAGGGTGGTGGTGCTTTGTGGGATCTTGTGTTAGGATGGAGGGCATTGCATTCTACCAGGTGGGTACTGTGGAGTTTGTGTTGGGGGGGGGGGTGAGGGGAGGTGCTGGTGACTATAGTCAGTGCTGCAAGTCCCCCTTCCCACCCAGCCAGCCAGATATCCACCATGGAACGTGCTTGCATTGCAGGGAGTGGAAGTTGTCTCTCAGGATGTCAGTCAGTGGTGTCCTGCTGTTTGTTGGTGCACAGTTGGCAGCAGGGCCTTGTGCTCCCCACAGCAGTAGCCAGTGTCAGCCATCTTGTGAGTCCTTCTCCACTCCCTGTGATGTGAGCATGGTTCAGGGTGGTGTTGATGGGACAGTTGTGGGGGTGAGCTATGTCTGTGACTACGACTCCCATCATGCTATTGCCTCCACCCCTTCCCAGCATGCCCATGCTTCCTTCCTTTTGACTCTGCTTCCCTGTGGGGTGGGCTGGCTGTGCTGACAGGATGGCTGGGAGTGTTGTCCTGGCAGTTGTTTGGCTAAGAGTCCCAAGAGTGTCCCTGTGCTTCACACAACATAACCCAGGGTGGTGGTGCTTTGTGGGATCTTGTGTTACGATGGAGGGCATTGCATTCTACCAGGTGGGTACTGTGGAGTTTGTGTTGGGGGGGGGTGAGGGGAGGTGCTGGTGACTATAGTCAGTGCTGCAAGTCCCCCTTCCCACCCAGCCAGCCAGCCAGATATCCCACCATGGAACGTGCTTGCATTGCAGGGAGTGGAAGTTGTCTCTCAGGATGTCAGTCAGTGGTGTCCTGCTGTTTGTTGGTGCACAGTTGGCAGCAGGGCCTTGTGCTCCCCACAGCAGTAGCCAGTGTCAGCCATCTTGTGAGTCCTTCTCCACTCCCTGTGATGTGAGCATGGTTCAGGGTGGTGTTGATGGGACAGTTGTGGGGGTGAGCTATGTCTGTGACTACGACTCCCATCATGCTATTGCCTCCACCCCCTTCCCAGCATGCCCATGCTTCCTTCCTTTGACTCTGCTTCCCTGTGGGGTGGGCTGGCTGTGCTGACAGGATGGCTGGGAGTGTTGTCCTGGCAGTTGTTTGGCTAAGAGTCCCAAGAGTGTCCCTGTGCTTCACACAACATAACCCAGGGTGGTGGTGCTTTGTGGGATCTTGTGTTAGGATGGAGGGCATTGCATTCTACCAGGTGGGTACTGTGGAGTTTGTGTTGGGGGGGGGGTGAGGGGAGGTGCTGGTGACTATAGTCAGTGCTGCAAGTCCCCCTTCCCACCCAGCCAGCCAGCCAGATATCCCACCATGGAACGTGCTTGCATTGCAGGGAGTGGAAGTTGTCTCTCAGGATGTCAGTCAGTGGTGTCCTGCTGTTTGTTGGTGCACAGTTGCCAGCAGGGCCTTGTGCTCCCCACAGCAGTAGCCAGTGTCAGCCATCTTGTGAGTCCTTCTCCACTCCCTGTGATGTGAGCATGGTTCAGGGTGGTGTTGATGGGACAGTTGTGGGGGTGAGCTATGTCTGTGACTACGACTCCCATCATGCTATTGCCTCCACCCTCCTTCCCAGCATGCCCATGCTTCCTTCCTTTTGACTCTGCTTCCCTGTGGGGTGGGCTGGCTGTGCTGACAGGATGGCTGGGAGTGTTGTCCTGGCAGTTGTTTGGCTAAGAGTCCCAAGAGTGTCCCTGTGCTTCACACAACATAACCCAGGGTGGTGGTGCTTTGTGGGATCTTGTGTTAGGATGGAGGGCATTGCATTCTACCAGGTGGGTACTGTGGAGTTTGTGTTGGGGGGGGTGAGGGGAGGTGCTGGTGACTATAGTCAGTGCTGCAAGTCCCCCTTCCCACCCAGCCAGCCAGCCAGATATCCCACCATGGAACGTGCTTGCATTGCAGGGAGTGGAAGTTGTCTCTCAGGATGTCAGTCAGTGGTGTCCTGCTGTTTGTTGGTGCACAGTTGGCAGCAGGGCCTTGTGCTCCCCACAGCAGTAGCCAGTGTCAGCCATCTTGTGAGTCCTTCTCCACTCCCTGTGATGTGAGCATGGTTCAGGGTGGTGTTGATGGGACAGTTGTGGGGGTGAGCTATGTCTGTGACTACGACTCCCATCATGCTATTGCCTCCACCCCCTTCCCAGCATGCCCATGCTTCCTTCCTTTTGACTCTGCTTCCCTGTGGGGTGGGCTGGCTGTGCTGACAGGATGGCTGGGAGTGTTGTCCTGGCAGTTGTTTGGCTAAGAGTCCCAAGAGTGTCCCTGTGCTTCACACAACATAACCCAGGGTGGTGGTGCTTTGTGGGATCTTGTGTTAGGATGGAGGGCATTGCATTCTACCAGGTGGGTACTGTGGAGTTTGTGTTGGGGGGGGGTGAGGGGAGGTGCTGGTGACTATAGTCAGTGCTGCAAGTCCCCCTTCCCACCCACCCAGCCAGCCAGATATCCCACCATGGAACGTGCTTGCATTGCAGGGAGTGGAAGTTGTCTCGCAGTATGTCAGTCAGTGGTGTCCTGCTGTTTGTTGGTGCACAGTTGCCAGCAGGGCCTTGTGCTCCCCACAGCAGTAGCCAGTGTCAGCCATCTTGTGAGTCCTTCTCCACTCCCTGTGATGTGAGCATGGTTCTGGGTGGTGTTGATGGGACAGTTGTGGGGGTGAGCTATGTCTGTGACTACGACTCCCATCATGCTATTGCCTCCACCCCCTTCCCAGCATGCCCATGCTTCCTTCCTTTGACTCTGCTTCCCTGTGGGGTGGGCTGGCTGTGCTGACAGGATGGCTGGGAGTGTTGTCCTGGCAGTTGTTTGGCTAAGAGTCCCAAGAGTGTCCCTGTGCTTCACACAACATAACCCAGGGTGGTGGTGCTTTGTGGGATCTTGTGTTAGGATGGAGGGCATTGCATTCTACCAGGTGGGTACTGTGGAGTTTGTGTTGGGGGGGGGTGAGGGGAGGTGCTGGTGACTATAGTCAGTGCTGCAAGTCCCCCTTCCCACCCAGCCAGCCAGCCAGATATCCCACCATGGAACGTGCTTGCATTGCAGGGAGTGGAAGTTGTCTCTCAGGATGTCAGTCAGTGGTGTCCTGCTGTTTGTTGGTGCACAGTTGCCAGCAGGGCCTTGTGCTCCCCACAGCAGTAGCCAGTGTCAGCCATCTTGTGAGTCCTTCTCCACTCCCTGTGATGTGAGCATGGTTCAGGGTGGTGTTGATGGGACAGTTGTGGGGGTGAGCTATGTCTGTGACTACGACTCCCATCATGCTATTGCCTCCACCCCCTTCCCAGCATGCCCATGCTTCCTTCCTTTTGACTCTGCTTCCCTGTGGGGTGGGCTGGCTGTGCTGACAGGATGGCTGGGAGTGTTGTCCTGGCAGTTGTTTGGCTAAGAGTCCCAAGAGTGTCCCTGTGCTTCACACAACATAACCCAGGGTGGTGGTGCTTTGTGGGATCTTGTGTTAGGATGGAGGGCATTGCATTCTACCAGGTGGGTACTGTGGAGTTTGTGTTGGGGGGAGGGGGTGAGGGGAGGTGCTGGTGACTATAGTCAGTGCTGCAAGTCCCCCTTCCCACCCAGCCAGCCAGCCAGATATCCCACCATGGAACGTGCTTGCATTGCAGGGAGTGGAAGTTGTCTCTCAGGATGTCAGTCAGTGGTGTCCTGCTGTTTGTTGGTGCACAGTTGCCAGCAGGGCCTTGTGCTCCCCACAGCAGTAGCCAGTGTCAGCCATCTTGTGAGTCCTTCTCCACTCCCTGTGATGTGAGCATGGTTCAGGGTGGTGTTGATGGGACAGTTGTGGGGGGGCAATATATGTGACTGCGACTCCCATGATGCTATTGGCTACACTGACTTGGCCAGCATACACAGAATTCCTTCCTTTGAGTGGTCTTCACTGTGTGTTGGTGTTGTTGTGGTGGCTACATGTGTGGATGTGTGTGTTAGTTCTATTTGTGCCACTGCCTAGCTGTAGTTGTGGTTGTGTTTGTACATGTGTTGGCACAGTTGGATGTGACTTTTTTGATGGCATGTGTTGTGTTTATCTGACTGACATACACATTTTGGGATGATTCTGTTCTAGTTGCTGTGTAATTGCTATGAGTGCATGGTTTGACTCTCCCCTTGACAGTGATGTGTGTGTTTTGTGGCAGTTTATTGTGTACATTTGTTGTGTACTCACCAGGCTCTGGGATGTTCTCTAGTCCATATACGCTCACTGGCGGAAGGATGGCCCGCACCTTCTCCTCCCAGGGCCTGAGGTATATTGGCTTGGCAGGAGGGCCACTGCCGGTGTGTTGGCTGTTGATGTAGTCTATCTTCAGCAGGTCCCGTACCCTCCTGCGCACGTCATACCACCTGTTCTGGATGTCCGTCTTTGTGCGCCGACATGGTGATTGGGCGTTCACCCCGTTGATGATCCTCTCCCACATCTTGGTTTTCTGCGACATGGGGGTCTGTTGGACCAGAGTGCCAAACAGCTGTGGCTCCACCCTGAGGATCTCGTCTACCATGACTTCCAATTCACTATCTAGGAATTTGGGATTCTTCTTGGGGGGCATGGTGATGGGTGGTGATGGTGGGTGATGTGTGTGTTGGTGTGCAGGTGAGGGTGTGTGGGTGTGTGTTGTGCTGGGTGTATGTGAGGTAGGTATTTGTTGGTGTGCTGATGGTGTGTGGCTTGTGTGAGGGATGAGCTGTGGGTGTGTGGTTGCTTTCTCTTGGGTGCTGGCAGTGGAATGGCATTTGCAAAGGCTCATGGTAGTGATTTGTGTCCTTTATATAGGTGGAGTTGTGGGTGTGTCTTTGTTCTCTGTCCCCACCCCCAGTATTTATTGGCTTGGTAATTGCTTGTTTGGCCTTTTTTGGTTGATTTTTCCTTTGTGCTGTTTGTGTATGTTGGAAACGTTCTTGTGACCGAGTCGGACCCTGCATTGGTCTCGTACGGTGTTTTCCGTTTCGTTCACGCTGTGTTTGTGCAGTTTTGTATGCTGCGTACGCGTCGGTCGCGGTGTATTGTGTTGCTTCGGCTCGGTTTTGTATGCGTGTCGGTCGTACGGCTTGTCCTCCGTCCGACTCGGTCGTGTTTTCGCGCCTTGCATCGTACTTTGCGGTTTGGAGTTGGCGGGTACGATTCGGTCGGATTTGTTCCGGGTGCGTGTCGGTCGGTTGGATTCGGCGTGTTTTCCGGCCGGATTGCTATTTTCCGAGCGGCTCGGTCGGTCGGCTTGGTTTCCTAACGTGTCGGTCGGATTTATCGCGGCTTGCATCGTACTTGGCGTGTCGGGCGCCACTGGTACGTGTCGGTCGGTAATTTTTCCGGCTCCGAGTCGGTCGGTGCTTTTTCCGGCCCGAATCGGAATCGACCCCTTAGATGGAAAAGCAGACATTTGAGGTGAGAAAATTTAGAGTGCCACTGATGTTGAGAGTGCTCTATACTGGAGCTGCTTTCCATCTAAACTTGAGAACTACCCAGAGTTCTCTGCTTCTTTTTTTGCATATATATATATATAGCATAATAAAATTAACAAATCAAATGCAAAAGATTAAATGAATTACCAAATGAAATAAATATAAACAAGACATTTATTAAAAGTATTTTCAAAAAATATATAACTGCAAACAAAAATACATATGCACAATATATATATATATATATATACACACAAAGAATATACAATTTAACAAGTAAACAATAATATTAGATATAGTTAAATAATAATGAAAAAAACTATTAAAGTCTGGGAATAATAGATAGATAATACGCACTCCAGTCTGTGCAACAGTAGAGGAAATGAAATCGTTGGACTCCTTATGGATAAATTTACTATTCCAACTCCAGCGTATGCAACAGTAGGGAAATCGTTGGACTTCGGAGGGATTAAATTTACTATTCCCACTCCAGTCTGTGCAACAGTAGAGGAAAGTGTTGGGCTTCAGATGGGTTAAATTTACTATTCTCACTCCAGTTTGTACAACAGTAGGGAAAGCGTTGGACTCCGGAGGGGTCATATTTGTTATTCCCACTCCAGTCTGTACAACAGTAGGGAAAGCGTTGGACTCCGGAAGGGCAACATTTACTATTCTCACTCTACTCTGTGCAACAGTAGCGAAAGCGCTGGACTTAGAAAGGTAAAATGTACTATTCCAACTTCATTCTGTTTAACAGTAGGGAAAGTGTTGGACTTTGGAGTGGTAACTATTACTATTCCCACTCCAGTCTGTGCAAAAGTTGGGAAAGTACTTCACTTCAAGCACATAACATATGAAACATAACCCTATTACAAATATAAAACTCTTAATATATAATTTATTAATTAACCCCCCAAATATATATATATATGAAACAATTAACAAATTAATAATTAATTATCTATTTACATTTATTTATCACTTAATTAACTTACCACACCATACCCCCAAACCTACCAGCCCACACTTAAAATATAACTAAAATAAATAATGTAACACAATTAAAATAATTAATAATCAATTAAATATAAATTAATAATTTAATAATTAACTCCCACCCTGTACCTTCACAAACCCAACAGCCCCCACCTACATATAACTTCAAAAATATAATTATTACACAATGTACATATGTATTAATTAATGTAATTAATAATTCATTCATTATTAATTTTCAATTAATAACATTAATTATTTTCCCACCCTACACCCCTTCAAGCCTAGCAACCCGCTACAGCAATATAAATTACTATTATCAATTAAATTTAAAATGTATAAATCACTTAAAATTACAAACTATAATAATAAATAATATTAACAATTATACAAACAGTAAAACATAAAATTAATATATGAAATAACATACATAAAGATCGAAAACTATATTAACAACAATAATATTATTGAAAATAATATTACGTACCTCAAAAATCAATATTCTTGACAACAATATTTCTGCATCACAGTATTTTTGTATCACATTATTCTTTTTACAATACTTCTGCGACTCGATATGTGTATATATAATATATGTATCAATCAAATGCTGAAACCATTTTATGCATATTCACATTTAACATTGATTATAGTTCTCACTTTGTGTGTACCTTATATTCCAATCCACATCCATTTTTATTCTATAAAGCTTTACTTGACATAAGGCCTCGAATGAAAATGTTCTCTTTAATTTTGCCAGTGTGTTGGCTTTTCCTCCAGCAGATGTGCTAGCATGCTTCTTGTTAGCTGGAAAAGAGTTAGGGCATGATTATGAATTTAGCGGTGCGGGAGTGGGCCGCCACACTGTCGCTCTGCTCCCGCACTGCCAAAGCTCACTGCCAGCCACCCGCCAGATTACAATTATTTGTAGTCTGGAGGGCGGGCCTTTGGCATTCCCACTGCAGTGCCTTTCAAAACGGCACCGCAATGGGAACGTCAAAGGCCCTTCCTGCACGGCATGGACTTGCCATGCCCTGCAGGAACAGGGGCTGTACTTAGGGGGCACAACATGTGCCCCCTTGCATGTATTCCAAGGCCAGAGGCAGGAAGTGAAGTTATGAAGTTTTGTAGTTCTAAATACACAGTCCTACAAGATTCGTAGGAACTGTATAACAAAGTTTCTTTATGGAACACCTTATTGCTACAGTTTGATTTGTTTGTGATGTAGCTGTTACTATTCTATATCTTATTTTATTACAATTTAACTTACTAGCACATTTCCGTCTCCAGACTATGTTGTTGTATCTCATTAATCTATTTTTATTTTGCATTAATACTGGTTGGATTAAAATCCAAAAATACACCTCTTTTAATCTAAATCATTGATTATTGGTCCTTATTGTGGAGTCACAAATTGGAAATTCATTTCTGATGTTTACTCCCTTACTGTGCTTCACATTGACTAACGAAGGTCCATACGACCAATGAGGAAATATATTTGATGGTTTTACCAAAAGACTGAGGTGCAGATACGAGTCAAAGGTTGTCAGCTCCACCACCGAAACATACCAAACAACCAGTATTAAAATCCCTTTTGTTTCTCGAAGTTCCCAGAGCAAAACAGCATGATCAGACTGCAAAACAAAAAGTGCAGGAAGTAAAGATGAGCCAACAGCCCTTCTGCAGAGCATCAATACTAGGGAACAACATGCAGGTGAGGTTTTCACAGGCACCATCCCCACTTAAATTTGTAATGTGGTTGAAGACACTGTTTTTGGCAGGGTAATAAGCTCACGACTAAACTGCCTCCAAAGAGACCACATCTTCCTATCATTCTGTTGCTTCTTAGCCATTGTTCCCAGCTGGCTCTCTTGCTGGGCTACTCTCATTTAACTGTCCTATTACATGTAGTAAAACCTGTTCTCACTATTCTGGTTGGTATCGCCCCTGTCTTTCTTCTTTTCTCTATTCTCATTGTATACCTCTTCTCCATTCCAGCAACTAGGTTCATGCTATATGTCACATAAATATATACATAAATTCATGGGAGGAAATTGGAATGCTTGGCTGTAAAGAGAGGGAGGCCTCATGTAAATAATGTGATTAAAATTAGGCCTCTGTGAAATTGGTGTAATTTCCTTTCTGGAATTTATGCAAAATGCACAAAACTTTATGGCAAATTACAGGTTATTAGGAGAAATTACAGCTTAGGCCTTTTGTTTTTTGTAAAAAAGTGACTTTGCCTCCATTTTTTTGTGAGAATAGATTTTGCACCAAATAAACTCAAATTCTTATTTTGTGACGGGAACAGCCGCCACTCGCGTTCAGTACATTTGCGTTCTTCCTGTGCACTGGCGATAGGATGTTTACCCAGATATAGTCTCAAGAAAGTTATGTGGTGTAATCTCAGGCATTGTGCATGAGAATCAGACTGTATCCTAAAATCCGGAAATTAGGCAAAATTACGCTGGTGTAACTGAAATTTCACCAGGGCCTATTCAAATCCTACTGAGAGCAAACAATCTGACCTCTCAGAATGAACATGGTTTCTGTAAGGAATTCTTGGTGCACCCCTGGTCGCTGGGTATTAGCAGCAAAGCTTTCATAGGAGAAAATGTATGTGATATATGTACAACAGATAGGCAAACAACAATAGAGTCAGGATATTAAAAACAAGCTATAAAACAAGTAAAGTCACACATTTGGGAAAATGGGTAAATAGAGGTGTGCAAAATGCAGTTAATATGCTTTTGCATAATTTTGCTAAATTTCACGAAAATGATGTGAAATTACTCAAAATTGCACGAAATGCAAATCCATCATTTAACGCTATGCTTTAGTGAAAAATGCTTCCTTGCATCAATTTTTAACGTGAAGATGCAGTTTGATCTAAAAAAAAAATAGTGCAAAAAACACAACTGGTGCGAACAACAGTCGTTTGCGTTTTGGTTGTTTGCAAATGTTTACGCACTCTCACGGTATAATTCTGCTGCAAATGGCGACGTAATTGCAGGATGTGGCATAGTGGCGTTAACAAGAAATTCTCAAAATGATGCGAAGTACGCCAGCATATTTACATTTCTCCCATGTCTAGTAAATAGGATTGAAAAGGAATACTGTAATAATATCAAAAATTGGCAGAGATGTAAAATGAGACAAAATAGCCCGGGTTCAAGGTCACTTTTGAATGTACAGCTTAAATCAAATCAGAGGCTCTCGCACGATGTCTCGACTGTAAAGAAGTGTCGGTCACAAATCCAGCCAGCTCAAAGGCTCGAGTATGGGAGATGCAGCAGTGAAACTTCCGCTTGAGTAGGAGAAGTTGAATGGATGACGCGATGGGTGGAACTGGTTGAGGAGAAACTGAAGAGCAAAGGTATTTCGGAGATGTCGAGTGTCCATCAAAGAGGCTCAAAAAGTGCCGGGTGCAATGTGGAGTTAAGTATGGGTTAATCTCCAGCGGGTTTTCTCCTCAGCAGGCAGTACAGTTAGAAACTGGAGAGGACTCCTCAAAACAGAAGCTGCAAAAAAATAATAAAAATGCACCAGTCAAAAAAACACGTAAATGAATAAACCCTAAAGCCTCTTTAAAACCCCCGGGGGTTAATGCAATAATCCAAAAGGTGGGTCTCAACAACTGCTCATTTAATCTCTTTTCCTTCCAATACTTTACTGCCCAAGGGTTCTTCTGCACCTGTGATGAGGGTGTACAGAAATTACAGCACAGAAGGACGATCTCCAGTGAATGCCGGAAGTAACTAAGGTTGGTGCAGAAACCCATGGAACCAAAAGCAACTTTTGGTTCAAATATTTCCATTTCCTAACAAGCATTTGCAATGCAATCGGTCTCGCCTTTGGGACCTTATATGTATTTAGCTATGCAGCACATTAGCCTGGGTGCTGAAACATCTACTGTTCTTTAACGTGGAGGGTAAGTAAGCACCAAACTGCGTGACACGCCCGGTATGGGAACACATGGAGAGAAATATTGCCTTTCAGCGGGAAATGGTATAGTCCAAAGCTCTGTTTTTAATATAAAAACAGGGCCTGCGGTAGTCATATCACTGAAAATACAAGATTTAAAAAAATATTATTGTCTACAGGTGCGTGGAAGACAATTTCTATGGACTGGAATCTAGAGAATGCTAAAGTGATTCTGGTCTTTTACTAACCTCTGCTGGTCGTTTTCTATCAAGAAAGTTAAATAGAGGCAGTTGCCAGAAAAATACAAATAAAAAAGTCCCTCAGCAGAAAGCAATTCTGGTATTTTACTGACCTCTGCTGGTCATTTTCTATCAAGACAGTTAAATAGAGGCAGTTGAACAGAAAGAAAAGTCCCTAAGCGGAAGCAGACAAGTCCTAGGGCTGATCTCCAGAGCCCACAATACACATATAAGTATATACTAAAGTATATACAAGAGGTCTCGAATGCTTGATCTAAAAATGGCTAAAAGATGCTCAAAGGTACTACCAGGAGTGTAAATTATTAGGTGCCAAGACAATTACTGAAGGGACACCATTCCTACATTGTCTTGCCTATGACTTTGATGACAACTGTATGAACCAGCAACAATAGAAGAGGAACCTGCAGTGACTGTGTGCGTGGGCATTATTGTAAACCTCATGACCTTGGCAGGTCAGTATACTGCTTCAAAGATGATGGCTTCACTTACAGTGATCACCTGAGAAGTTATGATCCTGGTAACCCGAACAGCGAACCAGATCTCGAGTTTCACTTCTGCTAAACTTGATCCTTTACCATCTACCTAAAGGTTCCAGTGGAAGCCACCCTTCTACCAACTAACAAGACAGTGAGAAACGGGGTTGTTGGTTGAGGGAGGGTGGAACCCTACTCAAGCAACAGCCACAATCCTACTACTATTAAGAATTACTAATACTATTCAGTTTCCTACATTAATATCTACGACTACGAAATGTCACTATATATTCTATATATCACAACATACAAAGATGATTAATTAAAACATTTTAGATAAGGCAGAACAATGGGCAACTATTGTAAAGCACAGTGAAAACTGTTATGAACTACACAATTTTCATAGACTGGGAACACTTTAAATAAGTAATATAATCCAGCAGCCGCTCCTTTGCAGTGGCGGATGAGCGTCACCCCACTGGCTCAGAGCCAGCAGCTGGAAAAAAAAGATATTTTATTATCGTTTTATTTTTCAGCTGCTGGCTGAGCCAGCGTGTGTAGGGAGGGGTGGGGTCGAGCCATGGGAGGGAGGAGGAATGGAGTGGTATGTGCACTTCTAAGTGCACATGTCTGTTTGGCCGACCGTCTTAGGCCGGCCAAACAGACATGCGCAGTTAGGTTTCTCCAACCTAGCTTCATTGCACAGCCAGGTTGGAGAAACAGCACAGACTCTCTGTGCCTGAGCGAGCGTTAATCCAGCCCGCTCAGGCCAATCCCAGCGCGGCTCTCATGCTTGGTAATAGCACGAGAGCAGAGCAGGGATTGCACAGGGAGTCTCTGATGCTGTCCCAGTGTCTGCTGGGACCAGGAAGCAGAGGAACACAGAGGCACGAGGTGACCAGCAGATTCATATGTCTTATATTTCTTATATTATTAAGCCCCCCCACGGTCCCCCTCCTGCTCTCCCCCCGCATCCCCTCTACCTGTCCCTCAACTTTTTGTTTGTGTCGGCCGCCACTGATACAATCACATGGAAAGGATGTTTTTCAGTTACTCATTTATTTCAGGAACTTGAAGCAGCAGAGATAAGAAACATTTGTATGTATGCATTCAGCCTGGAGCACAGGAAATTAAATGATTTTAAAGGTGTTTGCTCCCGAAGCATGTGTACCAGAGAAGGCACATCCTGTGAGCTAAGTGAATGCTCTGTTTCTTTCTTGTGCGCTTCAGAGCCATTTTTTAGCGGTAGAAGGCTCTGATGCTTCTGGTGAAACTGCAGTGTGGCTAGTCTCAAGTACAAGCTGCGAATCTCCTGCATAAATATGGACCAGATAGGAGTCAATCAAAATATACCATCTTGGTAGTTTACAGCTTTCTGGTTTGCAACATATTTTATTCCTATTTTAGTTCCCTTCATTAATATCACAAAATCAACATCAAAGCAAGATTTCTTCATGAGACCGTAAACCTTATTGAGAAATGCTGGAGGTACCCAACTTCTGCACATAAACGCGGTTGACCAATGCTCTTCTTGCAAAATGAGGGATTTAAAAACTTAGGGCGTCATATATACTTTTTGCAACGCTCCAGTGGCATAGGGGCCTGCTCCATATTTACCAGGCAGCACTAAGCCACTTTGCGTGGCTTAATGCTGCCTTGTAAATAGCATTCCTTTTAACGCAGTGTTCTGCGTGAAAGGGGCGTGCAATGGGTGTTGCTGTGGGTGTCCTCAGCAAACCCATGTCTTCTTGACAATGCCCCAGATTTATGAAGAATCGTAACTCAGAGGCAGCGCCAAAAACTTTCCACTCCCCAGGGGAGGCGAAAGGGAGGCGCAATGAGGAGAAATACCTTTATTTCTCCTCGTTTTTCTTTTTTTCTATGTGTGCTGCATTCTGCAGCACACATAGAAAGAGGAAAAAGCCACTTGGGATGGTTTTTGTGCAGGAAAGTTTCCCTTCCTGCACAAAAACAATCATCCCTGCAACGCAAGCATCCTTGCACCATGGTGCAAAGGTGCCTGCATTGGCGCATGGCAGCTCATTTTGCACCAGCACAGGGGAAAAGGAAAGGAATTCGCCATATCCAATAGATACAGCGCATTCCTGCCCTTTGCTTTTGCTGCAGGTCAGCACAGCAGGAAGGTCTGCGTCGCTGCCTTATGGCAGAATCTTGTAAATAGGACCATTCTCCTAGTCTCCCACAACAAGGTTCCTTTGGACTACAGCGTTGGCTGCACTTTCTCTGGCATCCATGTTGCTCAATTGGAACATTTTAAATCTTTCACTACTAGACAATTTGTTCACAATAGACACTAGTACGGTAGCAGCGATGAGCAGTGGCATCTGCGAGGAAGAGATTTCCATCCTATTCTATGCCCACTTTCACAGCTCATCAGGCTCAGGCATATTTTTTCTTCTCAGTCTATTCGCCTCCTTGACACCAGCAGGTTAGATAAAAAGAAAACTGCTCTTTGTAATGGCTCAGTGCCTGAGGTGTTTGAGGTGGATCAGTCCAAAGGCAAAATCCTCCAGATGCCCCCTGATCCTTTGTTGAGCCTATGAAATGTAAAAGAAGGGATATGTGCTCTTAAACCACGGTCTTTAGGAGCTTAGAGCTTTCTAACCGTTCTCTCCCTTTACCATACCAAGTCTCAATTTCCCTGTGCCCAGCTGAACCATTAAAATCTCAAATGGGAGGCAAGGAGGCATCATATTGGCTCCAGGACGTCCGCGCCACAGTTTCCACCAATGCGGTCTCCTGTACCTTCACTGTGAGCATCAAACCAGATCTAATACATATCATTACATCCTTCCTACAAACTGTGAGTGTGACTTCGCAGGGGCATGGGCTGACTTCTGAGGCCTGATCATTGGCACTCACTGATCTAACAAAACACTTTCAAACTGCACAGGGGCTTCAGGGAAACTACCACAAAGCGTGATTTTTCTAACATGTGGGGCATAGCTTTCATTTATGCAGCAGGTGCCGTGGTACTGTGTCCCAGGGTATGAAGGGCCATCATGACCTCAACTATCACTTGAATGGTGAAACGTGGGCAGTTTGCTTACTTGTGTTAGGGCCAATGGCACTCTGACCATATCACGTCCATCAAACAGCACCACAAGCATCCTTTGGTAGTGGTCTTCAGTATCCCTGATGAAAGGAGACTATTAATGGTGAGGATACTGCCTTCTTCTCAGGCTTAGAAAATTTGCAAGAGCTCATATTGAGTGGAAGTGGCCTCTTGTCCAAGCTGGAAATGACCAGTTTAGGGTAACTGCTGCTCCTTGTTTAATTTGCAAAAACAAAATAAGTTCATAGTCTCAAAGGTTTTCTTAGGAGTTCACTGCTGAATACTATGGTTATTTATTAGCAAGGTTTCCATGCTTATATTCCAACGTATGCCTTCTTTCTTCTACCTCCCTACACTTCCTGTCTCTTCATATCAGTCTTGCAGTTTCTTTTTCATCCTTGCTTTCTTCCTTTGTCACTACTTTACTATGTTCCTTTCTTCTCTCCACCCCTTTTTCTGTTTTTCTCTTGCTTTGGCTCAAAGTCTGATGATGAAAAAATAAGTCTTGGTCCCCAAAAATAAATTCCGGCGCCCACAGCTTGCAACCACCAGTACAAATTAAGCACCCTTAAACTAATTGATGCTCACCACCGTCCTACCCTGTATCCCACTCTCTAATAGGGTTAAAATTCACGTTCTGCTGGCACGTCTCAGGGGGGTCGCCAACGTGCATGGAGACGGCAGGAAATCAATTTGAAGCTAAGAGTTTAATCAAAACACAAATGGCTCATGCTCTTGTCATTTATAGCGTGAGAAAAATGTATGAAACCGATCATTACAGGCAGGATGGTTGTGTGTCTTCATTAGATCTCCAGGAGAGGTGCAAAATTCGCTTAAGATCTTAACATTGGCTGGTTGGCAGTCAGAGGCTGTTGTGATGCAGGGAAAATGGTCCGTTTGGCCTCTGAGTTAAAACATTACAAATTCTAATGAATAGTAGCAAATCAAGGGTACTATGGGCTATGCGTCCCCACCCCCGTTGAGTTAAACACAAAATTATGGGCCCAATTGGGAGTTAGGAGGTGTATTTCGACCCTTGCGTAAACCCCTGTTTAGGCACGGGTCGGAATTATGTATTTGTAGGTATTTAACACATCTGATAATTATCCGATGCATTAAATATTTCAACCTTCCTTAAATTTTGGCAGGTTTGACCTGCAGAAATTTAACTGGGTAAAAGCATACTGTATTTACCATATAATGCAGATTTTGGTGTGTTTTTTAACACCAAATTCTGCATGTTATTCCCCAATAACTTCCAATAGCTGTTATCACACCCAATAAACAGCGTACCCCATGGTATTGTTATTTATCAGGTACAATAAATAGCACCTAAACTCATAATCAGGCCCTAATTAGGTTGCAGTGGGACCCTCACACCCCTTGGCCCAGGTGCCACTGCACCACCTGCACTAATGATAGGTATCATACGGAGTATGCATTTAGCGACTTATCTGAGGTCTGAGGCCTCTCACACCCTTTGACCCAGATTCCACTGTACCTGCTGCGCTAATGACAGCTATAACCCTGAGTATGCATTTAGCAACTTTGAGGTCTCAGATCCTTCCTTGGCCAGGTGCCACTGTACCCGTTGCACTAATGTAAGCTATGAGCCTGCATTTAGTGACCTATCTGAGGTCTCAGGTTGACTCTGGCCCACAGAGTGCTTCATTTATAAATATATAAGTGCAGGGACCCAAAGTTTTTCTTAAGACCCCTCTGCTGGCGTTGCTGAATGTCAGGGTCACACAATACCAAAGCTGCCTCGTCTTGACTCCACCTCAAGACCTTTGCTTCAACCACCCTACACTTCCTGTCTCTTTACCTCAACCTTGCTGGTTCTTTTTCAACCCTGATTCCCCTCCTCTTTGTCACTGTTTTCTTACCATTCTCCCTCTTCTGCTTTACTCCCCGTCTTGCTCTGGGTCAAAGTCTTATGATGAGAAATAAGTTTTGAGCCCCAGTGATGAGTGTTGATGGTCACCACCTGCACAAACAAAGCAATGATCACGTTGTGTATTTACGAGGCATCCCCTCCACATAATACTAGTGTGTAATAATATTTTTATAGCACTTCATACACCCCTTCTGCGGTTTCTAAGTAAAGTGTATGACAGATGTTACTAATACTTAATTTACACACTTCGGAAGGATGAAAGGCTGAGTTGGCCATGTTGGGATTCAAACTAATGACTTTCAGGTCACTGCGTGTTTCAGTGATGGGCATCTAACTCACTGATGCATCATCATACAACATGGCATCCTTACCGGCAGTCTTCCTCACTCTGCACAGTCTTCTTCAAAGTTCACTAGTAAATGGAGAATAATAAACCGCAATTTAATTCAATCGAGCAACAGTGTTGCCCAGTCAAGGAGACCTGGCTTCTAGTCCCAGTTCACCCTATCTAACCAAACACTGTCACCTACAAAAATTACCTTATTTCCTTTTGTGCATCAGTTCTAACCCTGGGCGTAGTTCGCGTAGTAGCGCTACGCGTAGCTACGCGAAGTGCACTTCGCACTGCGCGAGCTACGCGTAGCACTACGCGAACTGCGTAGTGTGGTAGGAAATGCTGTTCGCAATGATTGCACAGTGCCGGATGCTTGTCCGCACTGTGCAATCATTGCAAACGGCATCTTGCACAGTGCAAGCGGTCGTTTTCTGCCGCTCAAGTAGATTTGTACTCGAGCGGCAGTTTTCTCAACGCGGACTGGTAGTTTCTCATCGCGAGCAGTCGCGAGCATATGCGACCACTCGCAATGAGAAACCTGACCTCCCGCGTTGAGAATCTCGCCGGGAGGTTTATTTTCCACGCTCGCGATCGGCAACTTGATGTTGCTGATCGCGAACGAGGAAAAAGTCTCGCCGGGATGTCATTTTGCTCGCTCGCGGTCGCCAACTTGACATTGAGGACCGCGAGCAAGCAAAAAATGCCCGCTACGCTACGCTACGTGTTTTTGCACTGTGCTACGTGCAATTCGCATAGCGCGTAGTTGCGCAAACTACGCGAGCATAGCGTAGTTTTCCGCCCAGGCCTAATCAGTTCCTAAATCTTATAAAATTGTGAACTTTCAGAAAAAGGCTAACAGCGATAAAAACCTAAGTTTATTGCAGTGGTTCAGGCTGCACTATTGATTTTTACAAACCTTCGCTCACTGTAATAGTGAACTGTATTCCAGCTGTCAGTTGCTTTTTATTGATTGATACCTTTTAAACAGTACTTTACACAGCCGCAAGCACGTGTGTAATTGGCCCTAGTGCAAGAAAGGAAATACCCCCTCCCCCCCAATGTTGTGTCTGAATTTTAAAATACACCAATAATCAGGGTTCAGCGGCCCTATGAGACCTCTGGGCCCTAGGGCACTGCACTAGCTGCATCGATGGAAGCTACGCCCCTGCCATTACACTGAAAAGCTGTGTAGTTCAATCAATCAATCAATCAGGCTTTTTAAAGCGCGGCTAGTGACCCGATAGGGTATCCAGGCGCTTGGAGGCCCCGGAGGCTTATTCGAACAGCCAGGTCTTGAGGGCCATTCGGAATTCCGGAAGTGAGGAGATGGTCCGGAGGTACATGGGGAGGCTGTTCCAGGTCTTTGCCGTGATGTGGGAGAAGGAGCGTCCTCCAATTCTGCTTCTGTAGATGAGCGGAGAATGGGCAAGTGAAAGGGAGGCTGAGCATAGTTCATCACAATGGAGAAGCAACTGGGACATAGTAAAGCCAATGAAAGAGACCCCAGGGCTGTGGTTGGCTATTCAAAGAGAGCCATAACTGGAGCACAGTGGGACCCTCTCACTCCTTCACCACGGTGTCACTGCAATTGCTGCACTAATGATAGCTCTGCCCCTGGTTCACTATATTGGTAAGTCATGGTATTCGTTGGAATTCCCGGTCATCTACTGAGCTAATATTGTTTGAGTTAATCTCAATTTTTTTATTTTGCAACAAAATATTTGCATTAACGACTACCCAAAAATGGTTTGTGGTTGCCATAAAAAGAGCCACTGGAATTATGTAGCACTGGTAGACAAATGTTACAGTACACTTGCATGAATTATAAATTCAAGAAAAAAGAGTAAACCGTAGATTTTGCAAATTGCAAGAAACATTCTTTTGCATTATTACAAAGCTATTATTCAAATAAACATTGGTATTGGTCAACTGTTCAGAGTGCTTTAGAAAAAATACAAACGTCTCTGAAGAAATAAGAAATGAAAATATTATTCACCAGTAATTAATGATTTTCTTTCAAATTAAACAGAGGGGATCAATTTCATTAATACTGTGGTTTGTTCTTCTAAATGTAATATAGTTTGAGTAAGGTATATACAACATTGCACTCAGCAGAATGCCAATGTCCCCTTACACACTTTTTGCTTTGAAATGGTTCTCTCAATTATTTTGGTCATTCTACGCATTTCATTTTGTGTTTTGGATCTCAGTTGCATTTTTATTCTGTATTTGCAAACAAAGACCCCTATTACGATGTCGGTCCGAGTTGCTTCCGACCGACACCGTCTTGGTGTGGAAACCGACCGACCGTAGGTCGGCGGTTCCGAACACCGTATTTCAATGCAACCGCACATGGTGCGGTCGCAAACTCCCATTTCTCTATGGGAGCTTGTGCGGCGGGCGGAAATCGCCCGCAGCACAAGCTTCCATAGAGAAATAGGAGTTTGTGTAAATCTCTGCACTGTGTGGGAGGCACCTCATGGTGTCATATATGGTGCAGGGATTTACAGGGGGGGCACAATAGGTGCCCCCACCCGGAGGCCGCAGGGAGAAGGGGTACTGCTAGGAGCCCCAAAGTCGCTTTCCGACAGGCTTTCCATGTCAGGCTTTCCAACATGGAAAGCCTGTCAGAAACCGACATCCTAATCCCAACTGAGGAAACGCTGTCTGTTAGGGATTATGTTTGGTTTCCGACTGGCCAAAGGGCTCAGAAGCCAGCCGGATTGACTGGCCGGTTTGGATTCTGACCGCCGTAATCGTAATCCGTCGGTCAGAATCCAAACCAAGGATGTCAGTCGGTAAGCCTCCGACGAGCGGTAGGAGGCTTACCGACCGACCGCTCAACATCCTACTTAGGGCCATAGTCTTCAACAAAGATATCTTTCCAAAAGAAACAACCCTGGAAAATAGTTTGAGCGTTGCATATTAATTATACAAGTGCCTCAAAGAAGAGAAACTAAGATTCAAGGCGTTGGAACTTTTAAATACACGAAAAATGTTGGCCACTCTTCTAAAATCTGAAATGCATCCGTTGGAGCATTGGTTGGTGTCGGGGAACAATAATGATAATTTTTACACCCTATTTCAAATGCATTTGTATATCTATGAGAATTTGTTTTGGGAACATCAACCCAATCTGGGTGAAATTTACACCTAGTTAGTACCTGACTACAGTAGTTTGCAGGTGAAGGTTACCAGGAAGATGAATGGTAATTTTTGCAACATGCCAGAAGCTGGACAACATTCCATATTCTGTATTCTTTGGAACTCTGCAGATTATGCAACAAATGGTCAACTGTGGGGTAAACCTATAATTATGCGATAATTATGCCAAAACGATGATACAAAACCCCACATGACCTGTGGTCTGCCAATAGCCTGCAGTGGTACAAACAGTGATAATTTTTTATTTTCTAACGTCACCCACCACCAGCCACTAGACTGTTGCCACGGACATTGTCATGGGCTGTGCATGGGAGTCTTTCTGGATTGATGCTTGATGACACACCTCAGCAGGGAAGAATGTTCTACTGGATGAAAGGTTTTCTCATCAGCCACTGTTCTGCATTATGCCAATTTTCCCTTAGTCCCATCCTCTCTTAAGGCATATGTTGCCTAATCTTTGTTTTCGATCAATGCGCCTAGTCACTATCACCTTTTCTGAAGAATGTGTAATCTCACATCTCTGTTTTTGAAGAAGATGTGTGGTGTCTGGTCCTCGATTTTTGACCAAAGTCTAAAGTCACTGCTCCCTGTTTTTAATGAGTGCGTAGAGATGAGTGGTCGAATTCACATTTTTTTATCAGAAAATGTGCATATTTTTACAAAAATTATACATACCGTGCGAAATGCATTACACCCTTCAACTGTGACAGATTTGTACAAGAGAGTACATTTTGCATACAAGCACTGGCAAGAGCAGACCTGCCATTTCTCACAGTGCATCCGTCGGTCACAAATTAGTGTCTCTCTTCATAGTTTCACAGTGAAGAGCAGATATCACATTGTAAGCACATGGTGAGCTGTAACCCACTAGGCAGAGAGCTGATATCACATGGTGAGCTGTAAACCGCTAGGCTAATAGCCGATATCACATGACGAGCACATGGTGAGCTGTAAACCGATGGGCAGAGAGCTGATATGACTTGTTGAGCTGTAAACCCCTAGGCAGAGAGCCAATATCACATGGTGAGCACATGGTGAGCTGTAAACCCCTAGGCAGAGAGCCAATATAACATGGTGAGCTGTAAACCCCTAAACAGAGAGCCGATATCACATGGCGAGCACATGGTGAGCTGTAAACCCCTAGGCAGAGAGCCGATATCACATGGTGAGCACATGGTGAGCTGTATACCCCTAGGCAGGGAGCCGATCTCACATGGTGAGCTGTAAACCCCTAGGCAGCGAGCCGATATCACATGGTGAGCACATGGTAAACTGTAAACCCCTAGGCAGAGAGCTGATATCACATGATGGGCACATGGTGAGCTGTAAACCCCTAGGCTATGAGTCGATATCACATGGTGAGCACATGGTGACCTGTAAACCTCTAGGCAGCGAGCTGATATCACATGGTGGGCACATGGTTA
Source organism: Calotriton arnoldi (assembly GCA_963921515.1). NCBI lineage: Eukaryota > Metazoa > Chordata > Amphibia > Caudata > Salamandridae > Calotriton > Calotriton arnoldi. The sequence continues at coordinate 814,401 of CAWUFW010008913.1, read as the reverse complement.
GCTGTAAATCCGTAGGCAGAGAGCTGATATCACATGGTGAGCTGTAAACCCGTAGGCAGAGAGCTGATATCACATGGCGAGCACATGGTGAGCTGTAAACCCCAAGGCAGAGAGCCGATCTCACATGGTGAGCTGTAAACCCCTAGGCAGCGAGCCGATATCAAATGGTGGGCACATGGTGAGCTGTAAACCCCTAAGCAGAGAGCCAATATCACATGGAGGACACATAGTGAGCTGTAAACCTCTGGGCAGAGAGCCGATATCACATGACGAGCACATGGTGAGCTGTAAACCCCTAGGCAGAGAACCGATATCACATGGTGGGCACATGGTGAGCTGTAAACACGTAGGCAGAGAGCTGATATCACATGGGGCCAGATGTATCAAAGGGTTTTGCCCATTCTGTGTCTATGGGGAAATGTGTTGTTACATATGGCCCATGGCGAGCACATGGTGAGCTGTAAATCCCTAGGCAGAGAGGTGTTCTATATGGTGTGGAGGCTTTGCTGATTCATCAAGGATTTTTCAGTCTTCCTGGGACAGCATCAGGAGGCTATTGGATGGTAGAAGGGTCTGCCTAGGAGGATGTGCTGGGCTCTAAGCCCCAACCTCTCACATTCCTGCCGCCCACTCCATGGTTGACAAGGTAGTCATGGGTTTAAAGCCCTGCCTCCTCTTGGGCTCCGCTCCATCCAAGGTCCTTCTCCCTCTTCTCACACAGTGAAAATATTTCGAGGGCTGGTGGACCTGCAAGAGACTATTTTAAGCAGAAAATGTCTTTCGGCTGTGACACGCATTCGTTTTACACTTTCTACTGAAACCAGCCTCCCTTGGGTGAAAATTCCTCAGAGAAGGGTAACCACATCAAGAGAAAAAATACACAAAATGTGTGTGACCTAAAACATAGGAATTGCGATAGATTACTTTTCAGAGATAAAAATGTGGCCCGGGGCTGGTCACTGAGTCCTTGTGTTAAATAAATGCTGATTGGCACTGCACCCTGTCTTTGATGGATCCCTGAATCAGTGACGCATGTTATTGATAAAGGCCTATAATCCCACATCCCTATTTTCAATAGCTGCTTATTGTTAGTAATATCTGTTGTGATGAATGCACACACTTCGTGGTCCCTCTTTAAATTATGTACTTAATGAGAATTATATGTTTCATTTTTGTTTGGCATGCCTCTTTATCCTGGTATTGTAAGGGGAGGAGATGTGGTCTAGTAGGCTAGTTGCTGATTTTGGGATCTTAAATTTAAATTCCCAGCTATTGCACTTCACAAAAACCCACATAATTTGGGGGGTAATGGCTTAATCTCTCTGTGTCTTGTAAATATGTTGTGAATGTAATGTAACTTTAAATATGTGCAATGTAATATAGTTGTGGGGTGTGCACCCTGAATATTGACCCCAGAATATCGATGGGAAACAATATCAAGGACAGAACATGAAAAATGTATTGTCTGTTAAGTAAATCTGGATTTTCTGTACCTAACTTCACAGAGATGAACTTACAAAGTACATATATCTTCAAGGTACATAGATGTGCAGCTTGGATTATTAATGGCCTTATTACGAGTTTGGTGGTCTTTCAATGGGATCACCACTGCGGCGGTCCCAGGAAGACCTCCAAGCCCATGGTGAGCCTGCATCGTGCAGGAACAAGGATGCACTTCCAGTGGGGCACAACATGTGCCCTCCTGCACACGCCCCAGGCCCAGATTCGGCCGGCCTTCATGTCCGTCATCCTTTTCTTGGCGGGGTCCCCACCATGAAAACGGCGGTGGGTATGCAGGTTGAAATATTCTCAGCGGGGCCGGCTTCAGCATCGCCAGAATATTCAGGCCCTTTGCAGACCAGCGCCGCAACAGGATCCTTGATCCCGGCGGAGGCAGTGCACTTGGCCTGTCCCACCGCCACACTAGCAATATGGCGAAGGGGTGGTGGTGGTCGGACTGCCACTGCGAGGGACCGCCGTACTCGTAATCAGACCCTAATTCTATATTTCATTATATGCATGGACCTTTCAACATTTTGTCACTCAATATTCTGTCCTTGATTTCTTGCACCGCAATATTTTTGGGATCAATATTCAGTAGTACAATCAACCGTGTAACTCAAATATTAGAATCCCAAGTGTTGTATACAGTCTTGTATTACCTTACAACGACCATTTGTTAATCTACAGCATTGTGGTTCCTCAAGTAGGTTTGTACTTTTGAAATACTAGTCAGTGCTTAATTTGTGCAGGTGGTGGTCCCTCCACTCTTTTTGGGGGACTGGATCAGGCTTTGATCCAGCTAGAGAGAGGCAGAATATGGGGAAAGAAGAGCAAAGAGAAAGCTGTGCCAGAATGACAAAGCAGAGGTGAAAAAGAACCTCAATGAGGTGATGTAAAGAGGCAGGAATGTTAGGGTGGTGGAAGAAAGAGGTATGAAGAGGAATGAACAGCAGCGGCCCGTGCAGGTATGAGCGGTGGTGCCGTGCTGGGGGGGGGGGGGATTCGACAGACGACCACAAGGGAAAATTAAATAAATAATTAATTTTCCCTCGTCGTTGTCTGTCGAAATCCTCCCCCACCCGGCCACACCACCACACTGCTCTTACCTGCAAGGGTAGCTGCTGGGAATCAAGTCCAGACAGCCTTCACTCATGTCGTTAGGTAGCGCAGGCTCCTAAGAAAATGTTTTTGGGCCCTACACTTGCTAGTTATTTCTTTAATTTACAAATTAAGCATTGGCAACTCTTGGTGTTTGCAAGTTGGGCTTTAACTGTTCTCGAAAGGCCCCCCTCTCAAATCATACGATCTCAGGGTTGTTTTATAAAGTCCCCAAGCTCTCAGGATCATGGGCAGTTTAACAATTCGCAGTCGCCTAGCTCCCCCTCCTTCCAGCTCACAGCGTAATATTGAGCCCTGCAGTTAAATAAATATAAACCAGAGAGTGAGAAGTTGATGCTTCACACTATACCTTTCCATTGTAAGTTTGTATGGGCCCATACCATCACAACCGTGAAAGGGAAGGTTGCATTATGTTTCACAAACATTACACAACAGTCCAATGGGTCAGCAAAAGTGAAGTGGATGGCAACAAGGTTCGGTCCCAGTGTGTGGTGTCTACACAGCCAAAGTAACATATCATCACTCTACATGTGGGTGCAGTTTTGGCAGGAATGACTGGCAGCCTGGTCAATGTTTTCCCAAGGGAATGGTGCAAGGTATTGAGGAGGAGATTGTGATAGGCAAAGTAGTGCAAGGAAGAAGCTCACAATACTTGCCATCAATCTTGGTGCCTACAACTGGGACCACAGGTGAGAACCTCACTGGACTTATCTTTTGGGACTGCGGTTGGACATCTCAATGCAAAATCAAGAGGGAAGGTGTGAACAATTGGCACCACAAAACATCATCAGTGTTCACCGTCATTATGCACATCACACTATGGTGGCAAGTCAATAGAACAACAAGCATTAATCTCCACACACCTGCATGGGCATGTAGTGAGTTGCGAGACCAGTTCCCCCACACCGCTGATGGAAACTTCCTGGAAGATAACCCACAGCTACAGGTTAACTGTGAGGGAGACAAGTAGCACATGGGGAACAAACCAACAACACACAGCCACCTAAAATAGCAAGAAGTGCGCATCATAATAAGAGAAACAGCACCGTTAGGATTAGACTGCACACCTAAACTAGAGGGCAGGTGCACTATTTCCATTCGCAAACAAGGGATGTGCCATATGCATACTGACTGGTTTGTGAATGGGAATGCCAGTGGCGATTTGAGCGAAAGACTAATTATTTGCATGGGTAGCAAAAAAGAAATATTAATTAGGTAAGTCACAAATTTCGACCCCTGTAGATACCTGCGCATTCCTAATAGAACCTTGCAAAGGACAAGAGACCCATATTCCCGCATTTGCCTTCCCAAGCGGAAAACATTTTTTGTAAAGGAGTCCACATTTAGAAAATGTTTCATGTTTTGCAACACTTTAGGGGGGTTTTGGAAATCAGACTATAATTACGGTCAAACGGCATTAATGCTTCACTTTTCTCTTATTGCAAATTTGAGCAGTTTGATTTACAATTTAGAACGGCTTGCAAAAAGCTCTTTTACAAGTCAGAAATACTTTTGTGACTCATAAAAGGTAAATTGTCAAACCCTTTTGTGCAGTCACAAACCTGCAATTTTGCGAATCACTGGGTTTGCATTCGCAAACAGGCTCTGTACATCCTGCCCCAAGAGTACAAAGATGCAAACAAAAGTTGAGTCTGAGGGTCATGAGACCTCATCTCCCATAGGAACATCCTCCCTTTGGGTTATCCTCATTGCCAGACTTTTAAACTCCAAACAGCACCAATGTGCCATTGAAATAGAAGCTATTGTCCTTATATAAAAACACTGCACCGCTAACATTGCAATCAGATACATCTATAACATTGCAAGTTGCAAAATATAAGTATGTAGATTAAGATTAGGCCCGAGCACAGAGAAAACCTTTGTTGGTGAAGTTGTGTGGAGCCAGGCAAAGTTTTCCGCCTTCGCACAACTTAGCCTGATGTGAAGTGACACAACCTGTGCTGAAAATAAGCCAAGATTTCGTGATGCAGGATGTTACTTGGGGAAGAGATTCTGGGGTGTGTGGTAACAGGAAGTCTATAGCTTTGTGCCATCCTGTCTGTGCAGGTACAAGATAAATGGAGGAGAGGGGGAGCCCATAGCTTAGGAATGGTTTGTAGGGGTCCTAGCAGCTGCCAGGGACTCCTAAATCCTGAGGATGCGGTTGGTGGATCAGCGACCGGGCTGCTGAGGTCTGGGCATGAGGCAGGGGCTCTGCCAGGTCATCATGGGTCTGGGAGTGCAGGTCTATGGCACATTTCAAACCTTCTAGGTCTTCGGGAGGTGCTTACAGATTGGGGTTATCGTGGAACAGGACCAACAGGGTGTGGAGGGGCATGTGGCAGCCAGGGACTCCTCGGGTGTGATTGGTTGTGGGGCTTTCCAGGGCACAGATCTGGTGCCCAGGTTTTAGGGGGGCCTGGGACGGAGGACAGAAGATGCTGCCAAGCAGTGGTAGCAGTCCCACACTGACCTCTGCAGACTTTGATGCTTTTTAAAGCTCATGAATTTCAAAAAAGACATTTACAAAGTTGTGAGTCAGGAGTCTTCACATCTTCTCACACACTAATTAAGGTATGGGATGGTTTGACTTTCACATGGTGCAAATGATATCCTAGAGACTGAGATGAGCTCTGCAGTTGTCTAGAAAGACCTCTGGATCCGAATCACGGATGAAGGTCCACTGCTCTTGTCTGCTACGTGGCTCACATTCAGCTGCTTGTGCTAGGCGGAGGCCGAGTCATCGTGCAGAATCACAAAGAATGTGCTGTTCCCAGCGCAGCTGTAAATTTGTCTCTGACCTCTGATGCAGCACATTTGCGTAAGGTGGACAGGATGTTTGAAGCCGGCAGACCCCCTTTCCCTGTGCAAGTGGCAACCTGGCCTCCATTTGAAAGAGGAGCTGCGATCCCCCTGCAGTCAGGTGCAGTGAGTAACTGGATTTGCCTGATGGAAACCTGTGAAGGAGTCAATGGCCCCCCTTTCAGGAGTCGCCCTTTGTGGTGGGCAGGCAGGAGTATTGCACTGACTGTACATCCCTGGTAGCTCTTTTTACTCTATGCCTGCATCTATAATACAGCACAGGGCAGAAGCAAAGTGTTCTCTTGTTTGCGTTGGACAATGCCCCATGAAAATGGGGAAGATCGTGCAGGCGTCCATGTAGTACTGCACTGTCTGTAGTACAGAAGGAATCGCTCAGGCATCCAGGGCCCCTTCTGTGATATCAGAATGCCCAGTGGTATAAGAGCCCCCGCAGCACCTGCGGTGTGGGGGGGGGCAAGCTCCAGGGGCCCTCTCAGGCACTGTGCATGGGTGGCGGCTGAGAGCACCTGACTGGGGTTGGAGCATTGGGGCCCCCTCTGTAGACTATGCAGGGGGGCCCCCTCGAGTTTCGTTACGCCACCGAGAATGCCCAGGAGTGCAGAAAGTGGGTGCACACACCCATTGCAGACCTTCGGAACTCAGACTATCATTTTGAGTAGCCCGGTTAAAGGGCTGGGTTTTCCCCACCCCGAAATTACTGATACAGTGATGGTGAGCATACTGCCCTTTATGAGTTGGACACTTTGGGGCATATTCTCAAGGACTCATCGCCGAATTAGCGGCACTTTTCCGCCACGAAAGTGGCGATAGATTTATCGCCCTATTCACAAGCCTGCGCTAACAGCCGACATCATCAGTTTACCTGCGATAGCTGCAGCTAAAAACATCGCCAAGGCTGACAGCGACAACTAACGCTAATCATATGCAGAGTAGGCGTTCCCGTGCAAAAACTCACAATAACACCACTTCATGATATTCTCAACGACCAGCCAGATCGGCGATGCGGTCCAAAAACAGGCGATAAGGCACGTTAGCAGCAGGGACTTAAGACCCGCTTTTTCCTGGTCTTAAGCAGGACGAAAACCTGCAGTATAAAGGGAGCCCAGCCCAGAGCCAAATCTGAAGACCAACAGATGCCATGGAGCTACTAATCTTGCAGCTTGGAGACCCAAGAGGGCCACAACACCCACCACCACCACCCCCAGGACCACCACCACCCCCAGGACCACTCCCACCCCCAGGACCACCCCCTCCCCCGGACTGCCACGGAGGCAGCGCAGAACAAGACAGCGGACCTTCCGAAACGCACCAGCCTCAGAGACTTAACGCCAGAGGATGTCATTGCCCACTACAGGCTCAAAAGGACAACCATCCTCCGCATCCTGACCCACATTGCCCACAGGCTGACGGTACCAACACAGCGGACAACCAACATCCCTCCGCAGACAAAGCTGCTGGCTGTGCTGCACTTGTTGGCCTCTGGTACCTTCCAACCAACAACTGCCAGAGTCGGAGGAGTCTCACAGCCAGCCCTATCAAAGTTCCTCACACCTGTCTTGGATGCCATCATCAGCTTGATACCCCAGCACCTTCACTTCCCCCACACTGCGCAGGAACAGGTAGAGACCAAGCAAGGCTTCTACGCCATAGCTGGCTTCCCCCACGTGTTGGGGGCAATTGACTGCACACATGTCCTACTTGTGCCCCCTGCCAACACTGCACACAATTACCGCAACAGAAAGCACACGCATTCCATCAATGTGCAGGCAATAGTGGACCACTGGGGACTGTTCACCAATGTCGTCACCAACTTCCCAGGCAGTGTGCATGATTCCTACATCTTCCGACAGTCCATCATCAACCAGCGCTTTCAGGATGGCACCTATGGAAATGCACTGCTCGTTGGTAAGTACCAACGGAACACACCACACACCTCAACTCCACAATCATACAACTCACAACTGTGGGAATGCACACGTAACAAAATCACATACAACATGCCAACCAACATGCCCACCTACCAGACACGACAACACAAGTAACTGTGGTAACAGGGGCCAGACATGTAGACAAACCATCCACAAAGGCATAGCCCCTCTGCCACACAATTGCAGAATGTGGGGAGAGGTGGGAACCAAGAATGTGCGAAGGAGGCAATGGACCCATGAATAAGAATGTACACAATGCCAAGTGTGGCGGTGATGTGCTGGACAGTCTTGAGTATGCAGAGCCCAGACATGTCCATGTGGACATATACTGCTGGTGTTTGTAGTGTTGTGGACAGTGGATGCAACCATGTTACCTCAGGCAGTGGGGAAGACCTTGGACATGTAGCTATGTCGCCCCCCCTGTAAGCGTAAGCGTAGTGGGCTGGGCCGGCGTACGCCAGTCCAGCATAGGAGTGTGAATAAATAGCCCAGGGCTCTGGGCGTGGTTCACTTCTGGGATGGCCACCAAAGTAACTACTGCGTGTGTCTCTGTGTCCGCCATATCCTGCCACGAGGCTGCCACCATGACCGGTGGTGCCTGCGCGATCCTGTGCGCCTGCTGCACCCCAGCCCGCTGGTCCCCAGACCCGTCCGGCGCCCAGCGGTGATTGCCCGCCCCTGCGCACCCAGGCCTCACTGCTCACCTGCCGCCACCGGCGTGTCTCCAAGAGGGCCCACCATGTGCCGGTGCAATCTTCAAGCCCGAGGCCCGCGAGCTTGGCAGCCTCCTCAGCCGATCGCTGGCTTCTGCGCAACAGGCCCCCAGCGCACCCTGCGGCACCGCGGAGTTCTGTGTGTGCTGACTGCTCCCTCCGGCCTACACTGCGGTCCAGCAGGTCTCAGACAAATCCATTCCAGTCCGGACCCCCAGGCCTACTGCACCCGCTCAGCTCTTCAGGTGGGCCTACCTCAGTGCACCGCAAGTCATCGCCACGTGGCGGTAGGCCCGTGCCAGACGCAGTGCCTCAGGTGCCACTACCTCTGTGCACCACAAGTCACCGTCCAGCCTCCAGGCCTACTGCATCATCGCAAGCTGCACACCCGCTCAGCTCTTCAGGTGGGCCTACCTCAGTGCACCGCAAGTCATCGCCACGTGGCGGTAGGCCCGTGCCGGACGCAGTACCTCAGGTGCCACTACCTCTGTGCACCACAAGTCATCGTCCCGTGGGGCTACCCCACAAGTACGCCTCCAGCAGCCAACAGCATGTCCTCGGTAACGCCACTGGAGCCCTTCACAGTCACGGGGCCGTCCCAGGCAGGCCGCTGGAAAGCCTGGGTGGAACGTCTGGAGACGTACTCTGAAGCGCATGACATCCCAGCGCCGCAGCGGAGGCCCACGCGTAGGCGTGTGAGGAGTGTGAAGAAATGGCCCGGGGCTCTGGGCGTGGTTCAGTTCTGGGCTCTGGGCGTGGTTCAGTTCCGGGATGGCCACAAAAGTAACTATGGCGTGTGTCTCTGTTGTAGTGTCGGCGCCACCCGGCCCTTAATCGACAATCTTGCAATGTAGCATGCACCCGGAGTGCGGGCTCGCCCGAATGGATAAATAAAGGAGCGCAAGACCGCTCGGGGTCTTAGCTCATACATGCCAAATGTTGTGTGTGTATCTTCATTGCCGCAGCATAAGTCAAAGGCCTAGCCTCAATTGCAGCGCGAGTTCAGCCAGGCCTGAACTCCACATCTGTGTCCGCCCTATCCTTACCATAGGCCTACACACACGTGGCCACCCACTTTCAACGGCCAACATTACAGTGTTGTTGTCAGGCTTGCGGACATGCGCAGACAGGCATGACAATGGTGTGCCGTAGGAGTGCAAGTGATGCAACCGCGCGGCGAACACAAGTAAATAGGCTTGGGGGGAGGGAGGAGCAGCTGTGAGGCTACGTAATACACATTGATCCCGCACATTTGCCAGAAGCAATACATGGCAAACATGAATCCCAAAGTCACACAAATCACACACCACAAAACTTGTAAGTCTGCCAACACAGCATGCAGAACCACCAATTTACACTAATTTCACTTACCTCTCACAGGTGATCAAGGATATGCACTCTGCCCGTGGAGGATGACACCCCTCCGAGCCCCGAACACCCCGGCCCAGAGGCAGTACAATGTGGCCCACAAACGCACCAGGGGCATGGTTGAGCGCACATTTGGCGTGTTAAAGTCACATTTCAGGTGCCTGGACATCACAGGTGGAAGACTCCTGTACAGCCCAGAAACAGTGTGCAAGATGATCATTGCATGTTGTGTATTGCACAACATATATGTACGCACCAATGCCCCATGGATCCAAGTGCCAGATGCGCCGGACGATGATGAGGAAGATGAGGCAGGTGGACCACACCCCTCTGCAGCTCAAGCAGGAATAGCCCGAAGGAACACAATCATTAACAATTTCTTCGCATGAGCACGTCACATTGTGACTGTCCCTAGCAATCATGGAACAGTACAAAATGACCACATGAACAGCATGTGCAAATAAATTCATTGCAACACACATTCTCTGTGTGCATGTCAGTCCTCTGCATTAGCACATCACTCTGACAAGTGTAAGTGCAACATTAAGTGCTAACAATCTCACAAATAGTAAATAGATGGTGGGTATGTCACCTCTGTACAGAGAGGCTGTTCAGGGTGTCACGTATTCGGAATGCCATTTCTGGGTGTCAAATGTAGTACGTAATCCCACTCATCAGCGTATCACATGTGTACAAAAACATGACATGAAGGCTGTCATTGGTGTTCAAAAAAAGACAACAGGGTGTCATTTGGGGTCAAATATGAAATTTCGGGTGTCATTTGGGGTCAAATATGAAATTTCGGGTGTCATTTGGGGTCAGATATGAAATTGCGGGTGTCATTTGGGGTCAAATATGAACCACCCTGATGCAGAGATGCACCCTGTGACTTAAGTCCCACAACATGAGCAACATGGACGTAAGGGGGATGGGGGCACAGTGAACACCTCAGCAACTTGGGAGATACACACCAGCCAAAAAGCCAGCAGGAATACCTTGCGTAGAACACACCAAGGTTTCCCCTGGACATATGTGCCATGTACAGATCACATGTGTACACGGACATCATCCATCAATAGTAGTGAACAGTGTCAGCTAATAGGTGCAAGGTGAGAAGTCACGCGCCTCCTCACAGCTACCTGTACCCATCACTGTCAGACTGCAGCAAAACACCACTGCTACATCAGAGCATGCAAATTTGACAGTGAGGGCACGTACATGGCTGGTAAGGGTTCAACCATGCCGGAAGGCGAAGCAGTGACATCTCCCCAAAAAAATCCACATCACATTTCCAGAATGCAAGCAGATGACAAACTAACATAACGGATGAAAGCTCCTTTGTCTGAACTAGAAGGCGGTAGCACATCTGCACCTCCGACCTTGGAATTGCATGCACCCGGCACCCCCTGAGAGATACCATAGCAGCTGATGACGACTCCCACACTACGCACAGCGCTAACCAAAGACCAACGTATACACACCCCACACACAGAAGTCCTTGCTTGCAGTTCTCTTGCATGGAATGACCTTCACACTTACGCACAGACCATCCCAGGAGTCCAACCGCTGCACACTCAAACAAATCATTGCTCCGAGCTGTGGCATCCACATAACTTTGACTTTGACTTTTTTACACACAGCCCTATTTCCTACATTGACGTGGGGCTAAGTTGGGAAATTGCGAGATTGTTGTTTGGGAGCAATGAGGCCACAGCTAGTTCACACATTCCCAGTCATCTCACTGCCTATCTGGGTCACGGTCAAACATGCGCATTGATATCAGTTCCCAGGGAGTACCTTTTTTTGGAATCACTGCCCCTATATTCATCCATACTTTCATACTTGCTTGATCATAGACATGACACATCTGTGTGAATTAGAATGTTTTAATCACATTCGGTGGAGTGTTGAAGCTGGACCAGAACATGGCCATGCAAACCCCACTTTACATTGTTGCCCAGTGGAGGGCCAGCTGGAGTCCTTTAGGGATTGACAAGTTCATCGGAAGAGAAAGTGTGCAGTCCGCAGTCTCATTGCTGTGTCATTGGTAACCAAACCAAATATGTCAGTCCATGTCGAGGGCCAAGGTGAGTGTCGCAGAGTGTATCGGGGGACAGTGGAAGGTGATTCCAGGGCATGATTCAGAGGGCAGAACCAAGCTGAAACAGGCCATATGGCGGAGATGAATGCTACCGCTTTCTTCTTACCACAAAGGCAGAATCATCCACATCATCGTCCTCTAATGTGTGATGTCTAAGGTGGTGGTGTTTTGTCTGCAGCACTGTGTGGCACTGATACATCAGGGGCCGGAGGTGGAATGTCTGCTGCACTGTGTGGCAGTGACACATCAGGGGCTGGAGGTGGATTGTCTGCCGCACTGTGAGGCACTGACACATCAGGGGGCGGAGATGTGGATGGAGTAGTAGCAGCAGCATTCATCTGCGCCATGCCTTGTGGCAGCAATGCCATGATGAGGATCTGCAGGGCATGGAAGATCCCAGCTACATCTCGCTGGTGTGCAGCCGTGGCAGCCATTCTTTCCGCCTGCATCCGCTCCATGTTCCTCCGCATGTGTCACAACTCCCGGCTGACATCGCTGGAGCCACTCTAATAAGACAGTTGTTCTTGTCTCAGAGTCATGACTCCAGCGATGTCAGCCATGGCTTGTTGGAGAGCATGGAGCGGACTGTGGGTGTCCGTTAGGGACTGTAAGTGGTCCCTGATGGGACTTAGACACCCACGTATGGCAACTAGTTTGGCTGCCATGAGGTCGAACCCCACCCGCACCTGATCAGCAATCTCCTTCTCGCCCTCTAACACACGGCGTTGGAATGCCATGTGTTGGTCGTGGGGGTCCTGGGAGACAGCCGTGGTGGTGGGTGCTTCCTGCTGTGTGGTCTGTGCAGGGGGTGGGGTCTCCTCGATGCAGCTGGGCTGCCCTGCTCCTGGGGTGGGGTGCTGAGGGTGTCCATGAGCTGTTGGAGGGCGTCGGTGTCGATGGTGTGGAGGTCCTCTTCATCATCAGTGAAGAGATGTACGGTCTGCTCTGCAGGAGGTGTTGATTCTCGCTCTGCAATGTAAAGGGGAGATGCAGTTTAACAGTGTGTTCCATGTATGTTCACGCATTGGACAAGTTTACAAACTGACTGCATGACAATGTACATTGTGACTGTTTGGGAGGAGATGCCTATTTGATGCGGGACAGTGGACATTTCTACACCATCAGGGATGTGGGGTTGTACTTGTACATTGTCATCTCACAGTTTCCTGCTATGCCAAATGTGATTGGCCAGTTTCTACACACAAGCGGCAGCAGTTGTGTCCTGTGTTCTGTTGTGAAAGTGTTGCAGTTTGTACCACATTGTTGTCAATGTTGATGTGCTCTGATTCTTATGTGTGTGTGCTGCATTGTGGGAGAGTCACCCCTGCAGCTTTGATTTTGCTGACCCTTATCCCTTTCAGGCGGTGTGCCTTTCACTTCTGTGCTTATACAGTGCTGAGATGTTGCAGACTTGGGTAAATTGGGCTCTTGGTGGGAGTTGGGACTCTTGGGCATGGTTTGTCCGCAGATGTCTTGTTGACGTCAGGGGTTGTTTGTGCACGTGGATGTGTCAGAGTGTGACCTGCTCCTTTACGGATGTGGTCCACACTCAGCCACCTCAGTGTCGTGGCGTGCACCGTGTCATGATAATTGGACTGCAGCCATGCTAATCGTCATGCAGTGTCATTTGCATTCTCAGTGTGGCTCACGGACCCAGAGCTTTGCTGGGTTCAGCACATGTGCACAGGTTTGTTGTGAGATTAGTGATGTGTGGGGAGGGCCCCCTCTGGGCACATTGTCGACCGGGGCCTACTTGCTGTTTCTATGTGTGCTGCAGTATGCCAAGGAGATCAGGGACATGATCCAGAGTCATTGTGGGTGTGCACTGTGTTATACTTAATTGTGCATGTGTGCCATTGTGCCCATCTCCCCCCGTCCCCCCAGTCCCTGGTCGTTACTCACCCTGTTGCTGTTGGGTCAGGTCATGTTGAGCAGTGTCCGGTCCCCCAACTCCTGCCACCGTCTCCCCACTGATGACTGTGGACACCATTTCCTCCATCTCATCCAGCTCCTGCTGTGGCGCTGGACTCCCACCTCCAGTCTGCATTGCGGCTTTCCGGTTGTTAGCGAGTTTCAGCTTGGTTTTACGCTTCACATCATTCCAGCGCTTCTTGCAGTCATCCACTTCCCTTCTCTTCACTCCGACTGCATTCACCTTGGCCAAGATGGACTGCCATATTGCATTTTTAGTTGCCAATTACACAGTGGAGGTGATGAACAGTTGTTGGTGGTGTTCTATCACCTCCGTAATCAGGATCTTGTTTTCCTGCAGACTGAATCGCGGGTTCCTCTTTTTCTTCTCCTTGCCCTTCTCCTTCCCCAAGGTCCCTGGCTGGTCCTCCGGGGGGTTTGTGGGGTTCTGGTTGGCCTCTGTAGTTGCTCCAGCTTCCTCCATGGTGCTTCTCAGTTGTTTGTATTTTTTTTTTTTGCAGCTTTTATGGTGATTTTTCCCGCCTGACGTGGGAATAGCAAGCCTGGCGCTGCTTATCACTGATATTTGTATCGCTGTTGGGCCCATCGCCACTTTTTTCACGTTCGGGTTTCCTTTTTTATTGGCGTCCTGGTAATTTTAACGCGGACATTTGAAGCGTTATCGGGATACTATCGCCTGTTGCCTGTGTGTTGAGAATACGCCGTTAACACAGCGTTAGTTTCCCGCGATAGACGGCGTTATGTAAAATTGCGTTAACCTAGTTTGGCGATAATTATCGCCCGTTCTTGAGAATATCCCCCTTAGGGTCCACTAAGAAATGAAGAATTACTGGTGAATCCGTAATCCCAGGTCCGATTTCCCAGTTAACCATTGCTTAATTTGTAAAATAATAAGTGCAAGTGCCCAAGATATTTCTCAGGAGGCCACTAAAGCTTGCACCATCTACTTGCTCATACCAGTTCGAATGACACATACATACCATTGCAGTCCTACCAATGTGACAATTTTGAATACAACAGATGGCCCAAAGCCGTAAAAATGGCCTGAGCACTCTGTTAATATTATTTTTTTCACTGTATATTGTATTGTTAAACACTTTGCTCTTGTACTTTTTTTAAAAAACAAAATTGACTGATATCGCCACCATGTCGTGGCCTATCATAAATACTTGCCAGTGTTAGGAAATAGGTACTGATGCCCAGCACTGGCAAACATTGGCACAAATTAAGCACCGCAAGTAATTCCTCATTATGGGATTGAGTTTCACCTGCAGAATTTGGCTGCTTTTGCGAAAAGTGAAAGTTAAGGGATTTGCGATGTTCCCACATATCTGGCAATTCTAATGGACTGGAAACTGCACCTGCCAGCCCCATCAGTATTAAGAGGCAACACATAATGAGGGGCTTAGTGTTATCTTTGCATAAGCCTATCTGGGATTGTATTACACCATCTCCGTTTAGCATAATTATGTACTGTAATTAGCTGAAGCTCCCGACAAAAAAAAAATCTTGTCTGTGAGAAAAAGAAGCGGAAGATTAAAAAAAAAGAGGATTTAGAAAGTTCACTTGGAGTGTTATCTTACCAGCAAAGCAATGTTTAGCACGGAACTCTGTTTACTTGTCCTAACTCCAAGGCATGAGCCTTGCTAAATAAATTAAAATGTAAGATTTTCCCTCTAAATGATCCAAGCATATTTTCGGTTTCACAAATCTCCCTATGCAAGTTAAAAAAAAAACAATTGGAGCAAATTTATGCAGAAAATATATCGGTGGGGGAAAAGGACCGCAACAGAAAAACTTTTAGCCGTAGAGAATGTTCATAGAGAACATTATGTACCAAAGACAAAGAAAAAGTTCTTTCACAGCCAAAGATGGACAACTCTGCAAACTTTGGAAATTGCATGAAATGCAAAGTTTGCCAACAACATGCAACTTTTGGCAAAGTGTAAAAGTTTGTCCACCCCTATGTTTTGATGTGGAAGTGTGAAAACATGATCAGCAAGGCAGTGGGACAAAAATACTCTTCTGCCCTTTGATATGTTGCACTAAAGAATACAAAGTTCGCACGTCGGTAAAGAAAATACATTTTGCTATAGAATTTTCTTGTGAAGTTGCTACTGCTTTAAATTTATACTGACCATCTTATCAGTCTGTCTGACTTTCTAATATACACCTTTAGGACAAGAGCTACTGAAATTCCTGGGCACCCATAACTGAATTTATGTATAGATTTATATTATATTAAAGTCTTTAATAAGAGTATAAGGGAAATTGTATTAGGCTCCTGAAAACTAATTTTAACAGTATATATTTAGATGGTCTTTTATGTTTGTATTGCATAATAACACTTAACTATTTTGAAGACGATGTTCTAAATGTATGTATTTTATGAGCTGAGTGTTCAGAAAAAAAAAAACAACAATGGTGTGGAATTCTCCATATGGTAAACTATAGGGGAAAATGTAAAAAGTTTATTAAACTTGAAAAATATGGGGAAAATAGTTCAGGTTAAACATTAATGGAAATTGATTTTATATATATATTTTTTAAATGTTAACAAAAAAATTGCAGCATTAACAACATACTTTAACTTTAAAATTTAATTATTTTGACAACATTCAATTAAATTAACATTGATGTTTAAAGATTTAAAAAATCACACTTAAAGTAAAATGTTTATATTATTAATCATATCATAAATACGTGCCAGTGTTAGGAAATAGGTACTGATGCCCAGCACTGGCAAACATTGGCACAAATTAAGCACCGCAAGTAATTCCTCATTATGGGAGTGAGTTTCACCTGCAGATTTTGGCTGCTTTTGCGAAAAGTGAAGTTAAGGGATTTGCGATGTTTTAGAAATTACAAAATGTTATGTTTAGATTTATTTTAAATTACTTTAATTATTTTGTACACATTAAACTTAAAACGTTATTAAAATGTTATACTAGAAAATAATATTTTTTTTCAATTATATTTAACTTTTTCAACATGAAATTTAATACATACATTTAAAAAGTCAAAATATGTGTGGGCCTCTTCCATTGTTGAGTATTTGTTGTTTGGTGTATGTTCTGCGTCTCAATGATATGTTCGTTTTGAGATTCCCGTCATAAAATTGCATAAATTGCACCGGCTCCAATACTGATTCAGTGGGGGTCCACAGAAGACAAAAGGTTAGAAACACATGCTCTATACTGTTTGACACTTGAAAAATAATTGTGAGCAATTATTCTTAAATAGGATGACTCCTTAAGTAATTACTACATGTATGGATATTTTTGAGTGAGAAAACAATATCACATTTCACTCTAAAGGAAAGTGCTTCATTATTCCACTAAAATGCAAAATCTTATTCTAATTTCGAACTCATCTTGTCTGTTTGAATAAGCTCACTGAGGCAAACTCCTAACTCCACTTTTTGTAAAATTGATGTATTAAGGTTTTTCTGTTTAATTATATTATGAACCAAGTGATTGAAATACATAATTTATTGATTGACTCTTTGTTTGGTGAATATAGAAGTCAATGAAAAGAGAAAATATGTAATTGCACGTGTTCCATGGAGTGTAGGGGTCTCAGATGGGGTTCAAGCCAATAGGTGCAGCCTTGGCAAGCCTGCTTTTTTATTTTCTCCCTTTTTTCCTTGCAAAAACATGCAAAAGACTTTAAAAAAATGTGTACAAATGAATTAAAAATTTAAATGTTGCCGTCTAAAGGTGGTGTGCATATTTTTGCAAAATGACCCACAACAAATATAAAATTAAAAATCATGAAATGAAGTAGAAGTGAAAGGAGAGCTTGGCCTATTAGCCCTGTACTGAAGTTGACTAATTTCTAGATGGATTTGTCCATGTGCCAGAGACAAAATTGCATCACTAACAGTAAAGAGAACTAATGGCTTACGTGGGCCGATAAATTGTCTCATGGTGTAGGCTGCGGTGAGCAGAGGCGAACGGTGATTGGCATTTGGACAGGGCACTGGATGAAGATGAAGAAGACTGACCAAAATCCCCCCTGTATAGAGGTTGCTACTGGGTAGTTATAGTTAGGTCAGCTGTTCCAAAGGAAAAGCATTTTTTGTGTTGTTAATAACTATGGGCTCGTTTGACGAATCTCCACTAAACTAGTTTGTGCATGGAAAGTTTTGGGGTGATCCATTAAGCGGGAGCCAACTAAATAGGGGGTCCCACAACGCAAAATACCCAGGCATTTTCCATAGACTTCTTTAAGAAGAGCTACAGTAAAAATTATTGAACAGAATGACACCAAATTCGGCAGGAAGCTAGAACTTAGTTTGCAGATTTAGCTTTTTGTGAATTGGTGTAATCTGTTTAGTCATTTTTGAGAAATTAAAGTCTCGCAGGAGTGAAAATTTTAAATTAGAGCGCTCTGATAGGCTTTTTTCCCTTGGTCCTTCTTGCTGCTGTTTGAGTCAGACATCCGCAGGAGCGAGCTGTCTGATGGGCTGCCAGCAACATGAGAAAATTGACTCAGGAACTTAGTTAAAAAAATAACATAGGACGGCCCGCATAGGCCCAGAGGGAATTTTTGTTGCAATCCCACGGGACTCCAGTGGGATTGTGAAAAAATATGCCGACCCAGGTTCAATTAAGGGGAGGGGGTGTGCGGGCTCCCACCATGAGCCGTGTTCGCCACCGGGGACCCTATTCCCTGGGGCCCAATTGATTGAGGGCCTCATTAGGAGTACGGCAGTCCTCAGGAATGGCGTACTTGTGGTAGTGGTCTGCACACCGCCACCACTGTTGGTCCACCCACAGAATTTTGAGTGTGGTGGTCGGACCGCCACACGACCACTGCCTCCCTCAGGATCCAGGATCCTGTGGTGATAGCACAGCAGAAAGGGGCAGTAATATGCTGGTGGTGCCGCTGTGGCACTGCCAAGCATTTTCTGAGTTGCCTTTCCAACGCCATGAAAAGAGTAGCAGAGATGCAACTAAGGGGGCCCTAACAGGTCCTCCTTCCACTTCTGGGCCTGGGGTGCCTGAGGGGGGGCACATGATCTGCCCCCCTGGAATTGCACCCCCATTCCTGCAGGGTGTGGCGTGCACAACATGGTGCATGCCACACCGTGCAGGAACATGCTGCAGGTGCTGTCACAGTGGCAGTCTGCTGTTAAGGCTCTCCTATGAGCCTTACACAGCCGCCGTCATAAGACCGCCACAGCACTGGCCACCTGCCCTCCCTGGATTCAACACAGATTCTGGCGGGTGAGTGTAAACACTACAGGCATGGAGGTCCTCTGGCGGGCACAGCAGTGGCTGGCTGCAGGAGGACCGCCAACTCGTAATAAGGCCCTAAATATGGTAAGAGAGGTGCGGGGACCCCCTCACCCAAGCCATTTCTCCTCCATCTTGTGAGTTGCAGCCTACCTGTGCCCCAGATTGCAGTGAGCAGAGTCCAGGAAGTGGTAAGGAGGCAGACTAGTGCTGTCTCTTCACCCCCCCCCCTAAAACGTTTTTTAAAAAACGATTTTCCCTTTCTGTGATTACTGTCTTTGCCTGTGGTTGTTACAGTTTAAAATTGTAGTTTTAACCTGCCTGTGATTGCATATTTTATCACCTGTTTTGTGTTTTAAACTTGTGGTTTTCCTGCCCATGATTGCTTCCATTTAACGTGTTGAATTGTGGGATTTGCAGTCCAAACTCTGTAGTCTTTCCCTTTCATTCCTGGTGACTATTCAGTTTTCCCTCCAAATTTCTCCTTTGCTAGGTGCTAAGACCTGTATGTTAAACAGTGCACCCCCAGCCACCAGTTTGTGTTATCAAGCCAGTGAAACCAGCCCCCCCTGCCTCCCCCCTCCCCCCAGCAACAGGGATATTCTACATCAGAGGGTGCTTCTGTGAGCTGTTTAAACTGTGTTTAATAGGGACTGTGCACTTTGTTTTTTGGCCAGGAGAGGGAGTAAAGTTTTATTCAAACAGTATTGTTAGATTTCAAGTTTGTGAGGCCTTTACCTGAAGGAAGTCCAAAGTGTGGATTGAGCCTGTCTGTCTCCTAGGAGATTCTGAACAGGAGAAGCAGATCCCCAGCCCCCACCCCCAGGCCTAGGACTGGGGATTGGCTATTCAGCTACCAGGCAACTCGGAGCCCTCCCCTCACACCTGCCCAGGCCCCTTAAGGCATTGCTGGGTGCACCCCAAATCATTCTCCTCCATCTTGTGAGTTGCAGCCTACCTGTGCCCCAGATTGCAGTGAGCAGAGTCCAGGAAGTGGTAAGGAGGCAGACTAGTGCTGTCTCTTCACCCCCCCCCCCTAAAAAGTTTTTAAAAAACGATTTTCCCTTTCTGTGATTACTGTCTTTGCCTGTGGTTGTTACAGTTTAAAATTGTAGTTTTAACCTGCCTGTGATTGCATATTTTATCACCTGTTTTGTGTTTTAAGTTTGTGGTTTTCCTGCCCATGATTGCTTCCATTTAACGTGTTGAATCGTGGGATTTGCAGTCCAAACTCTGTAGTCTTTCCCTCTCATTCCTGGTGACTATTCAGTTTTCCCTCTAAATTTCTCCTTTGCTCTGTGCTAAGACATGTATGTTAAACAGTGCACCCCCAGCCACCATTTTGTGTTATCAAGCCAGTGAAACCAGCCCCCCCTGCCTCCCCCCCCAGCAACAGGGATATTCTACATCAGAGGATGCTTCTGTGAGCTGTTTAAACTGTGTTTAATAGGGACTGTGCACTTGGTTTTTTGGCCAGGAGAGGGAGTAAAGTTTTATTCAAACAGTATTGTTAGATTTCAAGTTTGTGAGGCCTTTACCTGAAGGAAGTTCAAAGTGTGGATTGAGCCTGTCTGTCTCCTAGGAGATTCTGAACAGGAGAAGCAGATCCCCAGCCCCTACCCCCAGGCCTAGGAATTGGCTATTCAGCTACCAGGCAACTCTGAGCCCTCCCCTCACACCTGCCCAGGCCCCTTAAGGCATTGCTGGGTGCACCCCAAATCATTCTCCTCCATCTTGTGAGTTGCAGCCTACCTGTGCCCCAGATTGCAGTGAGCAGAGTCCAGGAAGTGGTAAGGAGGCAGACTAGTGCTGTCTCTTCACCTCCCCTAAAATGTTTTTAAAAAACGATTTTCCCTTTCTGTGATTACTGTCTTTGCCATTGGTTGTTACAGTTTAAAATTGTAGTTTTAACCTGCCTGTGATTGCATATTTTATCACCTGTTTTGTGTTTTAAACTTGTGGTTTTCCTGCCCATGATTGCTTCCATTTAACGTTTGAATTGTGGGATTTGCAGTCCAAACTCTGTAGTCTTTCCCTCTCGTTCCTGGTGACTATTCAGTTTTCCCTCCAAATTTCTCCTTTGCTCTGTGCTAAGACCTGTATGTTAAACAGTGCACCCCCAGCCACCATTTTGTGTTATCAAGCCAGTGAAACCAGCCCCCTGCCTCCCCCCAGCAACAGGGATATTCTACATCAGAGGGTGCTTCTGTGAGCTGTTTACACTGTATTTAATAGGGACTGTGCACTTCGTTTTTGGCCAGGAGAGGGAGTAAAGTTTTATTCAAACAGTATTGTTAGATTTCAAGTTTGTGAGGCCTTTACCTGAAGGAAGTCCAAAGTGTGGATTGAGCCTGTCTGTCTCCTAGGAGATTCTGAACAGGAGAAGCAGATCCCCAGCCCCCACCCCCAGGCCTAGAACTGGGGATTGGCTATTCAGCTACCAGGCAACTCTGAGCCCTCCCTCACACCTGCCCAGGCCCCTTAAGGCATTGCTGGGTGCACCCCAAATCATTCTCCTCCATCTTGTGAGTTGCAGCCTACCTGTGCCCCAGATTGCAGTGAGCAGAGTCCAGGAAGTGGTAAGGAGGCAGACTAGTGCTGTCTCTTCAACCCCCCCTAAAAAGTTTTTAAAAAACGATTTTCCCTTTCTGTGATTACTGACTTTGCTCTGTGGTTGTTACAGTTTAAAATTGTAGTTTTAACCTGCCTGTGATTGCATATTTTATCACCTGTTTTGTGTTTTATACTTGTGGTTTTCCTGCCCATGATTGCTTCCATTTGACGTGTTGAATTGTGGGATTTGCAGTCCAAACTCTGTAGTCTTTCCCTCTCGTTCCTGGTGACTATTTAGTTTTCCCTCCAAATTTCTCCTTTGCTCTGTGCTAAGAGCTGTATGTTAAACAGTGCACCCCCAGCCACCATTTTGTGTTATCAAGCCAGTGAAACCAGCCCCCTGCGTCGCCCCCCAGCAACAGGGATATTCTACATCAGAGGGTGCTTCTGTGAGCTGTTTAAACTGTGTTTAATAGGGACTGTGCACTTGGTTTTTTGGCCAGGAGAGGGAGTAAAGTTTTATTCAAACAGTATTGTTAGATTTCAAGTTTGTGAGGCCTTTACCTGAAGGAAGTTCAAAGTGTGGATTGAGCCTGTCTGTCTCCTAGGAGATTCTGAACAGGAGAAGCAGATCCCCAGCCCCCACCCCCAGGCCTGGGACTGGGGTTTGGCTATTCCGCTACCAGGCAACTCTGAGCCCTCCCCTCACACCTGCCCAGGCCCCTTAAGGCATTGCTGGGTGCACCCCAAATCATTCTCCACCATCTTGTGAGTTGCAGCCTACCTGTGCCCCAGATTGCAGTGAGCAGAGTCCAGGAAGTGGTAAGGAGGCAGACTAGTGCTGTCTCTTCACCCCTCCCCTAAAATGTTTTTAAAAAACGATTTTCCCTTTCTGTGATTACTGTCTTTGCCATTGGTTGTTACAGTTTAAAATTGTAGTTTTAACCTGCCTGTGATTGCATATTTTATCACCTGTTTTGTGTTTTAAACTTGTGGTTTTCCTGCCCATGATTGCTTCCATTTAACGTTTGAATTGTGGGATTTGCAGTCCAAACTCTGTAGTCTTTCCCTCTCGTTCCTGGTGACTATTCAGTTTTCCCTCCAAATTTCTCCTTTGCTCTGTGCTAAGACCTGTATGTTAAACAGTGCACCCCCAGCCACCATTTTGTGTTATCAAGCCAGTGAAACCAGCCCCCCTGCCTCCCCCCCCCCCAGCAACAGGGATATTCTACATCAGAGGGTGCTTCTGTGAGCTGTTTACACTGTGTTTAATAGGGACTGTGCACTTCATTTTTTGGCCAGGAGAGGGAGTAAAGTTTTATTCAAACAGTATTGTTAGATTTCAAGTTTGTGAGCCTTTTACCTGAAGGAAGTCCAAAGTGTGGATTGAGCCTGTCTGTCTCCTAGGAGATTCTGAACAGGAGAAGCAGATCCCCAGCCCCTACCCCCAGGCCTAGGAATTGGCTATTCAGCTACCAGGCAACTCTGAGCCCTCCCCTCACACCTGCCCAGGCCCCTTAAGGCATTGCTGGGTGCACCCCAAATCATTCTCCTCCATCTTGTGAGTTGCAGCCTACCTGTGCCCCAGATTGCAGTGAGCAGAGTCCAGGAAGTGGTAAGGAGGCAGACTAGTGCTGTCTCTTCACCCCCCCCCCTAAAATGTTTTTAAAAAAACGATTTTCCCTTTCTGTGATTACTGTCTTTGCCATTGGTTGTTACAGTTTAAAATTGTAGTTTTAACCTGCCTGTGATTGCATATTTTATCACCTGTTTTGTGTTTTAAACTTGTGGTTTTCCTGCCCATGATTGCTTCCATTTAACGTTTGAATTGTGGGATTTGCAGTCCAAACTCTGTAGTCTTTCCCTCTCGTTCCTGGTGACTATTCAGTTTTCCCTCCAAATTTCTCCTTTGCTCTGTGCTAAGACCTGTATGTTAAACAGTGCACCCCCAGCCACCATTTTGTGTTATCAAGCCAGTGAAACCAGCCCCCCTGCCTCCCCCCCCCCCCAGCAACAGGGATATTCTACATCAGAGGGTGCTTCTGTGAGCTGTTTACACTGTATTTAATAGGGACTGTGCACTTCGTTTTTTGGCCAGGAGAGGGAGTAAAGTTTTATTCAAACAGTATTGTTAGATTTCAAGTTTGTGAGGCCTTTACCTGAAGGAAGTCCAAAGTGTGGATTGAGCCTGTCTGTCTCCTAGGAGATTCTGAACAGGAGAAGCAGATCCCCAGCCCCCACCCCCAGGCCTAGAACTGGGGATTGGCTATTCAGCTACCAGGCAACTCTGAGCCCTCCCCTCACACCTGCCCAGGCCCCTTAAGGCATTGCTGGGTGCACCCCAAATCATTCTCCTCCATCTTGTGAGTTGCAGCCTACCTGTGCCCCAGATTGCAGTGAGCAGAGTCCAGGAAGTGGTAAGGAGGCAGACTAGTGCTGTCTCTTCAACCCCCCCTAAAAGTTTTTTAAAAACGATTTTCCCTTTCTGTGATTACTGTCTTTGCCTGTGGTTGTTACAGTTTAAAATTGTAGTTTTAACCTGCCTGTGATTGCATATTTTATCACCTGTTTTGTGTTTTATACTTGTGGTTTTCCTGCCCATGATTGCTTCCATTTGACGTGTTGAATTGTGGGATTTGCAGTCCAAACTCTGTAGTCTTTCCCTCTCGTTCCTGGTGACTATTTAGTTTTCCCTCCAAATTTCTCCTTTGCTCTGTGCTAAGAGCTGTATGTTAAACAGTGCACCCCCAGCCACCATTTTGTGTTATCAAGCCAGTGAAACCAGCCCCCTGCGTCGCCCCCCAGCAACAGGGATATTCTACATCAGAGGGTGCTTCTGTGAGCTGTTTAAACTGTGTTTAATAGGGACTGTGCACTTGGTTTTTTGGCCAGGAGAGGGAGTAAAGTTTTATTCAAACAGTATTGTTAGATTTCAAGTTTGTGAGGCCTTTACCTGAAGGAAGTTCAAAGTGTGGATTGAGCCTGTCTGTCTCCTAGGAGATTCTGAACAGGAGAAGCAGATCCCCAGCCCCCACCCCCAGGCCTGGGACTGGGGTTTGGCTATTCCGCTACCAGGCAACTCTGAGCCCTCCCCTCACACCTGCCCAGGCCCCTTAAGGCATTGCTGGGTGCACCCCAAATCATTCTCCACCATCTTGTGAGTTGCAGCCTACCTGTGCCCCAGATTGCAGTGAGCAGAGTCCAGGAAGTGGTAAGGAGGCAGACTAGTGCTGTCTCTTCACCCCCTCCCCTAAAATGTTTTTAAAAAAACGATTTTCCCTTTCTGTGATTACTGTCTTTGCCATTGGTTGTTACAGTTTAAAATTGTAGTTTTAACCTGCCTGTGATTGCATATTTTATCACCTGTTTTGTGTTTTAAACTTGTGGTTTTCCTGCCCATGATTGCTTCCATTTAACGTTTGAATTGTGGGATTTGCAGTCCAAACTCTGTAGTCTTTCCCTCTCGTTCCTGGTGACTATTCAGTTTTCCCTCCAAATTTCTCCTTTGCTCTGTGCTAAGACCTGTATGTTAAACAGTGCACCCCCAGCCACCATTTTGTGTTATCAAGCCAGTGAAACCAGCCCCCCTGCCTCCCCCCAGCAACAGGGATATTCTACATCAGAGGGTGCTTCTGTGAGCTGTTTACACTGTGTTTAATAGGGACTGTGCACTTCATTTTTTGGCCAGGAGAGGGAGTAAAGTTTTATTCAAACAGTATTGTTAGATTTCAAGTTTGTGAGGCCTTTTACCTGAAGGAAGTCCAAAGTGTGGATTGAGCCTGTCTGTCTCCTAGGAGATTCTGAACAGGAGAAGCAGATCCCCAGCCCCCACCCCCAGGCCTAGGACTGGGGATTGGCTATTCAGCTACCAGGCAACTCTGAGCCCTCCCCTCACACCTGCCCAGGCCCCTTAAGGCATTGCTGGGTGCACCCCAAATCATTCTTCTCCATCTTGTGAGTTGCAGCCTACCTGTGCCCCAGATTGCAGTGAGCAGAGTCCAGGAAGTGGTAAGGAGGCAGACTAGTGCTGTCTCTTCAACACCCCCCCCCCCCTATAACGTTTTTAAAAAAACGATTTTCCCTTTCTGTGATTACTGTCTTTGCCTGTGGTTGTTACAGTTTAAAATTGTAGTTTTAACCTGCCTGTGATTGCATATTTTATCACCTGTTTTGTGTTTTATACTTGTGGTTTTCCTGCCCATGATTGCTTCCATTTGACGTGTTGAATTGTGGGATTTGCAGTCCAAACTCTGTAGTCTTTCCCTCTCGTTCCTGGTGACTATTTAGTTTTCCCTCCAAATTTCTCCTTTGCTCTGTGCTAAGAGCTGTATGTTAAACAGTGCACCCCCAGCCACCATTTTGTGTTATCAAGCCAGTGAAACCAGCCCCCCCTGCCTCGCCCCCCCAGCAACAGGGATATTCTACATCAGAGGGTGCTTCTGTGAGCTGTTTAAACTGTGTTTAATAGGGACTGTGCACTTCGTTTTTTGGGCAGGAGAGGGAGTAAAGTTTTATTCAAACAGTATTGTTAGATTTCAAGTTTGTGAGGCCTTTACCTGAAGGCAGTCCAAAGTGTGGATTGAGCCTGTCTGTCTCCTAGGAGATTCTGAACAGGAGAAGCAGATCCCCAGCCCCCACCCCTAGGACTGGGGATTGGCTATTCAGCTACCAGGCAACTCGGAGCCCTCCCCTCACACCTGCCCAGGCCCCTTAAGGCATTGCTGGGTGCACCCCAAATCATTCTCCTCCATCTTGTGAGTTGCAGCCTACCTGTGCCCCAGATTGCAGTGAGCAGAGTCCAGGAAGTGGTAAGGAGGCAGACTAGTGCTGTCTCTTCACCCCCCCCTAATAAGTTTTAAAAAAACAATTTTCCCTTTCTGTGATTACTGTCTTTGCCTGTGGTTGTTACAGTTTAAAATTGTAGTTTTAACCTGCCTGTGATTGCATATTTTATCACCGGTTTTGTGTTTTAAACTTGTGGTTTTCCTGCCCATGATTGCTTCCATTTAACGTGTTGAATTGTGGGATTTGCAGTCCAAACTCTGTAGTCTTTCCCTCTCATTCCTGGTGACTATTCAGTTTTCCCTCCAAATTTCTCCTTTGCTCTGTGCTAAGACCTGTATGTTAAACAGTGCACCCCCAGCCACCATTTTGTGTTATCAAGCCAGTGAAACCAGCCCCCCCCTGCCTTCCCCCCCCAGCAACAGGGATATTCTACATCAGAGGGTGCTTCTGTGAGCTGTTTAAACTGTGTTTAATAGGGACTGTGCACTTGTTTTTTGGCCAGGAGAGGGAGTAAAGTTTTATTCAAACAGTATTGTTAGATTTCAAGTTTATGAGGCCTTTACCTGAAGGAAGTCCAAAGTGTGGATTGAGCCTGTCTGTCTCCTAGGAGATTCTGAACAGGAGAAGCAGCTTCCAACTCCCTGGCCAGCAAACCTTGTCTGAGGTTGCTGGGACCTTATATAGTGTGCTAGTGGTTGGTACATGTATACACTGATTGGTAGTTGTATCTGATGTTTCTATTGGATTGGGTTAGTGTCCTCATTGGTTGGGTATTTGAGGGTTCTGATTGGTTTCTGGGTCTGTGATTCAATCAATGTAGGGTTGGGAGTAGGACTAGGGTTAGTATTTCTATTGGAAGTAGGGACTAGGGCTTCCTGTGTTATTGGTTGTTGGGACTAAGGTGGAACTAGGGCTAGGGTTAGGCCTTTAATTGGAAGTAGCGATTAGGGCTTCTGGTGTTATTGGTTGCTGGACTGGGTGTGGGACTAAGAGTAGGGTTAGGCTTTCTATTGGAAGTAGGGACTAGGGCTTCCTGTCCTTGGTTGCATGGACTAGGGTTGGGACTACTGGTAGGGCTAGGGCCTCTATTGGACGTAGAGATCAGGGGTTTGAACTTATTGGGTGCTTGGACTAAGGCTAATATTGGCTGTAAGGTCCTGGTCTCCTATTGGTTCTAGATTTTTTGGGCTAGTGTTGTGATTGGATAGTGTTAGGGCTAGGGTTCCCATTGGCTGACGGGGTCACCTGATTACTAGGGCTATAAAAGGCCAGGGTTAGGGCATCTCAGCTAAGGGCAGAGAGGACAAGGGCAGAGAGGACAAGGGCAGAGAGGACAAGGGCAGTTGCCTGTTTGAGCCTGTTAAGGGCAGAGAGGACAAGGGCAGTTGCCTGTTTGAGCCTGTTAAGGGCAGAGAGGACAAGGGCAGTTGCCTGTTTGAGCCTGTTCGAGACTGGCCAGGGCCAGAAATGCTGCCCATTTTCCCATTAAGCAACACCCAGCCCACATCCACAAACAGAGCAACACACACACACCAAATGTACACCACGCACAACACTATGCACAGATTAATGTACCAGCATACACTACAAAACCAACCAAACCACATCTATACACCCTACTATCCCAACTACCACACATATCCACCATCCACTACAAACAGTACACAACCCTATCCTATACCACTAACCAATACACTCATCACTAACATAACGCCAATCGACACCATACATAACTACATCCCATCCAGACACACGCTCCCTGCTGTAATTATACCTTACATACCACCTTTTATCACTAACAAACATATAATCATCCTTCCATCATTTGTCCAACAAACACCCTCCTCTCCCTTCTACCATAATAACACTAACGTACAACACACACACACTGCAGACCACCACACTTTGTAACTCTTGCAACAAACCAGTCTAAGACACTCTTACCTCTACTTCATTCCCACCTACACACATCATACACTCTACTCATAAACACATCACCACCCCCTCTACCGTACAACCTCCTCTCACAAACAATACTATACAACCAAATCCATTGCATGAAACATATACATCAGCACCCCTTTTCACTACTCCTCAAAAACAAAACATATCACACACACCAGCACAAGATCTTCAAAGCACAACACCTCATAATACTTACCATCACAAAATACAAACATACACCCACCTTTCAAACAACACAAAGGAACCAAATCCAATGCCAAGCTTTCTCTCTTCCACCACACCTAACACAGATACAGCAACACAGCAACTCTCTTTTAACCGCCTCTCATCCATTGGACAATTTAGAACCTTACTACATGACCCACATGCTGCACCACCACCCCTGACTCATACACCTTCCGCATTAAACACACGCAAACAATATAAGCAACATGCCATACCTCACAACTTTGCTTCCCCATGTCTACTGCACATCAATGTTACACCACGAAAACAACACAGCACTCCAACTCACTCTCAAACACCATCTCCACCACATACACACGCAGACCCATCAAAATGCCTTCTTAGCATGCTGGATGAGGAACATGATACAGAACAGCTACACATTGCATCCTATACCTAATGCCAGCTCTAAAAACACACCTGCTACAAACCCACACAATACTGACCACTCTTCTACAAAACAAAGTCTCACTATCACCAAAGGCCACTCTCTAAACTGTCTACTAATAAATGCTCGATCCCTCTCTAAAAACAAACATCACATCTACGACCTTCTCACAGATGCAAAACCAGACATACTATTCATAACCGAATCATGGTTGGGAGAGGATATGGCTCCAGTCCTGCATGAAGCCATTCCTCTAGGCTATCAAACAATCACCCAAAATCGTATAGCCAAAAAAGGAGGTGGTCTAGCTGTTGTATTCAGGCAAACAATGCATATCACTAAAATTGACGACATCTCCATAAAGAATTGTGAGGCTCTTCTAACAAAATGCAATCCTACACCGTCTTCCTCCTGTAACTTCCTGCTCCTTTACAGACCTCCACCTAGCAAGGCGACATTCCCAGACGCACTTCTAGACACAGTTTCAAACCTGATAACAATACACTCCAACCTATGCGTTCTGGGTGACCTCAACATTTGGTTTGACAAACCCAATATGACCCATCCAAAAACAATAATCACTGGCCTAGACGCACTGAACCTCCATCAGATTGTCTACAAACCGACCCACACCGCTGGACTTATCCTAGATGTCATTTTTGCTAATACTGAACTAGTTACCTTTCAAACTATAACTCCAGTCACATGGTCAGACCACCACTTGCTTGCTTTCCAACATAAAACAACACTAAGCGACTCACCTAAAACTACCTTACATCCATCCACCTATCGGCCGTGGAACAGACTCAATTTGGAACACTTAGAAACACAACTAACATCAAGTACAAATCTAGAAACAATAAATTCTGTTCAAAAACTATATGAGTGGCTACAAGAAGCTTTTGACATCCTGATACCACTCAAAACCACACAACAGAACAAAAGAAAAAAAGCGCCTTGGAGAAACATAGAAATAAAAGACATAAAACAACAAATTAGAAAGCTGCAACGTACCTGGCTCAAAACAAACGCCAAACAAGACAAACTTCACCTACAAAAAATTAACAGATTATACAAGTCAGCTATCAAAAAAGCTAAGAAAAGGTACTATTCAGACAGAATTCAAAACGCTAAATGTGCAAATAAAGAATTCTATAAAATACTCAATGAATTTCGCAAACCAAATTGCCTAGAAGGAACTCATCCTGTTACTCAAGATTTCACAGACAAACTGGCAAATCATTACACGGACAAAGCAGACACGTTGGACTCATACTTAAAACAGAAACAAAGCACCAGCACTAACCCTTGTACAAAACAACAATCCAAGAATACTCTAACCAAGCCTCTCCGTTCCTTCCAACACATCTCACACAATGAATTTATGGACCTGGTCAAAGCAAGCAGGCCTGCCGGCAGCCCTTCTGACCCCTGTCCACCACAAATTTTCAAGACAATTCTTTTAACAACCTCTGCTGCCACTCCAATAAGAAGAATCATCAACGATTCCTTCACTACCGGAATATTTCCAGAAGAACTCAAAAAATCACACATACGCCCTTTACTGAAGAAAACAAACTTGGACCCGCTGAACCCTGACAACTACAGACCCATTACAAATGGACCTTTCCTGGGCAAACTGATAGAAAGAGCAGCGTTCGCCCAGATGTCACAATTCATTGAAGAGAATGACATACTTTCAGACTTCCAAACAGGATTCCGTCCGGGAAGAGGCACTGAATCTGCCCTCCTTGCCATCTGGGATGACCTGAAAAATACAGTTGACCGCAACGGGGTAGCTGCGCTACTCCTCTTGGACCTCTCGGCTGCCTTTGACACGGTTGACCAAGACACTCTGAAACGAAGACTCTATGAAGCCGGCATAGAGGGAACTGCTCTAGACTGGATTGCGTCCTACCTTTGAAACAGAACTAATGTCATCCATACCCCACCTTTCTCGTCCAAACCGTACTCCACAAAAGCAGGGGTCCCTCAAGGTTCTATCATCTCGCCCATGCTTTTCAACATTTACATGAAGTCATTACCAGTACTGATCAATCAATTTCACCTCACGTGCTATAACTATGCAGATGACACGAAAATACTCCTTCAACTGGAATGCCCCAAAGACATTGGAAAATCACCAATTTTCAGCTGTCTCAGAGCCGTGGATCAGTGGATGACTTGGAGCCATCTCAAATTGAATACTTCAAAAACGGAAATACTCATGTGTGGCGATTGGAAACATTACAACCCGCTTGCCGCATGGCCTAATGAACTGGGATCACCACCTAAAGTATCGAAGGAAGTAAGAAACCTCGGAATGACCATGGACTCCAAGCTGTCGATGAATGCCCAAGTGGACAAACTAGCAAGATCAAGCTTTGTCACTATAAAAACGCTGCGACGAATTTTCCCTCATTTGGGATTTCCACACAAGGTCCAAGCTACCATCTCCCTTGTTCTGTCCAAACTCGATTACGCCAATAGCCTCTACCACGGATCACCTTTAACAACCATGAAAAGACTACAACGGATTCAGAACTCGGCTGCCAGACTACTCTTGCATATCAAACCACGAGACCACATCTCACCTGCCTTGAAAGCCCTGCATTGGTTACCGGTTGCCAGAAGATCCACTTTCAAGCTGCTTTGTATCACCCACAAAGCAATACATGGAATGGGACCGCTCTTAATCAGGAATAAAATCACCAAACACATTCAACAAAGGAACCTACGCTCTAAAGGGGCATCTCGCCTCAAAATCCCAAGATACAAGAAAAAAACCATGGGTGGCACATCCTTCTCTGTTCAAGCAGCCAAACTATGGAATTCTTTACCCCCCAACATAAGATCCACCGACAACCACCTTATCTTCAGAAAACTACTCAAGAATTGGCTCTTCCCCACATAAGCACCATACGCAAACAGAAATTTACAGCATATTCCTCTGTATATAAGCATTTGTTTTCACTATAGACATGTACCTATCTTTGTGTATTGCTTTGTATAAACATGTAGAATAATTATGTTGTTGAGAGAAAAAAAATAATAATAAGAATTATAAATAAATAAAAAAAATCACCTTTGGTCTACATGTACTTACTTCCATTGTGCATCTATGTACCTTCCATGTACTTGGATCTGTGTCTCTGTTACTTTTCTCCTGAAAAAGCATATCCAATGCACTACCCTATTTCTCATCCTGTACCTCTATCAATATCTTTAATCTACATATACTTACCTCCTTTATGTATCTATATACTTTCAATGTACTTATGGATCTATATATTTATCACTTTCTTCTAATTTAGCATTTCCAAGGCACTACCCTATTTCTCAGCCTATACTTCTCTCAATATATCTTCTAGCCCAAACTTCTGACTCATCTCAAACTTCTTTCTACTACTCTTTCCCATGCACTACCCTATCTCTCATCCTATACATTTATCAATATATCCTCTACATCCACACTCTCATTTATCCCAAACCCCATACCACTACTATGATCCCCAAAATAACCCTTTCTAGACTCTCTCCTACTCTACCCCTCCTTGCATCATCTGACACCTCTTTTTAGTATACCGATCCCCTAAAACAAACCTTTCTAAACTCTTCCCTCTGACTCCTCCCCTCCA
Source organism: Calotriton arnoldi (assembly GCA_963921515.1). NCBI lineage: Eukaryota > Metazoa > Chordata > Amphibia > Caudata > Salamandridae > Calotriton > Calotriton arnoldi. The sequence continues at coordinate 782,120 of CAWUFW010008913.1, read as the reverse complement.
AAACTCCCTTTTACTCATCCAAAAGCCTCCTCCTACTGCTAAGACCTAAAAAAAAAAATCCTTCACTCTTTTATCCCTCCACTATCCTTTTCAATCAAAATTAACAGACTAACATGTTCAATTCTCAAATTCCATTTTCAACTATACTAATTCACCACTAATCCTTTATGGGTTCCAGAGTAGTGTGCTACTCGCCAATAAAGCGTCTCAACACCCCATCAGGGTTAAAAGCGCTATATAAATGCAAACCTTTTCCCTTTCTACCCTCCCCAACCCTTCTCAATCCAAATAACTGACTAACATATCCACCACTAAAATTACTTTCATGTTTCACCATACTAATTCAACACTAATACTTATGGGTTCCAGAGTAGCGTGCTACTTGCGCTTCAAAACCCCATCAGGGGTAGCAAGCGCTATATAAATACAAACCTCTTTCCCTCTTCTATCCCGCCACCTACCCTCTCTACCCAAATAACTGAATAACATATCCACTACTCAAATTACTTCATATTTTACTATACTCATTTTCAACACTAATCCTTAATGGGTTCCGGAGTGGCGTGCTACTCGCCAGAAAAGCGATTCAACACCCATCAGGGGTAACAAGTGCTATATGAATGCAAACGTTTCTTCCCTTTTTATCCCTCCGCTATCCTTCTCACTCCAAATAACTGACTAATATCCACCACTGAAACTACTTTCATATTTCACCATATTAATTCACGACTAATCCTTTATGGGCTTCCGGAGTAGCGTGCTTCAACACCCCATCAGGGGTAACAAGCGATATATAAATACAAACCTTTTTTCCTCCTCTATCCTTCTGCTATCATTCCAAATCCAAATAACTGACTAACCTATCCACCACTTAAAATGTACTTGCATGTTTCACTATACTAATTTAACACTAATCCTCTATGGGTCCCGGAGTAGCGCGCTACTCGCCGAAAAAGCGCTTTGACGCCTCGTCAGGGGTAGTAAGCGCTATATAAATGCAATTGCAATACAATACAATATAGGCCCAGGGGAGCCCACCCCCAGATCCAAAACCTCAGAAAAAGAGGGGGGCAGCCCATCCCTGAGCCTTTCAAAGTCCCTGGGGTTCCCAAACCACAGGGACTGTACTATATTTTAAAGGTTGGGGGGCCACGTTCCCCCCTCCCTGAGCTTTTATTGGTCCAGAGGACCCCATCCCCTTGGACTGGACCGACTTGCGTATACAGCCATAGGGTATTGGGTCCTCAAGGCCATATTAGGCTTGCGAAGGGGGGTGGGCACATGTTTCACCTTCCCTTTAGAATAAATAAATGGCCCTGGGGATGGCGTCCCCATGGCCGTTTTATGGCTTGGGTGGGGGGGGGCGCTCAGCCTCCCTCCCCTTAATTAACAGATTGGGCCTTGGGGGACAGGGGCTGCAGGGCCGAAAATGGCTCAGGGAGGGGGGCCATGTGCCCCCCTACCATAAATGATATACCTAATGTCAATGATGTAATTTTAGATGTCATCAGTGATGTCATAAATAATGTCATAGAACATGTCATGAGTGATGGAATATGTGAGGATCTAAGCAGTGCATAGCGGGGGCACAAGCTCTGCTAACTATACCTGGTGACTTTTTTTTTTAGTTCAAAGCGTTAATGTTATCACTAACATATTCACCTAAATATAACATTAGTTTAACCTTTCATTTTTTCAGGCACACAACCCGGAGACACGGGGCTTCAGATTTGCAGCGCTCATGGCGGGGCTCTGGCAGCCCAAATATGCAACAACAGAATCCTTCCATTTAGAAACTGCCAGGACACCCAGGAATGCTTAAATTATATTTATTAAACAATGCCTCTGTAATCACGGTACCGTGAGCAAGGCGTAAGCCGAACGCGTTGGTACAGACACATTGTATAATAAATATAATTTAAGCATTCCTGGGTGTCCTGACAGTTTATAAATGGAAGGATTCTGTTGTTGTAGATAAAATATATATATATATATATATATATATATATATATATATATATATATAGTTCTCCTCCAGTCAGCAGGAAATACTCAGACACTCCCGTATGCTAGAATTTAAGTTTAATGACAAAAAACCGACGCGTTTCGGCATTACGCCTTGCTCATGGTCATAAATGCACAATTTCACATTTCCGTATTAAAATTAATTTCCAGAAAGTAAAAAAGGACTTCACCCATACATTGTGATTACGATAGTGCAAAAGGTGGCGGCCATCTTAACACAATATTCTATGCTTGATTCTTATATGATACACCAATCCATAAATATTCAAAATTACTACAAAATGCATTTAGCCATGTTACTGCCCCAATATAGCATAATGGACATAATGATACTCAAAAATAGAGGAGGAAATCACAGCAAAGAAACAGCGGAAATTCCTCTGAGATTTTAAAGATTACCAGGCAGGACGGACTTTAACATTCCATAAAAAATATGATCACATGTTTGAAAACAAAGAGGGTGGTCCAACAAAGAAAAAGATGGCACCAATAACTACTATTGAAATCAATGAAAGTGACGTCTCGGATGGGAGTATATCAGATGTATCAGTTTCAGCTTTGAGTCAGGCAACAAACCAAGATCATCAAAAGAATTTTTTTTTACGACAGTTACAAATGTTAAATCAAGGAAGGACAGAACACTTTCAGGAACAGAATACACAAAGGGGCAGAGGACGAGGAAGCAGAGGAAGAACGCGAGGAATAAAAAAGCAAAGGAAAGAAGCAAAAAGCGGCGAAAAAACGCCTGTGTGAATGATGACAAGGGCAGAAAAGCGAAACCATGAATGTGGTAAATTTGTCACAACGGGCTCTTTCTGTGGAAGAAATGGAGCTCCTTTCACTGGGTTTGTCATTTTGTCCTTCAGTGAATTTGAATTTTGCACAGACTAGAATCGATTTATTTTACTCTTTAAGGAAATTGAAGTTGAAAAAGTGGTTTGATATACAGCATGTTAAACCTAAGCCTCAGGTTGTAGCAGTGGAATTCAGTAATTTGAATATTGATGATATTGAGATTTTGCATACACTTTCTATGTTAGATGATAATTGTGATTATCACGACAATGCTGTTTTGAATCTAGAAAATTTTGATCTAGAACTGGATGCAAATCCGGGGAATACCTTTAAGCCCAAATCAATATTCTTGCCTAATGTTCAATGTGATGCCATAGAGGTGTTTGAGAAAGGTGTATTGAAAGATCTGAAGAAGATCAGGTATAAGAAAGCACCTAACAGCAGGAAGAATATTACCATTGATCAAAGCAAAGCAATAGAAAATTTAAAATCAGATAATTCTATTGTCATTCGCCAATCAGATAAAGGCGGAAATGTGGTTGTTCTAGATAAAGAGAAATACCTAGCTGAGGGGAGACAGGTGAATGATGTTAATTGCCACTGTGCCTCAGACATGAGTGAAGTGCTAAGATCTAATAAAAGATTCGGGAGATGCTGGTGGATTGGAGGGAGAAGGGATTAATAGAATGGGAAGAATACAACTATTTAAAATGTACCCATCCCAGAATTCCATTGCTATACCTCCTACCCAAGCTGCATAAGGATGCACAAAATCCCCCGGGAAGGCCGATTGTCTCTTCAATAGGTTCTCTATTAGAGAATACCTCGAGGTTTATTGCTCACTACCTAAGACCGTTTGTGATCGGGCTACCAGCATACATAAGAGATACTACTCATTTCCTGACGGTGATTGATGGCATCCATGGAAGAAAGTTATACTCTTGTCACCCTGGATGTCAGCAGCTTGTACACCAGTATCAGGCATGATTTGGGATTACAGGCTGTCAGACATTTTTTAAAGACACGCTCAATCTCTCTATTCTTCCATTCAGAAATGCTTTTAGATATGATTTATTTTTGTCTAAATAATAATTTTTTCATCTTTGATGATTCCATCTACAGGCAGTCACAGGGCACAGCTATGGGCACCTGCTTCGCCCCCAGCTATGCGAACTTGTTCATGGGCTGGTGGGAGGAGCAGGTGGCCGCACAGCTGGAAGAGTTTGAAGGCTGTGTTGTCCTGTGGCTGCGTTTTATCGATGATATTTTTTGTATGTGGAATGGGAATGAGGTTTCTGCCAGATGCTTGTAAGGAAGCCCAATACTAATGATTGTAACTTAACTTTCACAGAACATATCAGCAAGACATCAATTGATTTCTTAGATGTGCGAGTATGTGTGAAAGATGGAGCACTTGAGACAAAGTTATTCAGGAAGGCAACGGCAGGAAACTGCTTGTTAAATGCTAGAAGTGCACATCCCCCTAACCTCATTTATAGTATCCCCTATTGGGAGTTGCTATGCGCAAAACGCAATTGTAGCACAGAGAGGGCATTCATCGCGGAGAAAGAATTCACGTGTAGGCGATTTATAGAGAGGGGATATAGTCAGAAGACTATTGACCAAGCCAGCAAGAGAGTTGAAGCAATCACTAGGAATGAACTGTTACACCCAACTACACGAGAGGAAGACCCAGGTACAATGAGGTTTATAACTACCTTTTCATATTAAGCACAGGAAATACGTAAGATTTTAAATAAACATTGGCATGTTCTAAGGACTGATGACAGTTTGAGGAAATGTTTGAACTGCAATCCTCAGATCACTTTTAAGAAAAGTCAATCTTTGCGTGACGGATTAAGTCATAATTTGATTACAAAAGTTGATGTGACTAGAAACACTGACCGATCAGGTTTTCGATGCTGTAAAAACTGCAAGGCATGCAGCAACAGTGTCGATTGCACCAAGTTCCAAATACCCAATTCCAGGAGAGAATTTGTCATTAAGAAACCACTTACTTGTAACACAACCCATTGTGTATATGCTCTGATATGTCCCTGTAATAAGATGTATATAGGGAACACTATACATTGTGCAAAAAAACGAGTTTTAGAGCATGTCCGTGCCATTAGACATAATGATAGACACTATCCAGTGGCACGGCATTTCTTTGATTGTCATTTTCAAAATGAAAAGCTTTTGAGAATGTTGGTAATTGATACAGTGTACAGTAAGGTGAGGGGGGGGTAATCGCGAATTAGAACAAAGACCCCCACTATCCAGTAGCGAGGCATTTCGCAGATTACCATCTCTCGAATAACTCGCTCCTCACCTACTTTGCCATAGAACAAATCCAGCAGAACCATAGGGGAGGGAATAGAGTACTCCACCTGCGTAAGAGAGAATCTTGGCATATTATTAACCTGCAAACTAACAGCCCGGAGGGGCATAATCAGGATGAAGAAATGAGCATCCATCTTCGTGAAAAGTAGAGGTGTGATTTCTGACATGTTTCCAGTATCTGTCCATGGTATCGTTATAGATATACTAGAGAGATTCCTCTGTTTTCATGTCTGTATTCGTTTGTTTTGAATTGATCTTAACCCCTAATGTGAGAGTAACTCATGGTTTTCTTTTAAAACACAGGAGAAAGGGAAGGGGCCAACCTAAGGAATTGATTCATCGTTTACCCCCCTAACCTTTTCTTCGACATCACTACGGTGGAGGGCAGCACCCTACAGATAAGAGATCCTTTCTTTTATCATTGTATTTGAACTTTATCTCTGTCCAGGGGGGTGTAGAGAACAGTTGGGATGTTTTACATTGGTTCACCTTTTCACTTGTTCTTCTAGTTGTGGAATACAGGTATATGGTTTGAATTTCTGCAGTACTAGGGTAACTGTGCAAACTGATTTACCTGACTTACTCACAACATTTCCAGGCACTTACCGATGTCAATACCAGCGGCCCGTGGGAGGATTCATTAGGGCACTGGCCATAATCTTGGTTTTCCTCCCTTTCTAACAACAGTGTGATTATTTGTCCCAGGTACTTGCCGAGCACACTTCAGAATACCTTTAGAAAACTCTTGGTAGTAGTTCTTTAAGCACTTGCGGCTAGAATTGCATATCTAAATGAGAAAGCAAACCCCAGAGGCAGTCGCTGGTAGGGTTTATGGTGACTTGAGTCAGGGTCAGGACTCTTGCCCCCGTCTGAATGCGGGTGCTCTAGGTTGCTCTCCCTTGGCTTGCGCACCCTTGCGCACTCTACCTCGTTTGACACTATGTCAGTAATGAACTCACTTTGATTTGATTTTTTTGATTCTTAACGCAATAGGACACATGTAACTTTACGCTCCAGACTTTTTTTTACAGTTATAACAATGGTAGAGGGATCATACTAATAATATGTATGTATTACATGAAAAAGATGTAAAATAAGAATGCATTATGTGTTAAATAACTTGAAACTTCAGTATGTAGCATTCTGTTGCAGCAGTGGTAGAGGGGTTTAAAATATGAATGTAACATTTGACGAAAAGCCTCAAAGTGACCAGAACAAAATGGATGCCATTTTGGTGAGAATCTGCAACCTAATGTGTCCTTTCTCACTTTCAGTTACTCTGTATGTATTGCAGTATTTCCCACAATACTGTGTGTGAACAAGCTTGCTGTGCAAGCGAAACGCGTTACTGAATTAAACCATCTACTGGTGTTGGTACATACTCCGAGTGATCGCCTTATTGGAATCTTTTGTCTTTATACTTTGTCCGGTGCGCTCCGCCGGCTGTGGTGATCCTCTGCCGTGGGCGAGGGGAGACGGAAGGAGCACCGATTAGCAGATATATATATATATATATATATATATATATATATATATATATATACGAAAAATTGCTCCTTCTGGAAACCAAAGACCCTTGGGGGGGGGGGCGCGCTAGCTGACCGAGCCAGCCGGTAATCCAAATCCACAAGTAGCAAGGTGACGCGCGCTCTCAGGCAAGACATGAAGATGCAGAGCAAACAAGATTTATTACATCATAAATCTCAGCGTAACGCGTATCGACTGTCCAGCGGCCTTGATCACACAAAATCCTTGGTATCTCTCACATATGATTACCATCGTATGTGAGAGACACCAAGGATTTTTTAACCAAAATCCATGGTATCCAGTGGAACAGTAATTACTTGTTGCTCACAATGGATGTTAATTCACTATGTACGATCATAGAACACAAATCAGGTATAGCTGCCTGTGCTAAGTATCTCTACTTGGTGGTATGGCATATGGAACACACTAACATGATTTTAGAGATGACTAGGTATTGCCTTAGTAACAATTTTTTCATGTTCAATGGCAGTCTATACAAACAGATCCTGGGGACTGCGATGGAAACTTGTTTCGCTCCAAGTTTTGTGAACCTGTTCCTGGGGGCATGGGAGGAAGAGATCAGAAAAGACACTAATTTCAATGAAGATTTCAAACGGGTGGTTCTGTGGCTCAGGTTCATAGATGACCTGTTTGTAATCTGCAAAGGCACTGAAAGAGAAGCCACTCCTGTTTGTAATCTGGAAAGGCACTGAAAGAGAAGCCACTGACTTCATCCTCAGACTGAACTGTAACAATCGCAATCTCACACTCACTAGCAATATGAGCAGAAACTCTGTAGAGTTTCTAGATGTCAAGGTTGAAGTTTTCAACAATGAGGTGCATACCAGCCTGTTTAGGAAAGTCACCGCTGGTAACAGCTTACTTCATGCCATGAATAGCCACCCTGATAATCTCCAATGGAGCATCTCTTATGGGGAACTCCTGAGGGCGAGACGGAATTGCAGCACCAATGAGACCTTTCTGTCCGAAAAATTAGTAATGTAATCCAGGTTTATTGAAAGGGGTTATCCCAGTTGGGCCCTCAAAAAGGCAGTGGAGAAAGTCAAGAGAGTCAGTAGGACTACCACCTTACAAAACAGAAACGAGGACACCACCACAGAAGAGGAGGATGACCTCACCAGGGTCATACTCATCTACAACGGTAAATCCAAGGATATTCAAAAAATCTTGGCCAAGAATTGGCAGAGGTTGAACAATGATCCTGTAATTGGCAATTCCATCCCAGAGAGACTCAGAATCACAAACACAAAAGGGTGCAGCTTTAGAGATATACTGGTACGCAGTGATATCACTACTGTAGACCAGACCAAAGGACTCAACTTACAGGGCTTTTTTCCATGCGGACACTGTAAGGCCTATTGGAATAGCTGCATGAAAAAGGAGTACCTGAATCCCAGTACCAATACAACCATTTCCATCCAGCGATTCCTCACATGCAGCTCTTCTTTTGTAGTGTATATCCTTGAATGCCCTTGCAATCTTAGATATGTAGACAGCACACCACTCATGGCCAAGAAAAGTGTCCTTGAACATATGAGAGCTATCACCAACAGGGATCAACACCACCCTATAACTAGACATTTCGAGACACATTTCTCTGACAGGTCCAAGTTGAGGTATTATGTAATTGAACAAGTGATTGCCAACATCAGAGGGGGCAACAGGGTACTGCAACTCAGGAGAAGGGAGTCCAGGCACACTATAGATCTTGGGACTCACTACCCAGGGGGTCATAATATTGATGAAGAAATGGCCATACACCTACATGAAGATTGAACCTTTCCTTTCAGTTGCTGATATCATGCTCTGCAAAAGTTTCTAGTCCTTGATATTTTCCAGATATTTTCCATGTATCTTTCCATTTATCTTTTGATTTGGTGTTTACCTTGGACAATATTGTGGCTGAGGGCTGTCATTAGAATCTACAGCGTTTTATTCTCACTTCAGCAGGCACCATGATTGATATGTTGTTTGTGTCTGTCTTTTCAGGAGGAAAGGAAGTGACCCACCGGATGGACTGGTTACCTCATTGGGTTCCCTACCCTTTTCTTCATGGAAGCATCCATCTGGTGTTCTCCACATCTCAGATAAGGATTCTGCATACTTTGTTTACTAATGTGTCCTTTTTTGTACAGATATGCACTTTATTTATGTTTTTTTGATTAGCATGGTGTTTTGTTATGCACTTGTCTTAATAGAGAGCTTCCCATGGGTAATTCAGGCCCACCCAGGCTCTTGATGTAACCCACTTGGGACATATACTTGACTGCCGAACAGATGCAGATATGCTTGTTATATACCCACTGGGGGAAAGTAGTCACACATGATGTTGCAGGTATCTGGGCAACAAAGTTTTAGTTTTGTGACACTGTTCGATACCTGGGCTGGCGAGATGTTTTTCCAACACTGTGTCTACATTCTCATATTTTGCCCCCCCCCCGGTCTACCATAACTACCTGCCTGTCATCTTTCTAACCTACTGCACATATGCGCCCTTAGGTTTCACCCCTTACAGGCCGGGGAGACACAGTTTATTTAAAGTTCACGGTTTTGACTCGGTTATATTTGTCTGTCATGGCAAATAATTTTGCCTGATTCAGTGCAAAATGTGTACATATACAGTTTGTTTCGATGTATTTGGACGTTTCAAGATGGCAACTGCTTTTGATTACATACATTCCTATGTCAACATCCAAGGCACATGCTAAGTCCTACGTTTATGTTTGTGTTTAGCCTTACCTATGTATTGACGCTCTGTACTTTCTCTCACTGTGTGATCAAGACCGCTGTATGGTCGAAATGCGTTACACTGAGATTTATGATGTAATAAATCTTGTTTGCTCCTCATCTATGTGTTTTGCCTGAGAGCGCGCTTCACCTTGCTACTTGTGGATTTTTTTATATATATATATATATATATATATATATATATATATATATATATATATATATATATATATATATATATATATATATATATATATATATAAAATATATACTATTAAATATATACTATTATTTGTATACTTTTGCCTGCTATAAGATGGCGGCTCCAATTGTATGTTTTGCATGTATGCATTTAGTGGTTGTCTGTCGTCACTGTTTACAGACGCATTTGCGCATATTTATACTTTACGTAAGAGTGGTGCTTTCATCGTAAACAAGGTAGCGGGGACTACCAAAACGCGTTGAGGAAACTTTTCAGCCTTTAATAAATTTGGCTATTTTATCAGCTTCCTGAGTGCCATGCTCTTCTGTGATTTGGTGGAGATTGCTGGAATATATGGGCCTGATTCACAGAACTAACTTACGTCAAAAACGTAAAGTTAGTACTTTTTGGTATTCACAGAATACACTTACTCATTTTGGTATTCACAGAATGAACTTACTCATTTCGGTATTCACAGAAGTTAGTAGCCCTAACTTTAGGACTCCTAAATGCCTTCTGTGAATACCGAAAGTCTTAAAGTTAGGAATTTTCTCAGTTTAGGAGTAGTAAAGTCCTAACTGTGGCGTGGTGGGTGACTGACGCTGGAATCTGGGGCTCACGGTTCGATCCCCGGCACCGGCGGCAGGTCAGCCCAGCACCATGTGACTCTGGGCAATAGCTTGCTTAATCTTCCCGACAGCCCCCAGCGCCGGGATGCCTTCGGGTAGCTGTTCGCGCTTTACAAATACTGGATTTACCTACAGGTGAGTGACACATGGGTGCGAACAGTGGTGGCCAGCACAGTAAGAGCGGTGAGGCAGGGTGGGGCGGGGAGTCGACAGATGACGGTATAGGTCAATTTTTTTTTTTTAAACTACTTACCTTGCGCTCGCTGCATTGCCGAGTCAGCAATGCGGTGAGCCCAAGGTAAGTGGTTTTATTAATTTTTTTATTTAATTTTACCTATCCCGTCATCTGTCAACTTCCCCGCCACCCCACTTCACCGCTCTTACCTGTGCCAGCCGCCACTGGATGTGAGTGGTGCAAACGGATACGCACTTATTGGTGTACATCTACTGTAACAGACATGTTGCAGCAGAAACAAACATAGTTTTGAAAAAGGTGACCTGGGTGAGAATCTTCATCAGTGTGAAGAGCGCTGATATAATTGGTTACACATATTCAAACTGATTGATGTATGTGCTTCCATGGTGATAACAACTCAAAATGGACTGCTGTCATTTATTGAGTTTGGACTAAAAGAAAACATAAGGCATTAGAATCTTGATGATGAAAGGTTTGTTTAGCACCCACCAACTAGCCAAGTATGTTGAGAATGCTGTATCACCTAGTATGACCAATGTTGTTCCTCCACAAGGCCATCCCATTGTCAATTAACCCATTAATGTTCAGTATACACAGGTCTGCATCACAGACCGTTTGCACATTGATGGTGTGATACATTTTACTGTTCTGGTACACATTTTTCTATCTATGTGTCACCACCAAGGGCAAATGAGGTAAATCAATCGACCCTTGGATGATAGGAATCCCACTATGGCATAGACCTTTGCTTGGATGGCATTGGCTGTTGGGTGTCCATGGGGACATGTAGAAGCTGACCACCCACTCACAGGAAAGTGTCCATCACTTGGATGAGTATTTTGCTGAAGAATTGCCATGCACCAATACTAGTGTTCATTGTGTGTTTCCTGTTGCAAAGAATTCTAATGGTCCTAACATTTTTGGGAAGGGGGTATGGCATTGGATCCCTATGTTGTGCTTCAGGGCATTGCTAATGATGCAAGTGTGTTTCATATGGTGCCCATACTGAGCCTGTACGTCTAAGGATCTCAGGATGAGTTGTGTTTAGGGATTCCAGCTTTACTCTGTCAATCATGACTCTCATCATGCATTGCTGCACCCCTTGTGGTTGTGGGTTTGTGGCTTGATTCCATACTCATTCTGCATGGCTTCTTGTAGGAGAACATGGATCGGGCATAATATGATGCAGTAGCATAGCAGTGCTGCAGGCATGGTGGTGTATGGTGGAGTGGAGGTGTGATCTGCTGCAATCAGTCTATGAGTGTTTCACCTGTGTGCGTCAGTTTATTTAGGTCTGGCCCTGTGTCCAGGTGTGTGATTATATATCTTCAGCTCAAACGGTGCATACAGTGTTTTTGTGCATCCTTGTGTTGTTCTTATGTTTTCTTGTGCTGTTGCCAGATTTTTCTTCATTCTCTACACTTTCAGGAATGTTTACCACCTTCTTTTGACTGGTTTTTCATAACATTGTAATGGAGTTGCATTTGCCACATGTTATTTTTCACATGTGGTAATTACTGCATGTGATAAATAGCTCACTCCATAAATAACACACGCATACCAATGAAATGAAATGAAATTTGTACTTGTAAAGCGCACCCATACCCCCAAAGGGGTGTCCAGGCGCTGTACGCATACCGCTGTGGAACCCTTCCTGGCTTTTCCCTGTGAAATGTCCACTCCTGGGCACCCCCAGGGTGAAGCCAGGCATCCCAGCGCTGTTGGGGCCGTTGTGGAGATTAAGCAAGCTATTGCCCAGAGTTGCAGAGTGGGACCCATGATTAGAATAGGCACCGAGGCGAGAATTATCAGGTCCGAGGAAATTGAGCCCAAGACCCGCCGAGGCGGGAATTGAACCCTGGTCCCGGGCCAGATCTCTGCATCAGGGTCTGCCGCTCTAACCATTGAGCCACACTTCTCCATACCAAGAGCATGTTGTATTTCTTGTATGCCTTCTCTAACGTGTGATTGGACGGATCAATAAATTAATGCGCTGTTTACCCTGGCAGACTCTAATTACCACTATGCCTAACTCATAATTAAGGCCAAAATATGCATTTTACAGTAAACTCTTCCGAATATATGGGCTAAAAAGTCATATTTTTTTGCTGAAAATTCTGAAGGGAATCCAATGAAATTTTCCATTTCTTCAAATAATCTTTAATACTCAAGAGCAGTATAGAGCAGTGCATCTTCATATCTGCCTATCATGTGTGGCAGCACAACGTTGCGTGGGTCAATACAAAAGAGTGAATGTATAGAGGGAAAGAAATTAAGCCATAGAGGAATCTGTGAATATCTGATAAAGTGTTCTCAAGGCGTGCACGTTTTCCTGGTCAAAGGAAACTTCCAATAGCCCTCAACAAGGGATCCATTGATTTCTTTGTCTCTGAACGTAAAAGCATTGCAACTTTTCTCGCTTCAAATACCTGTCATTACTTGCATTTTTCTCTTTTTATCCTTTTTAGGTCTCGCCTGAGCCAGCACTTAGCGCTGCTCTGGGCGAGAGTTTTAGTAAGCGGGTTTTGGAAGTGCAAACAGCAGTGGCTTTTGCTGGCGACCAGCTTGCGTTCACGTGTGCGTGCACGCGCGTCACGGGTCATTAAGTGCATCGCGATCGCGATGCACTTTCATGGCTTTGAAGTAAAGAAATAGATTTTTTTCTATTTCTTTACTTTGCTATATCAGCGGCACCCGCGCTTTACTTTTAACATTAAAAGTAAAGCGCTGGTGCCGCTGATTAAGCAGAAGTAAAGAAATAGAAAAATAATCTATTTCTTTACTTTTGCTATAATCGTGGCACCCGCGCTTTACTTTTAATGTTAAAGCGCTTTACTTTTAATGTTAAAGTAAAGCGCGGGTGCCGCGATTATAATGGTGTAGTTAATAGGTCTCGCTTTGGGACCTTATAAGTATTTAGTTATGCAACTGTTGCATGGCTAAACACTTATAAGGTCCCAAAGGCGAGACCTATTGGCTATGCCAATGCTTGTTTAAGTTTTATAGTTGGAAGGGCTTTGCCTAGATGGCCACAAGGGGGCACTGCAGATCTATAATCCTTATATTTACGGAATTTAGAAGACAGGAATGTACAGATGTCATTAATTTTTTTAATTAGCACCAACTTTCTACTTGGTAGAATTCCTTATCTAACACTATAAGACCTTCCTTACTTCAGGAGATGTCTGATGGGAGGTAAACAATGTGTGTTCTGATGTCACTGAGGTGCACGTCATGAGCACACCATGTTAAGAGTGACATAGGCCTTGAACAGTGGACTGGAAAGGATGCAGAGGGCTGTGAATTCAAGCAATGAACATGAACTCAATCCTCAGATTTGGTAATAAAATACCTATAAATGTTGTGTTCAGGGCTCTCTCACACACGCCTTGATCCTGGTGCCACTGCACTTGCTGCACTATTGATAGCTACTCCCTTGAGCTTTAGTATGTTCTCTGAATGAAGCTGAAAGAGAGCTCCTCTGATCGATTGATGCTTTCAGTGTAGTACTTAGATGGAGGTCTGACCGGAGTCTAACTTGCAAAAGGTACTGGAAGGTTGCATAGCATTACCTGAATGGCAAATGTAGTGGTGGTAAAAGCTGATTAGTTGGGAGTGAACCAAGGAGGCCAGTAGCGGCTGCTACAGGGCATAAGCGGTGGGTGGGTGGGTTGGGGAGATAAGCAGGGGGGTTAAGAAAAAAGTAAAAATTCACTTACCTGCACTGCCAGATGCTGCTTCTCGTCCCACTTCTTTGATCCAGCAGGAAGCAGACCCCTCTAGCCAATCACGATGCTGCTGTCACCATGACAGCAGCGTCGTAATTGGACTGAGCGCTGTGGTTCGGTGCTCAGACAGGCAGTGGGAGCCTGTGCATGTACTCCACCCAGGCTATGCATTACAGCCCGGTGGAGAACATGCTAAGTGCGCTTGACTGTTTGGCCGGCCCAAGACGGACGGCCAAACCGGCAATCCGCACTTAGAAAGTGCTCACCACTCCTCCCCGTGCTCTGTGGGAAGCCCTGCCCACACCTTCATAACCTTCTGAAAAATGAAATGATAATAACATGCAGCCAGTGTGTGAGTTTGAAGCTCATTCATCTGATTGCGAGCATCTCCTGTCAGGTGAGGCGTAACCATCTCAGGATTTGCTACTTGTGGCAGGGCTGGATTGGTCATTTATTCCATCAGGCATTTCCCTGGAGGGCTGCAGCCATTCGAGACCGGACTTTGTAGGTCCAGAGCCTCTTGTTGCACCTCTGTCACTTTTTAAAGCTCCCCTGGGATATTTGCTGCAGGCATAGGGCTCTGAGAGCGTGTGAGAGAATAAAATAGAGTGGCAGAAGAGAGGGAGAGAATGAGATTGACAGAGAAGTGATGGCTGGAAAAGCAGGTGGGGGAGAGCAAAGCTGGTCTGATCATATCTGCCAGTGCAGTATTTGGTTCCTGGTCTAGGGGTCAGCTGCGGTGGTCACTTATGTACCAGAATGGGCTGCCATTCGGACTTTTATGGGGCCTGGGATAAATATATTTGTTGGGCCCCCACAATCAATTTTGTACAGGATATAGAGCAGGTTCTCTAATTGCTTAAAATGATATTTTATCCTGCAATGTTTTCCCACGCCAACAATACTCTTTTAGCGCCCTCTTTTCCAAGTTACCTTCCCTTGTCCCCAAAACTGGCATTCTCTACAGCACCTCTGTTCTTCACATCTTACATCAAATACTCTGTCTGTTGTCTCTGTGCTTCTATTTAACCTTCATTTACCTGTAATCCTGTATAATTATATCCCTGTACCTCTTTGCTCTCTACTCCAACATATGGCATATTCCCTGGCCAATACATAAGGAACCTGTTCCATGAAAGTCAAGTGAATCTCCCCTGTTCAGGCTGGAACATAATATTAGCTAGAGGAGGCCCAGTGTGAGGTTTTTAAGAGCACCATGCAAAATGATGTTTTTACTTTTGGGTGCTCCAATTCCCATATTAAAAATTTAGGGGCAGATTTACAAGCCCCCTGCGCTGCCAGTACGTCACTTTTTGTGACGCACTGACAGCGCATTTCCCTGCCCCATATTTACAAGGACAGGAAAAGCCACCCTGCGTGGCTTTTCCTGTCCTTGTAAATATGGCCCCTTTACACGCAGCATTTTGCGTGAAAGGGGCGTTCCATGGGTGTTGCTGTGCCGAGGAGCAACAAGGAGAAATGTTTTCATTTCTCCTCGTTTTTTTCCTCTTTCAATGCGTGCTGCATTCTACAGCACGCATTGAAAGAGGAAAATGCCTGTAGTGATTGTTTTTGTGCAGGAAGGTACCCCTTCCTGCACAAAAACAATTTCCCCATGGCGCAGGCATCCTTGCATCATGGTGCAAGGGTGCCTGCGTCGGCGCAGGGCAGCTGTTTGTGCGACAGCGCAGGGGAGAGCACAGGAATGCGACATATCGTAAATATGTCGCATTCCTGTGCTCTCAAAGTGCTGCAGCGTGGCGCAGCCAAAGGGCTTGTGGTGCAGCGCTGTAGATCTGCCCCTTAGACTTTTTCTCAAAATCTGTCGACCTTGCGTGCTGGCCCATTCTACCCTGTGACACACAGCTGAAAACTGAAGCCATTGCACCCCACACTGCCTGTAGAACCATTGTTATACCAGACCTTGGACAGACAAACATTTGTGCTAATGATTCTCAATTCTGACTTGCATCATTACTATGCATTATCCAGCTGTTCTTTCACCATAAACCGCAGCAAAGCCCAATTTGGAGTGACCCAGCTATTTTAGCACTTGGGCTCATACACACCCAGTGCCCCAGGGTCGTATTATAACATCCCTTGCGATGAAGACCCACACACAGCTCTGCCGGGGTCCCTAGGTTCTTATAGGTAGCACACTTGCTACTCCACACCAGAGACCCACACACAGCTCTGCCGGGGTCCCTAGGTTCTTATAGGTAGCACACTTGCTATTCCACACCGGAGACCCACACACAGCTCTGCCGGGGTCCCTAGGTTCTTATAGGTAGCACACTTGCTACTCCACACCAGAGACCCACACACAGCTCTGCCGGGGTCCCTAGGTTCTTATAGGTAGCACACTTGCTATTCCACACCGGAGACCCACACACAGCTCTGCCGGGTCCCTAGGTTCTTATAGGTAGCACACTTGCTACTCCACACCAGAGACCCACACACAGCTCTGCCGGGGTCCCTAGGTTCTTATAGGTAGCACACTTGCTACTCCACACCAGAGACCCACACACAGCTCTGCCGGGGTCCCTAGGTTCTTATAGGTAGCACACTTGCTATTCCACACCGGAGACCCACACACAGCTCTGCCAATGCTCCACAGCACTGAAGTACCCCATGCTACCCCATTAATGGATACCTAACGAGGCTTTACCAAAGCAGGCCACTTCCGAGCTGAATTTCAACTTTCCATAGTATATAACAAAAAAAATTAAGCAAGCAAGATAAAAAACAGAAGTGGCAGTGACACACTGCAGTGTCACCGGTAATCTGCACACATTCGGCAGAATTCTGTCTGCAGGGAAATCCCCTGACCCCATTTCACCAGGAATGGCAAAGCATCTTTTCTGCAGAAATGAACCACCTTCAAGACCATTTTTTGCTAGTTTAGTTGTGAGTAATTAGCCTTCTGCTCGTCAGCTTTAGTGAGCTGAAGTATAGGGCCCTGACTCCAGGGATGCTCAGGACAATCAGCTCCGGTTGCGCCTCTAGGGGAAGGAGACCAGGTGACCATATACTCTACCCTCTCGCAGCTAATCCTCCTGGGCTGAGTCATGTATGGCTCTAACTTAAGTGTAAATCAAGCATGGGAACTGTACTGTAGAAGGAAAAGCCTTTAGGGACAGGGAGGATGGTGGCATTGGCAATCAGAGTGGATGGTGTGTTCGCCCTTTTTAGTAAGCTGGCAGTAGCATAAAAAATATTATTTAGTAACCAAGCAGTAACATAAAAAATAAGAACTACAAGGTCCAGAATGCAAAGCGCTGTTAGAAAAAAATCCAGACCTGGGTTAAGGTGTCACACCGACATGGGGCCTTCTCAGTTTCAGTTGGTTTTTCATTTAAAACAAGTAGTCGACATTTTTTTAATGGAGGGACCACATATTGGAGGAAAATTATATGGCTTTCAGAGTAATGGAGGAGATGGCAGAGAAGGTCATTCAAGCGCAGATAGACGCATTAGAGGGCTAATGATCAAACGTTTACAATCAGCTGGAACAAATCGACTTACTATCAACCCTCATTGCCCTGCACTGCGTGAACCCCTAGGGGTTGGTCCCAGGAGAAGAGCCTTCTGCAGGCCTAGCCCTAATGGGTTAAATGAGTGCCTGCAGTATAAGCACAGAGTACCTGTAAAGGCATTGCCCTCTGTGGTGGCACCACTTCTCCCAGCTGATCATAGGCTTGCAGCAGCACCTGCCAGGGTCTGCCGCGACTTTTTCTGATTTGTGTTCATACAAAAATCCACTTCGACCTCTGTCCCTCCTGCACCAGCTCCTGAAAAAGGGAACAGAAGAAAAATACTAGGGTCCCCATTTATGAGGGTTTGACGTAGGGCAGCGCCGCAAGGAATCCTGCTGCGCATCCCCCTACGTCAAAAAAAGGGGCAGGAATGCGCAGTATCTATGTGGAACGGCGCATTCCTGTCCTTTTCTCCAGCGCCGGCGCCCAATGGACTACTGTTGTGGGGCTGATTGATTTTGTGCAGGAAGGGACACCTTCCTGCACAAAATCAATCACAAGAGGTGATTTCCTTTTTCTATGTGTGCTGCAGAATGCAGCACACATAGAAAAAGGAAAGCACGAGGAGAAATAAAAACATTGCTCCTCGTTGTGCCTCACTAAGGCCACCCCTTGGGTGGTGTTAGATTCTGATGTATTCCCAGGTTTACACTTTCTCGTGAATCTGGGAATGTGTCAAGTTCCATGGGTGCCATGGGTGTTACGTCGGAACATCCACAGCAATACCCAAGGAACACTCCTTTCACACAGTTTTCTGTGTGAAAGGGGCACATATTTATAAGACCATGAAAAGCCACGTAAAGTGGCTTTATGTGGCCTTATAAATATGCAGTGGCACATTGCGCCACTGGAACGTCAAAAAAGTGACGTTCCAGTGGCGCAGAAGTGCCGGTAGGGCCTCATAAATGAGACCCATGATGCGCTGTAAAACAACGTAGACCAATGAAGCGCAGACCACAAATTCACAACAGTAACTGGCGTGTTACCCTTGAGTTTTGCAGGGCATAGGGTCTGGCAGTCCCTCTATGGGGTTAAGTGAGAGATAAAGAGTTTTTTCGAAGCTAGGTTATCCCCTTTCCCATCAGCATCTACCAGTACGTGTATGTCACAGCTAGGGGTGGGGGAAGTAATAATTGCACTCACCTGGTCAAGGGAATTCAAACAGCTTTGCAGTGCAAACAAATATTAAGTCCCCTAAATTTGCAGGAGGCTAGCTAGTTTCACTACACCCTACAGCAGTAAGACACGCCCAGATGGGAAACACAACAGCTACAGCTGAGCCACACCATCTTCATTACTTGTTGCAAAAAGTCTCTACCTGGAAAACAAGACAGGGGAAATAAATGCTTTAATTACTTACCAGTAATTGCATTACTGAGTCATACTTCCTCGCTTCAATTCATTATGTTATGAGCCAGGTCTGCCTCTGCAGACACCAATCACCATTCACCAGTATGAATATAACCCCTGCCCCCGTTCTGTTCAGTGCTTGAAATGGAAAATTTGAACTGGAGGCAGGGGCGGCTGGTCCATAGGGGCGCCGGGGCAGCGCCCACAAAAGAATCGGGCAACAGGTGAACAGGAATGTAAGCAGACGAATTGACAGATTACAATTCGTCTGTTTACATTTCCGGGCCGGCCTGTGCTTCACGGGTGAAAGTGCGCATGTCAACGCACAGCGCACGCATGCGAGAGGCGAGCAGGAGTCCAGAAGATGGTCTGTGCATGTGAGAGAGGAGCGGTGCTCCTCACTCACATTCACAAACCATTAGGTATGCTGCGCATGCCCAGTGTAGTGCAGGCGTCTGAAGATAGGCTCCTGCTCGGGCAGTGATGTGTTTTGCGCAAAGTCGCCCCATGCCCTATCAAATGCCAGGACAGAGTAAACAAGGGTCAGCCGCCCGGCCCCCCGTCGCATCCAGTCTCCAAATTGGCAGTTAGTATTTCCTGTTGCGGCAAAAGAAAAGAGCGGGGAGAAGTTACTTCCACCACCACGTTGCAGAGGAGACGTGATGCGACGCGGGACCGGAGGAGATGCCTGGTAAGTTTTATTCATTAAATTAACCCCCAACCCCCCTCCCCGCGTGTATCCCCCCCCCCAGTCATGCTGGCCGCCTCTCGTCCCCAGGATCTGCTGGACCTTTCAGTCACATGCCGAGGGTCACCAGTTAATTCCCTCCTCGCCTCTTCATCCGTGTCAATTGGGAATCAGGTGGACAGGTACAAGGCTAAATAACATTCATTGTATTGCAATTTGATGAATTTTTCAGTGCTACTGTCTCACCCGATCTCGGATGTGTTATATAGATCAGAGGCGGCGCGGACCCGGTCACTGGCAGGTAAGTGTTTTTTTATTTATTACAACTCCCCCGCCCCCCCCCGAGAACTCCCCCCCCCTCGCGACTCGAGTATTGCTGCGAGCCCCGACTGAATGTAAACGGGCGTAAGCGAGTGGGACACACAAAAGATTAATTTTGCTGGGCACCGTCACACCCTGGCCGTGCGCATTTCATCAGAGACCGTGGTAGCCTTCTGGATGTTGAAGTTGGCTCATCAGTAGCGTCAGTGTGGTTAGTAGCTGCTGGTGTGTAAATGCTTGGTTGTATCTGTTATGGTGGATTGTGGTGTTTGCTGTGAATAGCTAGAGTGCCTTACCACTGTGGCTGGGTGTCTTCTGGGAGCACAGTACTTGTGTGCACAGCACCAATCCTGAAGTACTTAAGGGTGTGGAGTCTTGTGGGGGGCCACTGTGCCCCTTTGTGCAGGCCAGCTGATGGATTTAGGGTGGTCTTTACAGTGGTATGTTATGTTTTGCCCTGGAGGGTATATTGTTTTATGGAGGGTGGAATGCTGCTGTGAGGTCCAGCCCACTGTGCCTGAGCTCTGTCAGATGAGTGTGTGTTGTTCTCTCTGATGTGCTCTGGTGGGGGTGGGATTGTTTATTCATTGTTATGGTTAGCACTCTTGTGACCTCAGTGGGGTGAACCACATGTTGGCGGTAGCTCCCAGCCAGTAAAGTAATACGAGGTAACAAGTAGAGCAGACACACGGTTCCCCCACCGCTGGCACACAGCACACTCACTTTGGTGTCTACTCCCACAGTTATGTGTCAAGGCTGCGTGTAAGAGTAATAAAAGAGGCAAAGGGAAACTAACGAGAGGACAGATCTCGAAGAAAGCACAATATTTCACAATATGGGAACACACTGTACTACTGCATCCCTCACACCTTTCTGCCCCGTACATCTGGCCCATATTACTGCAACAGCGCACTGCCCTGGTCTGCACCGCTAGTCACAACAGGATATTGCTCCAGAGGGGACAATTATCTGTATCAGTACGGTTATATCAAAGAAACTGTAGAGAAATGCTGCATGACAGATTCGAGCGATGGTGGAAAAACATTGACGCGTTTTTCATAAATACTAAATAATGACTGCAATAACGAAAATATTTTATTAACATCGGCGTTTTCCCCATTGCCATCCTAATGGAGCAAGAAACCGGGAACAGAGGTGCTGGGCAAAGGTGGCCAATAAAATCAATAAGGTGAATGCTCTAGCTGGTGTCCGTCACACATTTACAGCTACTGTGGGTGCTGAACAGCAACTGCATTGAAAAGTAATACTAACATGTGTAGCATCAAGGGATAGCTGCTGTTCTGCCAGTTAGACAGTGTGCACACACATAGGGCTGAGTGGCAGGGTTTAGCGTGACATCCCCAGCTGCCTCTTATGAACAGGAGAGCAAAGTTCAAGTCACGGCGTTAGCTCAACCATCCTGTGACTCTGGGCAAGCCAATTGATGACCCTGTGCATAAATCAGACCTCTTTCAATGTAACGTGTTCTTTTAAAGTGCTCCAAAACCTCCAGATCATGAATGCGCAGTCTAAAACTGTAAATATATGTATATATGTGCATGCAGATATGGTAGGTTAGCAGAAATGAACGTAATGAATGTAAATTATGAGACGACCTGACTGACTGAGTGTTACTGAGTAACTTATGCAGCGCTAAACTACACCAACTTCTGGAAATTATTTCACAAAAGGTTCGTGCTTCTGAAAGTTATTAGCTGGTGACCAGAAATGTACATAGACAGGCGTGTTTACTTTCCTGATTAAAGTGGTATGCGTGGGGCTGGAGAGCAGCTGTGCCGTTTGAGCAGTGCCGTGCTTTTACAAAACAGCGCCTATGCCCTGGAAATGGTACTCGTGTTTTGTTACTCCCAGACTCCTCCAGTCCCACCCTCCGAGTCAGGTGATGTAAGGTGTAAACATGTCCTGTAAATCAGAAGGTTTGCTTTGTGACTGCCTGCCTGGCACACACCATTTTCATCTTCAGGCCAGAGTTTATGTGTTTTTTACACTTGTACGTTTACACTCCTACGCTGTGCTGGATGCATTATTTATGTTATATGATTTGTCTGTGCTTTGAATCCAGCTCTGTAGATCGAGTAAACTTAAGCACTGTATTTTGGTGTGCAAAAAGGCAAAGTCATGGCGTATAAAGAGTTTAACATTTTTCGCCTATCTCAGCTCAGACTTCTTTCTGAATAGTTACTTTAATTAAACTTAGTAACAGGGCTACAGAAAAGAAATCACTTTCATGCTGCAACACTTTGTTTCTAAACATATTTTCATGCAAAATGGTGCTCAGCTTGTGTGTTGCCAGTTCCTGTGTTAGGTTTTAGCGTTGTGACTTTCTTTTTAAAGCTAATAGCGATGTATAATTCTCATTGTTCATGCTTGCGGGTTTGTGTTGGGTATAGTCTGTCGCAGTGTCAGAGTGACTGAATGTTCACAGCCTCCTCACTCAGCCCAAATCTTCTGACACAGTGTCTCGTGCAGATTTTGCACATGTGGGTTTAGATTAATATTGTGTGCCTTTTGGTTTGTATGTATTTCACTTGTTTTGTGCTATTTGGAGTTTATTTAATTTACTTGTATATCTGTTAACTAGTTTCTGTCTCCTCTTTGGTATTATGTACGTTTGCGTTTTTGGTGCGTGGGTGTTGTTGTCATTTGGGTGGATGTGTTCCGTTTTGTTTGTACGTATAGCATTTATTGTGTTTGCTGCTTATCTTTATATTCCAGACAGTACGTGTGTGTATGTTTGTGCCAGTTGTTCTTTATGCCATTTAATATGTATGTGACATTTAGCGTTTCGGAGTGTCTGTGACGATTTCTGTATTTGGGCCTGCCTTTTGTTTGTATTTGATGTCCACGTTCTGCTTGCTGCTGAGTGTGTGTGTGTGGTATTTCTGTTTCCATGTGTATACTCCGTGTGCCCTTTATTTTATGATTTTCAATTGCCCATTGCGCTCATCTGGGTATGGAGCATCCTTTGTTTGGGGTGTCTGTTATTTGAAAGCGTGTTCTGTTTAGTGTATGTATGGCACTTCTATTTGTTTCTAGTTCTCCCACTTATCTACTGCTCTAGTCACAGTGCTGCAGCGGGCTCTGTGTGATTGCAGCTCTACTCTCTGTGCTTCTCAAATTTGCTTGAAAATGCACCATTTACCCACTTTTTTCAAAATTTTCCGGGAGAACCCCTAACCCCCTTAAGATGTTTGGGCTCGCTCGCTGCGCTCGCTCGCCACGGTGCAGTCCGACAGAAAGTTTACGCCCACCTCTTTCAAATGTCACCAGCCGCCCCTGACTGGAGGTACTCTGTACCAGAGGAATATATGACGTTACACCGCGAGCAAATACCACGCGGTAGGTTACAACGCGGACGTTACATCGTCCGCGTTGTTACCACGCATGGCATTACATCGCAAGTCGTTTCTACGACTTGCACTAGATGGCGCGCTGGACTTAGGAATAGTATAAATTACTAATCCTACTCCAGTTAGCGCAACAGCAGGGAATGTGTTGGACTTAAAATCCAACACATTCCCTGGTGTTGCGCGTGATGGAGCAAGGTAAATAATTAAAAAAATTGGAACCCCTTTGATAAGAATAATAAATTAACTGTACTAATTGTTTGATGAATTACCCAACAAATGCACCTTTAATAAACATTTACATAAATGGTAACTGCTATTTTGTGCAAAATCTAATTTATTTACAATTGTGAAGTAAAATAATACAAATATTGTGATTTGCGTACTAATTAGAATAAAATCGCATGATTTATGCTATGTAGTAAATTTGTATTGTGGCAAAGAATGCAGATGGTAAGTAAAATAGCTTTAAATGTCGCTTCTGTTAGGTAACACCTAACACGGGTTCTTAGAATGACGGGTGGTAAACAGAAAGGCTTATATTCTTTGTTTTAATTTTGATTGTGTTTGTTCTTATGATAGTTCGTTCGGGCCTATTAGGCCATGCTGGAAAAAAATGGCTGCCGAGACTGATGAGGTCATGCTAGAAATCAAAGATGGCCTCTAAGCGAAAGAAATAATGGAGCTGAACCACGTGGGTACGGCCTGTACACGGAGTGAGAGAAGTCAAGGACACTTTGACCTATTATGAGGAGAGTGCCAAGAAAGACTCAGCACGTATCCGTGAGAAAAGGGGAAAAGAAAGTATTGAGAAACAATGGACTAACAAAATTGTGACCATCAGAGTCGCAACATTATGAATAGCCAATTTGGACTGCTTTTACCCAAAGGACATGGGAAACAGTGAACTCTTAAACCATCCCCGAAACCAGTTTGAACAAGGAAGGCGATGAGGTGATCTTCGCCACCCCTTAAATGGACCAATTAGCGTGATTCCTGCCCCCAAATATTGCAACTTTTTGTGTAGTAAGCTAGAAGTAGGGTATAAGAGGGACTGCTCTTATGTGGGAGGGGCTGCTGCTATTACTGCAAATGTTGATGCTGAGATGAATGCTGATTTATGAACCTTTTTGCTACCATTGACTTCGAACCTGACTGGGGAAGGAACGAGACCGTTGCGGGAAATCTGTACGGGAGGACCCGTCGAGGAGGCCATTTAGCGGGACAGTCAGTCAGTTTGGGAGTCCATTCTGTGATCTACGGTTTATCTTCTTTTTGTTGAACCATTCTTATCTGCATCTAAATGGGTAATGCATAAATTTAATTTCTTTACAAAAATTCTTATATAAATGTTATGAATGTATTAAGGTGATTAATAAACTAAGAATCTCACTCGTGCAAGTTTTAAGTTTAGATAAAATTTCATTCTAAATGACTATGAGTCTGTGGTTCTTTGGTTCATTAATAAGGTTTGACATTTAATAGGGTTTTAATGATTGAGCTGGTCTTAATCACCATCAACTTATTCTACTAGTTGGTCCATCGACCAAAGAGTGGAGTACCTTGATGTTTGGAACCGACAGGAATAAAAAGTTAAATATATATAGTGTTTAGGGTAATAATCTGTCATAATTTAACAAGGTATCCCGTTCTTCCAGCAAACAAATTTTTTCTCCTTGGTGTGTGTGTGTGTGGGTAATCCAGGGAACGACTGAGTGTATGATATGCGGTGTTATGGGCCCCACCGTCATATGGTATAGTTGAATGTGAAAGATTCCACCTGGATTTATGTGCAAAGGAGAAAATTTATATTAGCCGCGCTGGTTCATGCGCCATC
This sequence comes from Calotriton arnoldi, assembly GCA_963921515.1. NCBI lineage: Eukaryota > Metazoa > Chordata > Amphibia > Caudata > Salamandridae > Calotriton > Calotriton arnoldi. The sequence continues at coordinate 756,827 of CAWUFW010008913.1, read as the reverse complement.
TAGCGCAAGTCGTAGAAACGACTTGCGATGTAATGCCATGCGTGGTAACAACGCGGACGATGTAACGTCCGCGTTGTTATCAACGCGCGTGGTACTGACAGCGTTGTAAGCGCTGTCTCCCGTACCAGAGTACCTGCTTGTTTCTGAGAAGTGCCGGCACTCTTTAATAAAAAGTATTACATTTCTCTTGAGAAGTGGCCGTACTCTCCCTCTCAAAATAAAAAACTGCTGGTACTTAGTACCGGACAGTACTGGCCCATTTAAAGCACTGGTCCTGTTGATACCAAGCCAGAAGACTCAACTCTCATCCAGTCGGCCTGGCATTGACTGACTGGGAGGGAGGGAGCTATTGAACTGAAGCAAAGGAGTAGGACTCGGAGTAATGCAATTACCGGTAAGTCTTTGAGGCATTACCCCTTGGTCCGGTCCGCACCCAAATTCACTACTATATAAGGATATACCAAAGCAAGTCCAGGACAACCATGGTTGCATTCAGAAACTGTTTATTCTATATCCACAACAGACCCCCTATTGTCTTTCTAGAGAAAAGCATCTTAAAACCGAAAAACTTTGTTATGTTACGTTCAACTTAATCATTCTGCAGTGATTAATGCAAGTGCAAGGAGTAGACCAGATGGCTGTTCTGCAAATCTCTGCAATGAAGGCCCACTCAACCTCTGCAAGAGACGCTGCTATCCCTGTTGTGGACCTGCCCTGCACAACTAAAGGCGTCTGATGGCCCATTGATTTGTAAGCCAAAGAAACCAGGGACCTTACCCATCTACTAAGGGAGGATACTGATGGCATTGAGCCCCTTTTTCCCGGTCCAAATAGAATCAGTAGCTTTAAAAGAGGAAACTGTCTCCAGGTAGATGATAAGAACCATTCTCACATCTAACCTGTGTAGCCTAATCTCTTGCTCTGAATTAGGAAAGGGAAACAAACTGAAGTAAAGCAATTTCTTGATCCTTATGAAAGGAAAAATGTATTTCAACACAAAAGACTGACGAAGAACAATTCTATCCTCAAAACTCTTGCAAAAAGGATGCCTACATGACAGGGAACCTAGATCCCCCCAGTCATCTGACTGCAATAACAGAAAAAAAGCTTTTAGTATCAATATCTTGATGTCTACTGATTCTAGTGGCTCAAAAGATGACCCCTTTTAGGCCTTCAAAACCAAGGAAGGATCCCGAGCTGGAAAAACATGGGAAGTAGGGCAGATATTATTAAACACCTTGAATAGACCTTGAACTAAACCTTCATCATCTGAAATGTTTCCATGTGAACCCCTAATGGCTCATATGGATGCCCACTGGATCTTTAAAGTGATGACATGGACACCATACTAAAAAAGAGAGGACAATAACCAAATCCACTACTTCAGGGTACTGTTTTGTTTCACACCATTTACTAAAAGACCTCTAATGTTTGGCATAAAATTTTAAAGAAGATGGTCTATTGGGCGCCTGAAGTGTTATAGCTTCAGAATCCGATAAACCCCTAGAAATTAACCCTTGCCTTTCAACAAACATCTATGCCGTCAATCTGTGACTAGCTGGAGACTCTTGATGCAACATTGGAAAAGTCAGGGAAGACGGAAAAGTGCAAAAAACTGAAACTTCTGACCTGCCCTCATAGCTATCAGGAGAGGAAACCAACAAGAGCAGGGCCATGTTGTAGCAACCAAGATCACCATTGCCCTCTCCTTCCTCTCCCTGTGCAAGAGCTTGGGGATTAGATGGAAGAGAGGAAAGGCACAGAGAAACCCACAAGGCCAGTGGCAGGAAAGAGCATCTATCCCAGGATTCTTTCCCCATCCCCGTCAAGCTAAATATTTTTATCTGAGCAGCGAGAGTGGAAGAAAATAGATTCAAAATTTGTTGACCTTATATTTCTCAAATATGAACAAAAACTTAAGGATGCAAACAAAACTCTTGGGATGCAGGAATGCTCCTGCTCAAACTATCTGCAATTGTGTTGTACACTTCATGAATGTGATCAGCTGAAATTGAAATCACATTTAGCTCTGTCCAAGAAGAAAATTGATCCAAAATCTTGCAAAGGCCAGCTTTTCTTGTCCTCAGCCTGCTTGTTTATACATGACTTCCCTGTCATATTTTCCATCCGGAGTAGGACCACCTTTCCACTTGGAAACTGAGAAAGGTCCAGAAGAGAAAGACAAATATCTTCCAATCCCTCCATTGGAATTGCAGGATCTGAGGCTCTGAAACAGAAACCAAAGACCCTTCACTCAAAGGGACCCCAACCAGGCTGCTCAGCCTATTACACTGGCATCTGTCATAACTATAGCTGGAAACGGATAAGATAGAAGAACCCCTGTCAAAAGATTCTGAGAATTCAACTGCCAACTCAAGTCCTGCTGGGCAGAATTGAATATCAGGATTCGAAGGGCAAGATCTTGAGACACTGGACTCCAACAGCCGAAAATGCATCTCATAATCTTGTGAAGCTATCTGGCCAAGGGAACCAGAAAAATTGGTGGTGGTAGATATCCCTGTACCTGCAACCATGTTGCAGATGTTGGAGCTAGATGGGCAAGAGGTTTCAAAATATGGGTTTGATTTTTGTTTAGAAGGGTCATAAACTCTCTGTGCACACAAAACTTTGCACCTATGAAGCCCCGGTCTTGACATTGGATGACCTCTAATTTTTTTTACCAGTTTCTCAAAAACCCATTGGCTGCTTCAACTAAGCCCTCAAAGATGAGTGAGTTGGCCAGTCGTCCAGATATGGATGAAAGAAGATCCCTTCTTGATGCAGTGGTGCTACCAGTAGCGCTAACATTTTTATGTAGAACTCTGAACTGAAATGGCTATGCCCACTGCAATTCGCAAAACACTTTGATGCTCTCTCTGTATTGTGATGTGTATGTATAATCATTCTTAAGATCTATGGTGGTAAGATAGACTTGGCTGAGTATTAGAGGAATGATGCTCTGAAGCATTACCATTTTCAAGTACACTGTCTCTATCGAAGAATTCAGCCTCTTTAATTTTTAAGTCCAATACAGGTCTGTAAGACCCCAAAGTCTTTTGCACTAAGAATAGGAATTAGTATATTCATAGCTCGAGCTTGCCTTGAGGGACTGGAAAAATTGCTCTTTTTTTCTCCACAGGAATTGGGCTTGACTGTGTTTCTGCAAACAGGAGTAAGGTGTTATGTTTCATATAGTTACCCTAACATAGGCCCGGGTAACATCATACCCCTTCACCTACATTACCTCCCCTACACTACACTGTAACAAGCCTTTTAGGATTGAACCTTTACCTAGTTCTAGTCCTGGGTGCAAAAGGAGGGTTTCTCCTGAACAATAGAGACCTATAACTCCATCAATAGACTCACACAGTATGAATGGATATTCATAAGGGTTCTTAGAAACCAGGCTGGGGCTACACCACCTTCCTCCCCACATCTACGTACACGGTTCATCCCATACGTCATCCTCAAATCCAACAATGGCTAATACAAAGGACAAAGGAGCCCTAGATACTTTTTGTATAAATATAGCACCTCTTGCTAGTGTTAGTCAGAGGGAACCGAGACTTCCAGGCCGACACACTGACCAGAGACGCTGAGGCTCCTGCATGCAGACGCTCCAGCTGACAGTGGTCTGAACATCCCTTGCGGGGTGTCCAGCTCGAGACCAAGAGGGGCTCCTACATTCTCACTTCAGGTAATGGGGTTCAACTAAATCCTAGAGGGATTTTTGGCTTCACACCTACTCGCATGCTAGGTACACTTAGGTACATCTAGATTGGCATCGTAGGAGTACGCGCTTTCTTTTATCAATGCATTTTATATTCATGTATTTATTCATGGTAGAACTGTACTATCCATTTATATTCATAGTACTGCTAATCATATATCTCTGCTACTGTTGCAGCTCATATATTCTACACAAGAATAACGACTGTTCAATAAACCCTTATTGAAACGCCCAGGCTATTTATTCTGTGTATCTCTGAGACGAGATAAGTGAGCACGAGTGACTGAGCGAAAAGTAGTACATTGTTTCCATGATCTTGAGGGATCAGGGTTGTCATGTTCTAAGGTTGCCAGAAACTATTCTCTCCCCGATAAGAGGAGACACTAGTGGCACTGTGAGCTAGCTAATGCAAACAGGCTAACATTCTCGGTGGGGTTGCTCAGAACCCATCTGCCACCAAACCTACAGTTTATGTTATCCAAACGCACAGGTCCTGTATGGGTAATATAGGAACTACACGACATGGCGCCACCAACGATGGTTGGGCTCTTATTTAACAGTAGAATCTGAGTAGTTCAGTCATGCTATTCTCAGAGACCCCAACTCACAAAAACGCCAGAGACGTTTGGAGTGGGTGGGCACAAACTCCGCCACAGCTGAGTAGGCGAGTAATCCTATTTATTGGCTGTTGGTTAATCAAGCTTGAAAGACATTTTGTTCCTAAAATTGTGCATAACATCTGATCTTAGTTCCCTTGAACAAATTTCTCCTTTTCAAAATGACTGAGGAAGATAACCCGGTGGTGGTTAGACACCTCTCAGTAGAGGATAAAGAGGTGGATGGAATACTCATTGCACCTAAATTCAGACGTAATATCACCCTGAAACTACTAGAATATGGTTTAGCACCTAGGGGTGGCTTAGTAGCTTTTGTGATTGAGGCACACGAATCAAACAAAACAGAGCTATTTTATTCATGGGTTACATTCCCAGCAGCAGATGCAAGAACACAGACATTTCACTACTATACAGAAGGAGATGCTCCACAGGAATATGGTCCTTGTGAGGACATAGAAGTTCCACTCACGTACCAGGAACACCTATACTGGTTTAAAGGCGCCCTACCCCATATAAGAAACAGAGTAAGATTAGGTCCGCTCGGAGGAGACGGTGCAACATGGCCAATATTAGCGGCCTACACACCACATCCTGACATTGACACAATGCCGCAGCCAGACTTACTCTTACAACACAAGGATTTAATTAAAATCTACAGAAACCTGACACAGTATGTCATGAGGACTTTCACAGTCCAACCAACATCAGTTGCAACAAATGGAACTCAAATTCAGGGTACAGCAACTAAAATTACACCACAAACATTACACGCGGTAATGGGCAAAATGCCCACAAAACGTGAACAAATGCCATTCTGGATAGCTCAGAAAATAACTCCGCTCGAGGCAGTATTCCCGAATACTACCCCATTTGAAAAACACAGAATGCTAACAATCTGCTTGCCCATGGGGATAACGCCACAGGTAGAGGACTGCACCTCTTGGGGTACAGTCTTTGCTGCCATATATACCAGAACACATGGTATTCCTTCATTAGCAGTAGTACCAGACGTATTGAGACAAATACAAAACGAGTACGGAGCAGAACCTGCCCTGAACTTAGGGATGAACTTATTAAATAACTATGACCAGGTATCAGCCATAACACTAGCTAATATTAAAGGGGAAGCATCTTCAGTGGCAATCCGCCAACGCCTAAGGGAGTTCAGTCCATTGGATCAACAACACGAACCGCCCAAAATAATTGAAACTGCATATGCAGAATTAGGTAGAGACAGTTTGGGTGGGAAAGCTTTAAAACCACAACTGATGGGCAGTCCTCAAAAGGACACTTGCAAGCAGATATCTGCTTCTTCTAAAAAGAAGTGGGATAATAAAAAACAACAAAACTTTAAAAACAGATCTCAATCCGAGGCAGATCTCCTCCACAGGAGCCCTCTGAAAAGAGGTATAACCTCAGGAATAGGGATAATATTAGGAAACCTGACAGGTATCAGGATACTGATACAGATTCCTCTCGTTCCTTTCAGGGCTCGACGAAAAACTCCAAGAGAGAAGGACGGTCAGAACACAAAGGAGAGCGTACGAAGTCCAGGGACAAGCAGCACGCTCAAGACTATACTTTCAAAAAAGAAGACAAGCCAAAATCGAAACCTCAGTTTAAGAAGAAGAAAGTTGCAGGCATAAAGATCAGACATGCCCAGAATTCTGAGGACGCAGCTTCTGAAAGGGGAATGGGCTCTGACGATGCTAGACAGTGCGGCAGAAGTAACAATAGCTCGCCAGAACCTGATGAAATTTCTGGTGACAGCGGACTTGAATGATTACATCACGGTGGAAACACCAGACACAAGGGTGAGCTTCCCACATAAGTTACACGAAATAACACTCCAAATGGAGGGGGACAAGCCCAGGAAAGTTAAAGGTCTCTTTTGAAAAATCTGTCATCTGGTTATGACATCCTATTAGCAGAACAAGATTGGCTGCCAGCATTCGTTATGGAGTGCCCCAGGGGAGAAAATGCAATTTTTCCATCATTCTCCGACCACGTTCCCATACATCTTAAACATGCATATGCACAGGAGTAGGCGGTTGCCCTAGTTCCAGCATTGTACAATAATCATGCCGGTTGGGATGAGGATTCAACCCACCACGTGATCCCGTTAAAAGTTTCACCAAATGCTCAGAGGCAATACCCAATAAAGCAAGAAGCTAAAAAACAGGTCAGGGAGATCTTGGATCAACTTGAATACCAAGGGGTGATTGAAACATGCACCTCACCAATGAACAACCCTTTGTTTCCTGTATCAAAACCGGACAACACATATTGTCTAGTTTTAGATTACAGACATTTAAACTCATGCACAAAGACATTCGCTGTCCAAAACACACACAGTGCCGCATTAATGAATAACATTGTGTGGAAAAAATACAAAACGACTCTGGATATCTCAAATGGATTTTTCTGCCAGAATATAGCTCCAGAAAGCAGGTATTTGACCGCATTCTCAGAGTTTGGGTCCCAGCTGCAATTTTGTTGTGTCCCCCAGGGGTATAAGAACAGCCCGGGGGTATTCTCAGCAAGTGTAACTGAGTTACTCCAATATTTTGATGAAGAAACATTGTCCTATGTGGATAATATTTATCTGACGGACGATGACTTAAAAAAGCACTTGACCAGGGTGAGCACCATTATTATGGGATTCGCCTCTGAGGGCTACAAATTTAATTTTAAGAAATCTAAAATAGCCCACCTCAATGTCCTGTTTTTAGGATACGAGCTTTCAAGTGACGGGAAAAGCCTGGCAGCTAACTTTTCAGAAAAGTGCGCGCTGCTACAGCCTCCAAAATTATTTAAAAATATACAATCAATACTGGGATTCCTAAATTTCGGCAGAACATACATTTTAGATTACGCAGAAAAAGTAAAACCTTTCTACGAATTAATAAAACCTGACTTTTCAGTCAGATATTGGACACAGGAACATTCAAATATCCTAAGTTCATTACAAGAAGACATGATTGCTTCCAAACACTTACAGACACACATAAACGCACACAACTTGGTGATTCGTGTAATAGCGGGTCAATGCGGGTACACTTACTTAACCTTCAATGAAGGCGAAACAGTACCGATCGCATACAAATCAACCTGTACACAAATGCAAAAATGCGTTTTACTTCAACAGAAACAATCCTAATAGCAGTTCAGACCGCTGTTGCAAGAGAAAGAGCACTGGCTCAGGGGAAACGCATATTTGTCGTAACCCCAGTACCAGCTTTAAAAGCTGTTACAAAGGCTAGCATTACAAATGCAAAAGCTTTACATCTGAGGTGGATACAATGGGCTAGTTCTCTTACTGCAACGGATGTTGAATACAGATTTGACCCAAGTCTAAAAACACAAGCATTCCTGCAATACGAACAAGAATATCCTCTACCAAATGAGATTTTGCCTCTAGATCAGTATGAATATATTATGTACACTGACGGATCTGCTCAACCGGCCACAGGGAGTAAGCAACAATACAGCGCAGCGTGTGCAATCATTAAAGGTCGCATGCGGGATGGAAAGTTCCATCCAAGTTGCACCAAAACGCAATCTCTAGGAGACTGCACGGCTCAGTTGGCAGAGTTAAAAGCACTGATACTGGCACTAGTAAATACGGATCACGAATTCCCCCACACTAATTGTGTGTGATTCCTTTTACTGTGTGCAGTCATACAATGAGTACTTACAACATTGGGAACTAAACGGGTTTAAAGATGCAAAAGGTGGCACAATTAAGCATAAAATGCTATGGGAACAGGTAGTGGAGTTGAAAAACGACCTACCAAGGGCTCACGTGATACACACACTGAGTCATCAGCATGATGGCATTCACGTTGAAGGGAATTCATTGGCTGACGAAGCCGCAAAGGGGGCTGTGGGAACGGCTTCCATAGCTGCAATCACTCGTTCAAAAGCGAGAATAGACGGTGAGATTATGGTGGCTGTTATTGCTTCAAGCAAAAACAGCGGTGCAGTACCAAAGAAATTTCCACTCAAGTACTCCTACAAGTTAGATGCAAACAACATTCCATATGCTCAGATTCCTGGAGTGGGGGACAGAGTAATACCAAATATGGATCGTAGGCAAGGTTTAATACTAGAGGCACACGATGGTTTGGGCTCTGCCCATACAGGCGTTACAGCGACTATTTCATTGTTGAAACAGCACTATTGGTGGCCCGGTCTAACAAAGCAAACTAAAGACTTAGGGGTCGATTCCGATCTCGGGCAAAGGCGCACCTAACACTATTCGTCCGGGAAAAAACCGAGCCGAACGCGGGTTTCCCGACCGATTCGAACATACGTACGAACGAGCAAGTATGATGCGCATTACTGCCCAGATCCCGACCCAGCCGTACTTACCCAATCCAGCTCCTGTTCCTCGCCCGAGCCGGATCCGTAAACGCTGAATCGAGTCGCACGGAAGCCAAAATACAGCACCTTCCGGCCGGACCAGTACGATGCGCACTGCGTACGCGCCGAACCCGTCGCTACATCCGGCACGTCAGAGCATCCGGGAGAGCCGCACATAAGCTCCGATTCGTGCCACCAGACGATCCACGGCTACGAGACGAACACGCCAGCCACGAGTACGAGTCGAAGCAACGAGAAAGCCGAACGAGACGAACCAACCATGAATCCCATCGCGCAGGTCCTACCAATACTCTACATCTATTACCGGAACAGGTACGGACGCGTACGGCGCAGAAGGTAAGTTAAACACCCACTACACAAACAAACGACACGTACCCGACACATAACACACACACATAGGGATGCAGAAATGACTTACACTAGCAACAGCAGAACCATAGGGGCGGAATGGCTATCACCAATGCCATATACACCCATAGGGGCCTGGATGCCTACCACTACCACCACCCCTACTCAGGGGGGGCTGGATGCCTACCACTACCCCTACTCAGGGGGGGCTGGATGCCTACCACCACCACCACCCCTACTAAGGGGGTGCCAGATGCCTGTCACTACTACCATCCCCACTCATAGGGGGCTGGATGCCTACCACTACCACCACCCCTACTCAGGGGGGGCTGGATGCCTACCACTACCACCACCCCTACTCAGGGGGGCTGGATGCCTACCACTACCACCACCCCTACTCAGGGGGGCTGGATGCCTACCACCACCACCACCCCTACTAAGGGGGTGCCAGATGCCTGTCACTACTACCATCCCCACTCATAGGGGGCTGGATGCCTACCACTACCACCACCCCTACTCAGGGGGGGCTGGATTCCTACCACTACCACCACCCCTACTCAAGGGGGGCTGGATGCCTACCACCACCACCACCCCTACTCATGGGGTGCTAGATGCCTGTCACTACTACCATCCCCACTCATAGGGGGCTGGATGCCTACCACCACCCCTACTCAGGGGGGCCTGGATGCCTGTCACTACTACCATCCCCACTCATAGGGGTCTGGATGCCTACCACTACCACCACCCCTACTCAGGGGGAGCTGGATGCCTACCACCACCCCTACTCATGGGGTGCTAGATGTCTGTCACTACTACCATCCCCACTCATAGGGGGCTGGATGCCTACCACTACCACCACCCCTACTCAGGGGGGCCTGGATGCCTGTCACTACTACCATCCCCACTCATAGGGGGCTGGATGCCTACCACTACCACCACCCCTACTCAGGGGGTGCCAGATGCCTGTCACTACTACCATCCCCACTCATACGGGGCTGGATGCCTACCACTACCACCACCCCTACTCAGGGGGGGCTGGATGCCTACCACTACCACCACCCCTACTCAGGGGGGGCTAGATGCCTACCACTACCACCACCCCTACTCAGGGGGGGCTGGATGCCTACCACTACCACCACCCCTACTCAGGGGGGGCTGGATGCCTACCACCACCACCACCCCTACTCAGGGGGTGCTAGATGCCTGTCACTACTACCATCCCCACTCATAGGGGGCTGGATGCCTACCACTACCACCACCCCTACTCAGAGGACGGGTAATGCATGACACAACCAGCATACTCCAACATAAGAAATGTCAGAAAAACACATCCCCCCAACACCATGACAAGCGTGTGTAGACTGTGTCAAATGCCTACAACACTGAACATGACATTGAACATACAATGTGACCCCCCATCACATGTGTCACACATAAATGTGTGTGGCCTCCACAATGCAAGCAGACCATGACCACTGTGGCAATGGGGTCTAACCCCCATCATCACAGTGACCAAAAGGTAAGTGTGGGGTCCATAGCTGGGGCACATTTTGAACATTGTGGCAATGGGGTCTAAACCCCATCATCACAGTGACCAAAAGGTAAGTGTGGGGTCCATAGCTGGGGCACATTTTGAACATTGTGGCAATGGGGTCTAAACCCCCATCATCACAGTGACCAAAAGGTAAGTGTGGGGTCCATAGCTGGAGCACATTTTGAACATTGTGGCAATGGGGTCTAAACCCCCATCATCACAGTGACCAAAATGTAAGTGTTGTCATGGAAAAAGCTGCAAATGCCAAACAGCATGGATGATTCCTGGTCACAGAACAACAAACACATCAGTGGCATAGTAGTGCTTGTGTCCCATAGCAACATAGATTGGGTGAGGCAAACAGTGCAGTGCAAATAAGACATACCTTTGGCCATGTGCAGACAAACATCACCCATGGGGGCTGACATTGTCAACCATTATCAATAACACAATGACAGAAGTGACCATCATAATGCAGACCCACATATCTGCACCAATGGGCACACAAATGTAGATATCCTGTGGAGACTGTAGATGTGAGGTGAACAAATACCATACCATGGCAGCAATGGGACATACAAACCATGATCATTGTGCTGACTGATGACCTAGGAGTCCCAGGGACAGCAGGGGAAACACACCAAACAACATACAGCCAATGGCACAATAAAGATATGCCAATGCAGTGGTGCAGATGCACAAACACAAACAGGCAGCCCCACACTGCATATCAAACACAACAGGTGATGGGGGGGGGGTGCCAGTGTCCCCAGGCAACCACACAACACATGAGGGGGCCTGAATACCAATTACACAGATGTGCATACAGTGCCACACAAAAGTAACTCATGGATCGGATTCCCCTATGTGGGCAATCAGGCATTGTTAGATGAGAGGGAGCACAAATTACACATGTCACACAAGCTTGTAGGAACAGCAACTAACACAGCAAGACACAGACCCACCACAGCACTACCCCCAGGGACCCCACATTGTGGTGACACTGGCCTGGATGATAATCCCACTGTGATGACAAAGCTAGATGTCGTTCACACTGTGAACCACAGTCATGTGTCCTGAGCAACAAACTACCATCACACCTACACATGCACAAATCAATCAGCACGGCCTGTCAGCCAAGGCCAATATGGAGGCAGGGGTCTAGCCGTGAAACAACTCTCATTTGCACACACTCAACACCACACACCTTGATCTCCACCAATGTGCAGCAGTGAAGCTCACATGGACTGCTGACATTGCACATGCACCCATGACAATCCCAGGGGTGGTGGTGGGAACTAAGGTGCAGAAACACATCACACATGGCCAGTCAACAAGACTCGTGAATGTCTGACACACTGCACAGTACGCCGTACATGGGCATGACGTCAAATCCACACCAACCAATGGGATCCCGGCCACACTCACACACCAATGAAGAAGCCAAGGTCACCCACAAAGAACACACATAGACAACTTCCAACATTGCAGCTCTGACCCTGAGGAGTGGCAGCAGTCACACACACAACGTGTCACAATCACTGAAAGCTACCACAAACTGTAAATTACATGACTTGTTGTCTTGTGGATTGTTACCTGCCTTGTTATGTTGGCCTAGGCCTGGTTGCCATGCTGCTTTTCTTTGCACACGTTACACTGAGCCGGGTCTCCCTCGCCCTTTGCTCGTGCCAAGTTCTTTTGCACTGTCTGCATTTTCTGTTATTCACCTTTTTGGGCTCAGTCTGCACAAACATGTACAAGGTCGCATAACAATGTATTTTGGTTCTTCCTGATATGGCCAGTCTCGCGCACCCAGACATAACATTAGGTGCATTTGCCATGAAGAATTTTGTGTGCTTTTAATACTGCAGTTTACTAGCGCTTAGGACACTTGAAGAAATCCTTTTCAGTGAGAAGAGCTATGATGTCCTGCTGATGTAATTCTGCATCTAGAAACTGAGGTATGGGGGTTCGCTAGTCAAAGCCCAGAGGTCTTCTATTATTATAATAAACTATCTTACTGCAAGGGGAGGGTGGTAATGTTATTTATACGTTTATCCACTGAGCTCTGAGATGCTTTCCCCGTTTGTATTCTATGGAATTGTAACCATGCTGCTTATATTAGTCATATGCATTATGCTATTAGTACTGACACGTGTACTATACATTAGAGCACGTAAGTTGGAATAAACATTTTAACCTATCCAGTGTCTCTTCCTACGCACCTTGTGGACAAGTACGAGTGAGTGATGAAAGAGTGTTCTTGCTTCTGCGAGTCCTGAGATAAAGATACCGTGTTCTGGGTTGTCCAAACATTAGTACTTGGGTGCTAATGGGATGCTAAGCTAGTTGGGTTGGGGTTTTTGGGTGCTACGGTATATGGTGGCAAACCACTGTATTCCGGGGTCCCATTTTCCTGTGCATAGCTCTGTGTATGTGCAGAAACCTTATGACATGGCGCGACCACCGTGGGGCAGCTTATCTGCGAGACGCTTGAGTAGTACTTGTGCTTGTCCACAAACCCCTCGCGTACGCTTCCGGAGGTGTATGTGACGGTGATACCTCCTATATTGAACGTTTTATAGGTTCTTTCAAGCTTGAAGTTATTAAAAAAGGTTACATAAATAACCAATTTTGTGCTCCCTGTTAGGTTGTCGAATACAATTGTTTAGTTATGGCTGGTGTGGCGATTGCTGCACATAGTCGAGGGGCACTCCGAGATCACTTACGGGTGTATGGAGTGCCTGATACAGGGATCGATTTGGTCTTTGTGGTTCAAGCCGATCCGGCTTACCACTTTGAGGTGTTTTACACTTGGATCACTTTTGAAGCGGTGGAGGCAGATGATAATCTGTTTCATGAATATAAACCCACCGCTGTTCCTGCTGATTATCGACCCTATACCAATCTTGAAGTACCTCTCACGGCTTGGCAGCACCGTGTTTGGTTTAATGGCGCCCTACCACAACCAACTACCGCAGTTCGTTTAGGCCCCTTATCAATTCAGGGGGCCACTTGGCCTGTATTGGCCGGGTATACTCCGCATCCGAATTATCTGGCATTACCGCTTGCGGAACTTCGCACTATGCATACCGAATTGGTGCGAGTGCATCGAGCCCTAGTGACATACGTTACAGGTAGCCTACATGGAGCTGCTCCTGTAGTCGCAGGCCAACCAGCTATAGCCGCTGGAGTGACCATAAGTCCTGTCATGGTAAATTCTGTGATGGGCAAACGTCCACAAAATAAGGACGACTATCCTTATTGGCTTGCCGAAAAGTTCGATCAGATAGAAGCGGTGTTTCCACATACGTCCCCAGTGGATAAACATCGCATCCTTACGATAAGTTTGCCAAAAGACTTAATCCCCGATTTGACATCATGTGAAAACTGGGGTAAGGTATTCGCAGCAGTTTATTCAAAATGTTTTGGAACTCCTTCCATGACAGTTCTACCCTCTGTAATTAAAAAGTACAGGATGAACATGGCCCTGAAGCGGCTGTGGAATTAGGGATGAGACTAGTGGGAGTGTTTGATGTAGTAGCTGAGCTGATCCTTGGAAATGTCAAGGGCGATGCTATGAACTTTCAAGTAGCGAATGCTTTGGCTTTGGTCCCAGAGTTGGACAGGCCTCGCGAATTACCGAAAATTATAGCCCGGGCTTATAAAACAATTGGAAGAAACAGCCTAGGCAACAAGCCTTTTGTAAAATTGCAAACTCAATCGCAAACACAAGTTACACAAACAAAAAGTACATCTGAGAAAGATGATAGACCAGTCTTCACTAAAAAGAGTTGGAGACAGAAAAACAGGGTAAGCAACAAAAGAAGCCGGGGTCGAGAGGCGCTTCCCCAGTTTCGGTTTCTTCTGAACGTACTTATGATTTACGTGATAGGTCAAGGATTAAATCACCAGAAAGGTTTCAGAGCTCTGATACGCGTTCTCCTCGTTCTTCACAGGCCCAGACGTCGTCACAGGCTGGTGGAGGAGGACGGCAAGATAGAGGAAGGGGCCGAGAGGCTCCCCAGGAGCGAGACCAACCTCGACAACAAGTCAGAGGGAAAGCAGAAGACTTTCATCTTCCTCGACCGCAATTTCAGAAGAAAAAGTTGCCGCTGTCACAGCGAAATATGCCTCAGACCGTGAGAACGAGACTCCAGAATTGGACGTGGGCAGTGACCCTCCTAGACAGCGCCGCGGAAGTTACCATAGTGCGGGAGGCGCTACGTCCTCATATGGAGGCGACAGCAACTGAAACATTCGTTACTGTAGAGACAGCTGACACGAGAGTGGCACCCCCTGACAGACTTTACAACATGGTCATCCAAATTGAAGGTGACATACCGCGTGAAATAAAAGGGATTTTTTGGGAAAATCTAACCTCTTCATATGACATTTTGTTAGCAGAGGTGGATTGGCCACCCCCATTCGTTTTAGCTGCACATAAAGGAGAGGAGGTAATCCTTCCGAGCTTTTCACGGCATGTCCCAAAAGACAAAGCTGAAGCACTTGCAGCTGAGTGGGCTGTGTACCTGGCACCAGCGTTATACCGCAACCATGTGGGATGGGATGAAGAATCACCTCCTCATGCAATACCTTTGCGGTCACTACCGCAGCCACAACCCCAATATCCCATCAAACGGCAGGCAAAAGGCCCCGTCTCCGAAATTCTGACACAGTTGGAATATCAGGGAGTAATTGAACCATGCGTATCACCTATGAACAATCCCCTATTCGTGGTTTCTAAACCCGATGGATCGTACCGCTTAGTTTTGGATTACCGACATTTAAACTCTCATTGTCGGAACTTTGCGGTGCAAAATACACACAGTTCTGCGCTTGTAGACAGTCTTGTTCGTAAAAATACAAAACGACACTTGACCTTTCAAACGGTTTCTACACGCACAACCTAGCCCCGGAGAGTGGTCAATGGACCGCATTCACTTCCGGTGGTAAGTTATTCCAGTTCCGGCGTTTACCCATGGGCTACAAAAATAGTCCGGGTATATTCGCCGCCCGTGTTGTTTCTTTGTTAAATGACATTGATCAAGACGCATGTTCGTATGTAGACGACATCTATCTGACAGACGACGAGTTATATCAGCACCTGTCCCGTGTGGACCGCATTATTCTTGAATTTGCGGAGCAGGGTTACAAATTTAACTTTGCTAAGTCACACATAGCTGAATTTACCGTTCTGTTCTTGGGCTATGAGCTCAATAACGAAGGTAAGGGCTTAGCCCCCATTTCTTGGAAAAATGTGCACATTTGTGCCCCCCAAATACACTGAAGAAACTTCAGTCTTTGCTGGGTTTCCTGAATTTCGGGCGTACTTACATTCCCGAATATGCCCAGCGTATCAAGCCTTTGTATGCTTTGATACAACCTACTTATTCAAGGTCTTGCTGGCTGCCTGAGCATACCTCAATTCTGCAGTCTTCGCAGACAGACCTTTTGGAGTCTAAATATCTTTTGACTCGTGATAACCACACAAACCTGGTGATTAGAATTATTCCGGGGCGGTGGGATTCACATACTTAACCTTTAATGAAGGTGATACAGTACCCATCGCATACAAGTCACATCTGTACACTTCCGCTGAATTGCGCTTTACATCTGTCGAAAAAGTTCTAACTGCAGTGCAAATGGCGATTCTAAAAGAACGCGCACTGGCACAGGGAAAGCGGATTCTAGTGGTAACACCCTGTCCTGCCCTAGAGGCAGTAACAAAGGCAAGTGTACCGAACTCAAAAGCAACGCATCCCCGTTGGATACAATGGGCTACATCCTTGACGTCTTCGGACGTCACTTTTGTTTTTGATTCTTCTCTTCAGACTCAGGAGTTTTTGCAGTATGAATTCGTTCATCCTCCTCCTTTGTTTTTACTACCGCTTGAGGATTACAAATGTGTGATCTACACCGATGGTTCGGCGCAACCGGCCACTGGGTCCAAGCACGCTTATTCTGCTGCATGTGCTATTGTAGCGGGATCCTTTGTGGATGGAAAGTTCAAATCCACTGTAGTGCACACTCGCACACTTGGAGATAGTACCGCACAATTGGCCGAGCTGCATGCATTGCTACTTGCACTTGAGTTCGCTTCTCAGGATGAGACCACTCTTATTGTATGTGATTCTTTTTACTGTGTACAATCTTACAATGACAATCTGTTTTCCTGGTCGAAAACGACTACAAGGACGCAAAAGGGAGCACAATTAAGCATAAAATGCTTTGGGTTCGAGTGGCAGAATTGCAACAACGTCTGCCCCTCACACAGGTGGTTCACACCTTAGGCCATCAGCGGGTGGGCGCACACGCTATTGGTAACGATCTGGCAGATGAAGCTGCCCGTTCAGCAGTAGTCACGTGTTCAGTAGCAGCGGTTACCAGGTCCATGTCTAAAATAGACCCTGTTATATTAGCAGCTATTGCTGCAACCAAGGAAGGTAATAATTACCCTACAGGTTTCCCTTCCAAGTATTCTTACACATTAAGTCCCGATCAGGTTCCTTATGTAACTATACCTGACGTTGGAGATCGGCTGATCCCCAACGCGGACCGCAGGAGTGCTCTTGATATCAGCTGCACACGAAGGCATGGCTTCGGCTCATGCAGGTGTGTCAGCTACGGTTTCCATCTTGCAGCAGCGTTATTGGTGGCGTGGGTTATATAAAGACACTCGTGCTTTTGTGCTTTCTTGCGACGTTTGTCAACAGATTAAGCCTTCCACGGTAACACGTCCACCACAAACACCGCTCTGCATTGCTAACAGACCCTTTGGGTGTGTTTACTTGGATCACTGCGGTCCATTCTCATCAGACACTGCCTATAAATACATCTTAGTGGCAGTGGACTCGTGCACACGGTTTCTCTGGGTCTGGCCACAACGGAGTGCTGACGCCCGAAATGTAATCAGGGATTTGCGTGTCTTTGTGGGAATTTTCGCATGCGGCACCTTCCATTCGGACCAAGGTCCAGCGTTTGCCTCTAGGGCTTACAAGGATGCAATGGCTTCGCTTGGGGTGCGGGTGAAATTTTCGTCTCCGTATAGGCCTGAGGGCAACTCTATCGTTGAACGAATGAACCGTGACTTAAAGCAATCCTTAACAGCTAGGGTTATAGGTACTGGCAGGAACTGGCTGGCCCATTTGTATACCGTTCAGCGTGCACTTAATAATCTCCCTAGAAGACCTCTGGGTGGGCGGACCCCATACGAAATGCTCTTTGGCATAAGAATGTTTGTGCCTGACCTTGAGGGTCCAGACATCGCGGCGCAATCCGCCAAGTTTGATGTAGATAACCACTCTGCTATGTTACAGGACTTACAAGAAGCCCGAGACAAACTTGCAACTACACATTTGCCTTCAGCCACAGATCCTGCGTTGCAGATTCCGGTAGCCGGCTGGCTTCCGAAAGTTGGAGAACTGGTTCGAGAGAAGGTTGAAAATAAAAAGAATTTGGCCCCTCTTTTCGTGCACCAGTTCCAGTTCTTGGTCTGAAGGGAACACGTACAGTCATTTTACCACCGCTTCCTGGTCGCAAAGAGAACAGATACATCTCAGTTGAAAATGTCAAGCTACAGCGCCTGGCCGATCCTGAATAGTGTCACACCAGCGGTCTCTTGTCCTGCCATTTATCGGACATATGTTCGTGGCCCATCTACACGAACGGTCGCTGATGCTGTAATTGAGATGGTTGATTTGCCTGAATCCTCTCCTTTGTCTGAAACTACAATTGATCCCCAACTTTCCACTACTATCGACGAGGACGAGTATACTTATCCTGCATCTGAATCGGTGGCGCATCAACCAACAACGCCACTTGGCCCGACTCGTTATTCCTTTGATTTGGATTCCACCTCTTCAAAAGTCCCATCCAAGTTCAGTATTTTTGTATCCTGGTTTAGAGACAATTTTTGATCCCACCCTGGACATACCTCTGGTTGGTACTTTTCTTGATTTTTCTGTTCATGTCCATTGGCTTTGTCACAGTGTTTTTTCTACTAATCAATGGTCACTATTTACCTGAACGCTCTGCTGTGGACTATGTTTCTGGAACTTTGGCTCCTCATTCCTCGTCTCACATCATGAAGCGTGACCACACATTTGTGAACATTTCAGCTTTTCCAGTTGCTGATGGCATCGTATGGGATGCAGTGAACTATCAAATCCATGGTCCGACGGAAATTATTAATGTACCTAATGTCCTTCGTGTTTCAATGGGTGATGTAGTACAAAATAATATTCATTCTGATGATTGGGATGTGCATGCCGTTGAAGCATTGTTTGCCGATTTAAAATATTATGCATCTTTTAATGCTGAAGATTTATATATGAATTCTGCGAATTATGCCGATTTGTATTGTTACCAACATTGGGGTAATCATTTTCTCCATAAGCCAAGTGCCCTGCGTAGTTCTGTTAACTACACCCAATGGGAACATTGTCCAAACCCCTTGCCAGGTAGCTCACAAACTCTTCGAAATAAGTTTACCTATTTTACTGATTTTAATCGGTCGAACCCTGCATCATATTATTTTAGACTTAATACCACATCAACTCAGAAAATTATGTTAACACACACCAAATTGCTTTATTCAGGTTCCTTTTTAAGTGCCCTAGCTGTGGGTGGTTATGAGTACTGGGAGGATACAGTAGATTTAAAATCTATTTGGGGCTCCAAGCCATGGCAGGTACAGGGAACCGAGGCATTACACCGTGCTTGCCTCATCCCTACACAAATTATGTTCCTCAATGTCTCCATTTATCAGACTACATGTTGGGGCTTAGCAACCACTAAACAATTGAATACTCCATCAATACCATCCCTGTCGAGTTTTCCCAATGAAAGCTCACGATTCAATATGTCCCTCGTGTCCCTGCAGGCTCTGTTACAGAATAATTCGTTTAATGTTTCTGAGCTAGTTCAGTCACCCTGGTTGGTATGGCCTACATCATCAAATGCATGTCAAATGCGTTTTCACGACTCAGGAGCTAGTTACACACAGGATAGGCCTGATCCGAGATTTACTGATTCCCGTACTGTCACTACATATTCTGTTGGTAAATTATGCAAACAATGGCTTCAACATTCTTCCCTGGATTCTGTTAAACAACATTTGTCCCTCCTTTCAGGCAATATTGATCTGTCCGACTTTGTTTTGGGACCTCGTGGTCCCCGACCTAAAAGATTCATTTATGAAACATATAATGAACTCTGGAAGCTATCACAAATGGAAGCTGCTTCCCGTCTTAGGGAAATAGATCAAGCAAATTTGGAAAAGGTGCTTGCTGTTGTTGACAATAGTATTAATACCCTGTCTTCTCGCATTTATACTTTAGAGAATATTGTGTCCTCTGTTGTTGATATTGTACAAGATGATGTTTCTGTGTTATATCATGGTCAGAATCAATTGCGCTCAGTTATGCAGTTTGCATGGACTTTACAAACGCTTAAGTTAGGTAAAGTTCCTTGGCATTTTTTGAACACCTCTGCCTTGTTTCTACCTTTTAATTTAACTGACAAACAGCAATTTATGTCCATGAAAGATGCAACTTACACTCTATTACATATCGAAAAAATGGATCCTCTGCCGTTCTCTGTTGCAGAACTCGATTCTGCTGTGTGGCTAGTTCATGGGGTTATCGCTTTACCTTTTTCCTTATTTGAATTTGACTCATGCATGAAACATTATCCTGTGGGCCGTTACCGGCCATTGGGCAGTGCTTTCCTGCATGAACTCTGGTCCTTGCCTTTCATGTATAAATGCCTTCGGGACGGCAGGGAAGTCTTTCTCACGGGGAGTACTGCGACTCGACTATGGGTCATTCGCTTCTTTGTAAACACATTAAATTGCATGGCTCATGTAGCGTTTCCTCTCCTAATCTTGCTTGTGTGCTGAAAGGTATTCCTGCTCCTGTTATTTCGCCTACTTTCACTCTCCTTTCCAATGGCAGTTATTTACTTTTAAATAACGAAAACTGTTGTGGCCTGCAGGCTGGCATTCCTTACATTGTAACAGTTTCGCACAGGGTTGTCTGCTGCAAAAATGTGCTGTTTCCTCCCCCTCATGGCAAGGTTGATATCTCTATTTGGCCTTCCATCCCTACCATGGAAGCAGATTTCAATAGACTGAGCAGAATAAAGGCACTATTATTAAACGAGGAAGTTATGCTCACGTCCGCCCGGGAGACATTCATTCTCCAGGTGGCGAGTACCCACAGTGAAATACAGGCCCTTTTAAACACTAATCTCCCCCAACATTTTGGGGAGTTAATACATCGTATTTTTAACGCATCTAACACTGAAGGCCTAGTACACTTTTTTAAGGTCGTGGGGTCGGGCTTGGTGTCCTCCTTCCAAACTATTTTTGGTGTCATCCCGGCTTTCATACATTCTATTTTTTCCAGTGTCTTTGGCGGTTTCCCATTGATCCTCGCTTTAGCGGCTGGTGTCTTGCTCTTAATTTGCTTTCTGCGCAATGGCTGCTCCCCGATGGGACCTGCTCGATCCAGAACGCCTCCAGCTGCTCCGTGAGCGCCTTTTGGCCGGTTTTGATGTCTTGCCATTGGCGACACTGAGTGTGTCATATACTCTTTCATTTCGCTTTGCGTATTTCACTTGCGTGCAACCTGTGATGACTTGTGTCCGCTGTCCTTTCACCTGGACTCTGGATTATTGCCTCTCCAATTCGTCATTGTCTGTTCCGGATTTTGTTCAGTTGATGGGTCCCTTAGAGGCCCATGAGCAGGACTGTTCCGTTGCTGGCTGTATGGCGCGTGCGGCTGCACTGGGGATTTTGGCGCAATGGGATATCTGGGCGGCTGCCCAGGATCTCCTACAACGAAGCTGTTTCAATTATCACGCAAGCTGTCCCGCATTGCTTCTGGATGCTCCCTTTGCTGAGGAGCATTCCTGCTCTTTTGATCTCATGGATTGGATGGCATCTATGTTTTTTGACGATTCCAATGATGAACTCTTGGAGGGTATGGCTTTTTTCTGCACTTACACTTTCATGGATTGACCTGCCCTTCGCCGTTTGGGCGCTCCCTGTGCTCCAACTGCTGTGTTTTTCCTCTGATGGGCCTCTGTCCTGGCCGCCGGACTGTCCAGGGGAGGGTGTCTTGTGGATTGTTACCTGCCTTGTTATGTTGGCCTAGGCCTGGTTGCCATGCTGCTTTTCTTTGCGCACGTTACACTGAGCCGGGTCTCCCTCGCCCTTTGCTCGTGCCAAGTTCTTTTGCACTGTCTGCATTTTCTGTTATTCACCTTTTTGGGCTCAGTCTGCACAAACATGTACAAGGTCGCATAACAATGTATTTTGGTTCTTCCTGATATGGCCAGTCTCGCGCACCCAGACATAACATTAGGTGCATTTGCCATGAAGAATTTTGTGTGCTTTTAATACTGCAGTTTACTAGCGCTTAGGACACTTGAAGAAATCCTTTTCAGTGAGAAGAGCTATGATGTCCTGCTGATGTAATTCTGCATCTAGAAACTGAGGTATGGGGGTTCGCTAGTCAAAGCCCAGAGGTCTTCTATTATTATAATAAACTATCTTACTGCAAGGGGAGGGTGGTAATGTTATTTATACGTTTATCCACTGAGCTCTGAGATGCTTTCCCCGTTTGTATTCTATGGAATTGTAACCATGCTGCTTATATTAGTCATATGCATTATGCTATTAGTACTGACACGTGTACTATACATTAGAGCACGTAAGTTGGAATAAACATTTTAACCTATCCAGTGTCTCTTCCTACGCACCTTGTGGACAAGTACGAGTGAGTGATGAAAGAGTGTTCTTGCTTCTGCGAGTCCTGAGATAAAGATACCGTGTTCTGGGTTGTCCAAACATTAGTACTTGGGTGCTAATGGGATGCTAAGCTAGTTGGGTTGGGGTTTTTGGGTGCTACGGTATATGGTGGCAAACCACTGTATTCCGGGGTCCCATTTTCCTGTGCATAGCTCTGTGTATGTGCAGAAACCTTATGACATTGTGTAACCAACAAGTGCCAAGAGGAATCCTGACTGTGTCTCATCTGCGTTTGCCCACAAACTCAGCCTTGACAGCAAACACACCTATGGGTGACACCCTGATGACCAGTAATGTGCCATGCACCCACATCCCAGAGAACCCAGAGAGAAGACTTTGGGGGAACATAGGTCAACTCAGCAAGCATCACAAACAGGAACATCACTAGGGATCCCAGCCTGCCTAGCAAAATGGAAGTGAACACACACAGACATGCTCACACAACACACACCTTGGGCTCAGGCAATGTCACGGAATTACACACTGCCATGAGGGGACTCCACTCCTGTGTAAGGAAAGCTATGCCATACGTTGTCTCTGTAGGGCTCTATCATGTCAGCAGAACACTTGGTCACTCAGTCAACAATTAGCACAAAATGAAGGCTCCCGTCATATCAGCCTGGTCATGGGAGTGTCACCTAAATCATCTGCACAGATCCAACACACATGTATAGCAAGTTGCACTGATAACACAGATGAGTCCTTCCCCATTGATGCCCAAACTTGCATGTCCAGTGGAGATGGTCACACGGTCACGGAAATAGACAAATTGAACAATGGCAAGCACAACAGATGTGCAGGGGTGTAAGCCACAGATGTGATATTGCAAATAAAAGTTGGAAATCCCATTGCCAAATATTGAAAACATGACACCCTCATATTGCTGCAAAAGATGACATGGATACACACCAGGATAGGACACATTCCCCCTGGACCACACGGGGTCCTGCAAAGTAACACTTCATATTCCTGATATCAAAAATCACCATCACTGCAGCAAGGGCATGGTTAGCATCATCAACATCATGTACATCTGAAGCAAAACCACTAGAGAACAGAAAGTAGCTTTATTCAGCATATGTGTCATTAAAAGCGAAAGTCCAGAAAAACACAAAGGCCAATGGCCAGTCCATTATAATAGTCCAAACAGGGTGACAGTGGCAGATGTCACCCTTTGCATGCCTGCACTGCTACACACTAGGGACATTCCCCTCGGAGGGGCATACGGGGGGCAGGCCAGGCACCGCAGGGACAGGATCAGGGCTAACCCTGGGCAAAGCACTACGCTACGCTCGCGTAGTTTGCGAAGTTTGCGCTACTTCGCACAATGCGAATTGCACGTAGCACAGTGCAAACACGCGTAGCGTAGCGTAGCGTAGTACAGCGGTCATTTTTTGCTTGCTCGCGGTCCTCAACGTCAAGTTGGCGACCGCGAGCAAGCAAAATGACATCCCGGCGAGACTTTTTCTTCGTTCGCGATCAGCAACATCAAGTTGCCGATCGCGAGCGTGGAAAATAAACCTCCGGCGAGATTCTCATCGCGGGGAGGTCAGGTTTCTCATTGCGAGTGGTCGCGTATGCTCGCGACCGCTCGCGATGAGAAACTACCAGTCCGCGTTGAGAAGCTGCCGCTCGAGTAAAAATCTACTCGAGCGGCAGTAAAAGACAGCTCGCACTGTGCAAGATGCCGTTTTCAATGATTGCACAGTGCGGACAAGCATCCGGCACTGTGCAATCATTGCGAACAGTGCACTACGCAGTTCGCGTAGTGCTACGCATAGCTCGCGTAGTGCGAACTGCACTTTGTGTAGCTTCGCGTAGCGCTACTTCGCGAACTACGCCCAGGCTTAATCAGGGCTCACCAGAAGGAGGCAGGGAAGGGGTGGTGGGTGCTGGAGAGTCACCGACAACTGCAGTGGAGGTGTCTGACATGGTGTGTGCCGGCACAACTGGGGGGCATGAGTCAGATGGTGTGGGTGCCGGCACGACTGCAGTGGGCTGGGCAGGTGGAGTGGACAGGTTCCCCACTGCAGTGCCCAAGTCAGACAGGGTGGTAGTGGACTCCACTGCAGTGCCTATCTCCAGGGGAGTAGAATGGTGTTCAGGTAAGGTGGGCAGGACAGAGGGGGAGGACACGGTCTCCACACCAGTGGCACAAACATGCGCAGCGGGGGTGTGGTGCTGGAAGAGCAAGTGGTAGGGGGAGAAGGCCGGATCATTTTGGGGATGGTGTATCTGTGGGTGGGGGAACCTGGGGCAGGGTGTGGTGGGGGAACCTGTGGAGTGGGGGCCTGAGGGATGGAGGAAGGAGACTTGGTGGTTGAGCTGCAGGGCGGCGGCAGGGTCTTGCTCTTCCGGGTCCGGGGGGACTTGCGGATGGGGGCCTCAGTCTGTCTGTGCCTGGGGGAGGGTGTCCGGGGCACTCCCCTCTGTGTGGGTGGACTTCCTCTTCCCCCTGTATGCTGGATCAGCTGGATTGGAGGGGAAGAGGCCGAGGTCACAGAGGAAGAGCTGCTTTGTAGGTGGGGTTGCAGGTGAGGCAAGGGAAGGGGCCTTGGAGGGAGAGGTATCGGAGGACTGCGGAGTGACTGTGGATGCCTGTGTGTGTGTCTGTTCCCCATCCCCTGTGGGTGTGGTATCAGTCCCCTGAGGATGCTTGCGTGCACGTTTTGTTTTTGATTTGGGTGTTCCTGTGCTGCTCGTGTCTGTGTGTTTGGGTGATTGTGCAGGTGTGCATGTGCTTGGGACAGGTAGGGTGCCAGGAAGTGTGGATGGGGCAGAGGTAGGAGGGGTGAGGGACTGTTGGAGGAGGGACACTGCTGCCGTCAGGGAGGAGTCCATGGACCTATTGCTCCTCTGTAGGGCAGACATGCCCGATGAGATGCCCTCCATGAACGACACCAGCTGTGTCAACAGAGTGGTGTGGGCATGGAGGACACTCAGCATTGCTGTCTGCCCTACATGGAGCTGGCGAAGTAGGTACACAGACTCCTCACTCAGGGCAGCAGGGGACACAGGGGCAGGGGGTGCAGTGCCTGGCACGAAGGAGACATGCTCCCGAACACGGGAGCCTCCACGGCCCTCTGGAATGGGAGCCGATGGGAGGGCGGTGGTGGTGGTGGTGGTGGCGGGGACAGCAATACTAGCTGGGGTGTGGTGGGTGCTGACACCCGCCTCCACAAGGGAGTCATCCTCCGAGCTGCTGTGGTCCTCAGCTGAGGTGGATGGTGCTGAGGACTCCTCGGTGTGGCTCCCCTCGCCCTCCGTGCCACTGGGTCCCTCCGACCACTCATCGGCTGCTGACCCAGTCTCGCTCTGCGGCTCCTCCTGGTCCGTGGAGCTGTCCCCTCCTATGGCCGTGGATGTATCTGCAAACAATTAGGGAAACAGACAAACATCAGTCACCTGCACTGACCGCACACACCACAGTTAGTACAGCACATTACAGAGCAAGCCCTGGCATCCTTAGTTGAACATTGCCAAAACTGCTCAAACAGATTAGGAGAAGCCAATTGTCAGTCTGATGGTCAACCATGGCACTCACATCCCTCCTGGCCTTGCACCCATCTGTCTGGTGCATGTCGGAAGGTAATACCCCAGTGTGGACACATGCACCACCTACACAGTAGTTGGACATTGCAGAGAACACGGTGAAGTATGTGAACATGCACACATCACTTCTCTTGCCACTGAGTCAGTACAGGTGTCCGGATAAAGGGATGGCCAGAGTCTATTTTGAAATGCATGTGATGCATACCAGCACCAGACACCATGATGCACCCATGTTCTGATAGTCAATGCCACAATGGGGTGCATGTAGCACATGTCACTCACCTGCAGGATCACTCTTAGGGAGTTTAATGCCATGGCACAGGCATGCCTGCAAAGTCATACATCACTGTCTCCAGTCACATGGGCAGGCCAGCCAGCCAACAACAGTCTGCACTGTGTCACAATCCTAGGTCATGGGGAATGCAAGTTCTGTAGCTGACAAGTGCACATGTCCATCCCCCACAAACCACATCATCTGAACTCTTATTTGTCCACGTCATAACAATTGGACATATGGGAGACATGAAACACAACCCTCTGAACCTGAGCACCTCACAATCTGCAATCTGCTGTGAATGGGAAACAGCTGCCTGAACTTCAGTCGCATACCCCAGTCTGCACAGTCAAGTGATCAAACACCTATATGTCACACAAGTATCATCTCCTATGGTCACATCTCAGGTGGCATGCTGAGCCCTCACCGATAAACACCCCAGTAGTCCTGACAACGGAGCCACAGCACAATGACACAGAGGCAGACACCTGAGGGAACATTTCACTGAGCACAACGTGTCAGCTGATACACGGGAGTGGGAGTACAGAGTGTATTGTATGGCCTGGAGTAGGCATGACTGTTCTGCTCCACGTGAAAGAGGGATGAGCCCTGGACAGTAGGCAGGTGGCTAAGTATGTGTGACACACTTGATATACATACTCCTGAGGCCCAAACATTGTTCCCACCCGCGGCATGGGTTTTTGTCAAATACCCCAGGCACATGTGGTGAGTCAGATCAGCAATTGGACCACATATCAAAGTTACACACAGATGACATGTCAGAACTCAGGCATTGTGTAAGCAATTGACCCACCCATGAAGCCCACCACAAAGTTACGGGAACAAATGCTGTCCCCCACCTTGAGCTAAGCAAAATGCAAGGACACAGTACCCAAGTGACACAATTTCCTGACTGAAAGGGCCACACCTGGGTATCAGATGAGGAGTGGGCATGTCACAATTGAGGGACATGGGTCCTGGACCACAAGACTGATGTAGTGTGGAAGTTTAACCAGGCCAGAGGAGAGCACATAGAATGTCAGACAAAGTTCACAGTGCAGTCATGGACTCACCCCCTCCTTGCTGCTGTCTGGCCTTCAGCTGCCCATCCAGGTCAGGGAAGACCACCGCCAGGATCCTGAGCATGTGGGGGGTCAGGGTCCGGTGTCCGCCCCTCCTGGAGGAGGCAACAGCTTCAGCTGGACCCTTGCGATCCTTCGGGTCCAGCCCCGAAGGTCCTGCCACCTCTTCTGGCAGTTGCGGATCCGGCGCTTGTAGACCCCCACGGATCTCACTGCCCGGACGATGGTCAGCCAGATTTCCTGCTTCTGGTGGGCATCAACCTGTGAGGATGACAAAGTGAAAAGGCCATTACTACACATGCAACATATCCGTGCATCACACATTTGGATATACATGTCTCAATCACAGGGGCACATGATGTACACAGGCAGTGCAACGATGGCTATGAACAGTTTGCCAGCAGTTACTACATGGTATCATTGCCTGGGAAGTAAAACCTTGTTGGAATGCACTGTTACTGCACTATACCTGTTCAGTGCATGTAACTACACACTTTGGGGGTGACAACTACTCAGTGAGCATGCTAGCCAGTGGCGTGCACACTGTAAGTCTTGCTAGTCAGACAACATGCACATTTAGTAAGGCAGTGGACAGCACACTCACCTGCTCCCCTGGTTTCCCATACAGCTTGCTGTACTGTGGAAGGAGGCTGTCCAGCAGGGCCTGGTTCTCCTCAGTGCTGAAGGCAGGGGCTCTCTCCACAGTACGTGCCATTGCAGTAGCCAGAGGATGCAGAGACAGCAGCAGTGGTGGTGGCAGATGTCGTCCTGGAGCATGTAGTGCAGGCAAGTGAGCTCTCAGGGGAACAGCCAGCATTATATGTGTGCTGCAGAGGCATATACTGTCCCATGTGTCCAAAGTGATAGGTCCAAGTCGTTTGCATCTTCTGAATCTGGCCAATCCATGGAATTGCACCACTCATACACGCCCACAGCATCCTTCAAAGGTTCAACTTCATTACACCCATGTTTTTGCAACATTGTTGTGTGTGGCCAACTGAATTCACTGCATCAGACTCGTTAAAGGTTTGAAAATGTGTCTGTTGCCATGCCAGGCCATAGCCAATGCGTGCGCACCGATCGGTCCATTGCTGTACAACGCGTACCCGTACACATCATATGCAATGGCCAATGCGTGCGCACCGATCGGTCCATTGCTGTACAACGCGTACCCGTTCACATCATATGCAATGGCCAATGCGTGCGCACCGATCGGTCCATTGCTGTACAACGCGTACCCGTTCACATCATATGCAATGGCCAGTGCGTGCGCACCGATCGGTCCATTGCTGTACAACGCTGCATCTGTTCACATCATATGCAATGGCCAATGCGTGCGCACCGATCGGTCCATTGCTGTACAACGCGTATTTCTGACCACATCATATGCAATGGCCAATGCGTGCGCACCGATCGGTCGATTGCTGTACAACGCGTACCCGTACACATCATATGCAATGGCCAATGCGTGCGCACCGATCGGTCCATTGCTGTACGATGCGTATCTCGATCACATCATATGCAATGGCCAATGCGTGCGCACCGATCGGTCCATTGCTGTACAACGCGTATTTCTGACAACATCATATGCAACTGCCAATGCGTGCGCACCGATCGGTCCATTGCTGTACAACGCGTACCCGTACACATCATATGCAATGGCCAATGCGTGCGCACCGATCGGTCCATTGCTGTACAACGCGTACCCTGTACACATCATATGCAATGGCCAATGCGTGCGCACCGATCGGTCCATTGCTGTACAACGCGTATTTCTGACCACATCATATGCAACGGCCAATGCGTGCGCACCGATCGGTCCATTGCTGTACAACGCGTATTTCTGACCACATCATATGCAATGGCCAATGCGTGCGCACCGATCGGTCCATTGCTGTACGACGCGTACCCGTACACATCATATGCAATGCCCAATGCGTGCGCACCGATCGGTCCATTGCTGTACAACGCGTCCCTGTACAAATCACTCGCATATGTCACCATGATTGTCACTGGTGAACGTATGCCAGCCACAATTACTTGCCAGGGACTCAGGGGCACACCGACAACACCACAGCCTGTCCACACTGTATCCTAAGGCATGTAAGGCTGCATTACCTGTGTGTGTATGGGGGTCAACCTGTGTATTTTTTGGTGGCACTTGTGGGCAGCCACTCCCAGGCCGTGCACGTATTCATGGGGACAGATTCCTTTGTGTGTTGTGCACATGACCACTGTGATGTGCAACTGTTCAGTTCAGGGCATGTTGCATGGTCACATTTCCAGGTTGTGTATGTGTATGTCATGTCACATACACCCCGAGTCCCATGTGGGAAGGTATGTACGTCACAGGGTGACCCATTGCCACAATAGTGATGGCCCTCCACAGTCTGTGTGCATGTTGTGTTTCAGATGTCTCGGATTCCATGTGCACAATGGGAGACAGTCTCCACATCCACGTTGTTTGTGCATCGACTTTGATGTTGTGCGTGTGTGTCACAGACGTCCATGTCTGTCCTGCAGAGGCAACAGGGGCCACTACCTGTGGGAGTCATGGTTGTATTGCTGACGTGTACATGATACGCCATGTCATGCCAATGTCCATGTGGCAATACAGGGTCCCTGGGAATCTACCTGTCAAAGAGCTGTGATGCCTGGGGCACATCTGTCCTCACTTGTCACTGTGGTGTGTGTTTGGAACGTGACAGCAGTACATGGGTACTGTGACACAGCCAAATGATTTCCCATAGCACAACCTGGAACTTGTTGTTAACACATGTTGAACTGTGATGTTAGATGTCGGCCATGTAGGTGCCATATATGTCCATACAGAACGGCACACACATCAAGTACTTGTGTCTTGTAATGATGTATCATGTGATATTGAGTATGGTCAATGCCACATATGTGGGGTGACTGACAATCTTTCTTTGTTCACCTATGCACTGCAGGGCACCAGCTGTCCATAGACCATTCCCTGACCTTGCAACAATGGTTGAACGTGACTGCATCTGACGGTACCGCTTCAACAGGCCGCTGTTTGAGGAATTGACGGTGCGGTTGGCCCCACATTTGCAACCTGGCCGGACATACCCTACAGCGCTGACCCCCAAGGTGAAGGTGATGGCAGCCCTACACTTCTTTGCCACCGGTACCTTTCAACACACTGTGGCGTCTGCTGGTGGGATGTCACAGACCATGTTCAGCCGTGTGCTACGCGATGTTTTGGAGGCAATGTTGGGATTCCTGAACCAGTACATCTATTTCCCTAAACCTCAACAACTCACTGACGTCAAGAGTGACTTCTATGCCCTGGGGAGGATGCCACATGTCATTGGCTCCATTGATGGGACACATGTGGCTTTGGTACCACCACAGGCACATGAGCAGGCATAAAGGAACCGTAAACATTACCATTCGATCAATGCTCTGGTGGTATGTCTTGCAGACATGACCATCTCACATGTGTGTGCACGTTTCCCCGGTTCTGCACACGATGCCTACGTGATGAGGAGTAGTCGCATCCCGAGGATAATGTCACAGATGCCGAACCAGCGTGCCTGGCTTGTCGGTGGGTGCTGACTTTGTACCATTGTGTGTGTTCTGCAATGTTGTATTCCACCCTCTTTTCCAACTCAGCTAATGTGCAATTGTCTGTATGTAGGTGACTCTGGATACCCCAACAGGCCGTGGTTGCTGACACCCCTCAGGAACCCTGTGACACCAGCCCAGATGCGCTACAATGAGGCACATGGTCGGACCAGGAGAGTGATCGAGCGGACATTTGGTCTCCTGAAGAGCCGCTTTCGCTGCCTGGACAAGACAGGAGGGGCCCTCCCATATGCCCCAGCAAAGGTGTGCAAGATTTTCATCGTCTGCTGCATGCTACACAACTTGGCAGTGCGGAAGGAGTTGCCTCTCATCCTGGATGACGATGACCAACATCCGCCACCTGTGGAGGATCCTGGCCTGGGCCACGATGCCAGTGATGATGATGATGATGATGGTGATGTCCGCACACAGCTCATCACCAACTTCTTCAGCTGAATGTGAGTATCCAGAGATGTCATGTCAATGATTTGAGTTTGCATGATATGTGTTGGTGGTGCTCTGTTGCTGTTTGAGTGTGGCCATGTGCTACTTGACTGGATGCGTGCAGCGGTGTGTCCTTACAGGTAGTCTGTACTCCCCAACAGTGTTGACATGCTAACTTGGTTTTGTGTAGGTATCTTGTGACATGTATTGGGCATGAGTATTGCAGTTCTGTCCTGTTCTTCAGTGCTTTTGACTGTGTGTCATGTCTGTCCTTCACAGTGTGCTTTCAGAGTCGTTTGGTCCACTCGGATCCCCCGACACCATGGTTCAACTTCCAGGGTGGAAGCAGTCGTTT
Organism: Calotriton arnoldi; assembly: GCA_963921515.1. Taxonomy (NCBI): domain Eukaryota; kingdom Metazoa; phylum Chordata; class Amphibia; order Caudata; family Salamandridae; genus Calotriton; species Calotriton arnoldi. Next base: position 725,099 of record CAWUFW010008913.1, on the reverse strand, counting down.
CCCTACAGGTGATGCGCCCCACAGCCCTGGACTTTATTTCTTCTACAATTGTTGACTGTGTGGCCACAGCCACGTGGGATTACCTTGCATATGTGTGGGAACAACATGTTGCAAATGTGTATTAAACCTGTGCTTCACTTTGGGATGTGCGTTGTCTGTGGTCACACATCTGACTGACATTTGCTTACTGCACCTGTGGGCTAGTTAACACAGACTGTGAATAGGTGTGGTGTCTGTGCATTCCACTGTATTTCCTGGCAACATCAGTGTAGGCGATGAGTCCGATGGCCCTGGTGTGTATGTGTTGTGTAGCCCTAGTGGTGTGTCTCCCTCATATGTGTCACGTCGCCATGACTCACATGACGGTGTTGAACTTGCTGTAGCAGTTAGCATGCACAGTGTCATTTAGCAGATCATCATCTCCATGACAGAAACAACGTTGGAATCACAACAGAGGCAAGTATGGTGTATTAGTGATTTTATTTACATACATGTGTGGGGACAGTGCACAGGATGTGGGTGCTGTACATTGGGATTGTAATCCAAAGTTCCCAGATGAGTTGGAAGTGTTGGTAGCAGAAATGTCCTGAGTAAAGTCCACAGTCATCTGATACATTGGTCCAACTTAAAGTCCCCATGTCATGTGAGAGAGTTGGGTTGCATTCGACAGGGTGAACAGTTTGCACACAAAGGTGGAATTCCAGAACAGGTGTTGGGTTCCTGGGGATGTACATGGCCATCGGCCTCTCAGTTCTCCTTCCTCGGACGACCCCTCTTCTTTGGGGGGACCCTCACGTGCAGGCTGCTGCGGTGCAGAGGACTCTCCGCCAGAGTCATCCTCCTTCCCTGTGGCAGTTGCAGTTGTTGCGTCACCAGATGTTGTGGGCACACAGGGAGGTGTGGCCATGTTGGTGCTAATCTGGCGGAGGCATGTCAATATGTCCCTATGCACCGCTGTCAGTTCTTGCAATGTGTCCCACTTGGACTCCATGCCAGCCATGTGTGTCTCCACACAGGACATGTGTGTCTCCACACGGGACATGTGTGAGTCCAAGCCGGCATTATGGGCAGCCTGCTGCTGTTGAATGTACTTGAGGATCCCCACTACCTGGCTGACCTCTCCGGTGCTATTCTGGTACGCATCAGCAATGCGTACCAGTTGTGGGTCATCATGCAGTCCAGACCCCTCTGCAATCAGCGACCTCTGCCTACCACCCCTCCCACCACCCCTGGCCACACGTGCAGGACCTGCAGTGGCACGCACAGGTGACCCTAGGCCCCCTTGAGGGTTGGTACTGGGGTTGTTGTCCGTTCCTTCACGGTGGGCCGGGGTCACTGTGCTGTTGTCATTGGTGGTCCTTGGTCTGTCCGTGTCGGCGGGGGTGGTCTGTGTGTTGGCAGTTGTTGGAGGAGTGGGTGCAGGTGGTGCAGATGGTGGTCCTGCTGGTGCTGCATGATGACTCACACCGGAGGTGCCAGGTAGGTCTTCGCCATCCGAGGAGGGCAGAGGCTGTTCCACACCAGAGAGCTCAGGGTCACCCGGAGCCTGGGACAGGGACTCCTCATTGTCTGCTGCTGTGTCCCCATCATCACCTGTTTTGGAAGAGACACACAATGTATGTTATGTTTCTACAGGCATCAATGGTTCAAACACCTGACAGTTGTGACTGTACCTCTGGATGCGGGCCTGTACATTGCATTGTCCTAAGTTGTCACAGTCAGAGGTTGGTATTGGTGTAGCACATTGTCCTGCCAACCTGAAGCATTTCAATGTGAATGTTGAGGTGTGTGCATGGCCAGCATTGGTGGTATTTGGTTGACATCCGGCCCTCCTTCTCCCCCCAGCCCAGTTATCCCACCATGAAGCATGCCACCGTTGCAGTGGGTGCAGGTTGACTCTCAGGATGTCAGTCAGTGGTGTCCTGCTGTTGGTTGGTGCCCAGTTCCCAGCAGGGCCTTGTGCTCCCCACAACAGAGCACCAGTGTCAGACATCTTTGAAGTGGCTTTTCACTCCCTGTGAGGTGTGCATGCTTGAGTGTGAGCTTGCTGGGCCATGCGGGTGGGGGATGTTGAGCTGTGACTACCACTCCCATCATGCTATTGCCTACACCCCCCTTCCCAGCATGCCCATACTTCCTTCCTTTTGACTCTGCTTCCCTGTGGGGTAGTGTGCCTGTGCTGACAGGATGGCTGACAGTGTTGTCCTGGCGTTAGTTTGGCTGAAAGTCCCAAAAGTGTCCCTGTGCTTCACACAGCATAACCCAGGGTGGTGGTTCTTTGTGGGATAATTAATTAGAGTGTGAGGCAATGCATTCTCCCAGGTGAGTTGTGTGGAGTTTGTGTTAAGGGTGTGTGTGAGTAGAGCTGCTGGTAACTATGGTCAGTGCTGTCAGTCCTCCTTCCCACCCAGCCAGATATCCCACCATGGAACGTGCTTCCATTGCAGGGAGTGCAAGTTGGCTTTCAGGATGTCAGTCAGTGGTGTCCTGCTGTTGGTTGGTGCCCAGTTCCCAGCAGGGCCTTGTGCTCCCCACAGCAGTACCCAGTGTCAGCCATCTTGTCAGTTCTTTTCCACTCCCTGTGATGTGAGCATGGTTCAGAGTGGTGTTGATGGGCCAATTGTGAGGGTGACCAATATCTGTGACTACCACTCCCATCATGCTATTGCCTACACCCCCTTCCCAGCATGCCCATACTTCCTTCCTTTTGAGTGGACTTCACTGTGTGTGAGTGTGACAGCAATGGCAAGATGGCTGACAGTGGTGTCCTGTTGTTGGTTGGTGCCCAGTTCCCAGCAGGGCCTTGTGCTCCCCACAACAGAGCACCAGTGTCAGACATCTTTGAAGTGGCTTTTCACTCCCTGTGAGGTGTGCATGCTTGAGTGTGAGCTTGCTGGGCCATGCGGGTGGGGGATGTTGAGCTGTGACTATCACTCCCATCATGCTATTGCCTACACCCCCCTTCCCAGCATGCGCATACTTCCTTCCTTTTGAGTGGACTTCACTGTGTGTGAGTGTGACAGCAATGGCAAGATGGCTGACAGTGGTGTCCTGTTGTTGGTTGGTGCCAAGTTCCCAGCAGGGCCTTGTGCTCCCCACAACAGAGCACCAGTGTCAGACATCTTTGAAGTGGCTTTTCACTCCCTGTGAGGTGTGCATGCTTGAGTCTGAGCTTGCTGGGCCATGCGGGTGGGGGATGTTGAGCTGTGACTACCACTCCCATCATGCTATTGCCTACACCCCCCTTCCCAGCATGCCCATACTTCCTTCCTTTTGAGTGGACTTCACTGTGTGTGAGTGTGACAGCAATGGCAAGATGGCTGACAGTGGTCTCCTGCTGTTGGTTGGTGCCCAGTTCCCAGCAGGGCCTTGTGCTCCCCACAGCAGTGCCCAGTGTCAGCCATCTTGTCAGTTCTTTTCCACTCTCTGTGATGTGAGCATGGTTCAGAGTGGTGTTGATGGGCCAATTGTGAGGGTGAGCAATATCTGTGACTACCACTCCCATCATGCTATTGGCTACACTGACTTCACCAGCATACACAGAATTCCTTCCTTTCAGTGAGCTTCCCCGTGAGGTGGTGTTCTGGTGGTGGCAAAATGTCTGACAGTGTTTGTTGGTTAGATTTGTGCGGCTGCCTTGCTCTATTTGTTGTTGGGTTTGTACATGTCATGACACAGTTACATTTCACTTTGCGATGGCAGGTATTGTGTTTGTCTAACTAACATACACATCTTGGGATGATTCTGTTTTGGTTACTGTGGCTTTGCTGAAGGTGCATGGTTTGACTATCCCCTTGACAGTGAAGTGTGTGTATTGTCACACGATATTGGGTATATTGGTTGTGTACTCACCAGGCTCTGGGATGTTTGATAGTCCATGTATGCTCTCTGGTGGTAGGATGGCCCGCACCTTCTCCTCCCAGGGCCTGAGGTATACTGGTTTGGCAGGAGGGCCACTGCCGGTGCGCTGGCTCAAGGTGTAATCCTTCTTGAGTAGGGCCTTGACCCTCCTGCGCACATCATACCACCTGTTCTGGATGTCTTCCTTTGTGCGCAAACATGGTGATTGTGCGTTCACCCTGTCGATGATCCTCTCCCACATCTTGGTTTTCTGCGACATGGGGGTCTGTTGGACCAGTGTACCAAACAATTGTGGCTCTACCCTGAGGATTTCATCTACCAACACTTCCAATTCACTGTCTAGGAACTTTGGATTCTTCTTTGGGGGCATGGTGATGGGTGGTGGTGGGGATTGGTGTGTGTGTGCGTGTGCAAGTGAGGGTAGGTGTGTGTAGGTTTTGCTGGGTGTATGTGAGGGTGCTATTAGGGAGTTGCTAATGGTGTGTGGCTTGTGTGATGGATGAGTTGTGGGTGTGTCGGTGGTTGCTGTCTGATGGTGTTCTGTGCTGGCAGGTCATTTGGATTTGCAAAGGATCATGGTAGGGATTTGTGGCCTTTATATGGGTGGAGTTGTGGGTGTGTCTTTGTTCCATTCCCCCCCCCAGTATTTATTGACTTTGTCATTGCTTTTTTGGCCCTTTTTTTGTATTTTTTCATTTGTAGTTTTGGTGCATGTAGGAGACGTTCTCCTGACCGAGTCGGACGCTGCAGTTGGCTTGTGCGAGCTTCTCCGAGTCTTTCAGGCTGTGTTTACTGTGGGGCGTATGCGTCGGTCGCGGTGTATTGGGTTGCTTCGGCTCGGTTTTGTATGCGTGTCAGTCGTACGGCTTGAGCTCCGTGCGACTCGGTTTAGTTTTACACGCATTGCATCGTACTGCGCGGCTCGGAGTTCGCGAGTACGTTTCTGTCGGCTTCATTCCTGGTGCGTGTCGGTCAGATCAAATCGCGTATTTTTCCGGCCGGCTAGCTGGTTTCCGTGCGGTTCGGTCGCTCGGATTGTGTTCCGTACGAGTCGGTCGTGTTCCACGTGCATTGCATTGTACTAGGCGGATCGGGCAGCGCCGATACGTGTCGGTCGGACTAAATTCCCGTACTGAGTCGGTCGGTACGTTTTCCGGCCCGAATCGGAATCGGCCCCTATGTCTTGAAATGCGACATCTGCCAACAGATGAAAGGCTCCAGCAGAGCACACCCGGCGCAGACACCATTACTAATATCTGACAAACCTCTTGCATGTGTGTATCTGGACCACTGCGGCCCCTTACAATCTGATGGGACTTACAAGTATATCATGGTTGCAGTAGATTCCTGCTCAAGATTCCTATGGGTTTGGTCTCAGCGCACGGCTGACGCTCGAACTGTTATAAAAGATTTGCGAGTCTTTATCGGGACATACGCAGTTGGCATGATACATTCTGACCGTGGCCCGGCGTTTAGCTCTCGGGCTTACAAAGAGGCCATGAAAAGTATGGGCATTGCACTGCGGTACTCCTCTCCGTACCATCCTGAGGGAAATTCGGTTGTGGAGAGGAAAAACCGGGACTTAAAGCAATCTTTAACAGCTAGGGTATTAGGCAAGGGCGGTAGTTGGGTCAGTCACCTTTATGGGGTCCAAAGAGCACTTAATAACCAGCCAAGAAATTCTCTAGGGGGTGTCACTCCATATGAGGTCCTGTTTGGGACGAGAATGTGGGTAGCTGATCTTGAGTATGAAGGCACAGTGGCGGATGAGAAACCATTTGATATCCATGATCGTTTGGCTGTTTTACAGGATCTAAATGAATCCAGGACACAACAAAGCAACGTTGTCCAGAAACAGACCGCCACTGGGGAAGTCAAGGCAAACACGGCAAGACCTGTCTGGATCCCAAAGATCGGGGATCTGGTCAGAGAGAAAATAGCGGACAAAAAAGAGTTTGGACCATCATACAGAACGCCTGTACCTGTCCTAGCAATTCAAGGAACACAAACTGTTCTTTTGCCGCCTCTTGCCGGGAAAAAGGAGAAAAGATTTGTCTCAATAGACTTAATCAAACCACACTATGTGGCAGATACTGAACAGTAGGCCTCGTGGACTCCACAGTAGCAGACGCCCTCCTCTAGCTACAATCCAAGAAGTTCAAACAGAAAGACTCATCACGTTTGAAGAGCCTCCTGTGAGGAATGAAGGACTAAGCAACAATGCTATGGAACTCGTTCCCCTTGAACCCGAAGTTCATCTACAAAATGAAACTCAGAACAACACACAAGTTGCAATCAGACCAAATACCTACATCTACGACAACATGCCTCGACCAGAGCAAAATGAGATTTCAACAAATCCTGATGCAATTCCTACAATTGATCGAACTGCTTCTGGCTACTTCATGAACTTTGATACGTTTTCTTTGGATCCAAGTGAACGACGCCAGCCCAAAAGTCACGTAAACAGCAAGCCAAAGAATTTCTGGACTTTCTCAAAAAGACTTACCTGGTATCACCTTGGTTAGAACTTTGGGTAATTACTGGGATTCTATTTTTTCTTTTCTGGCTAGGCTTAGTAATAACTTTTAGCATGCTTATTATTGGACGATATCTACAGCAAAGCTCCACAGCCCCGAAAGTTAATTTGATTTTAAAACCACATCAATCGTCTCATCGTGAACAGAGAGACTTGTTATCAGTGAACATCACAGCGGTTCCTATACCGGATGGTATAGTTTGGGACAAGGTTGATTTTGAAATATTCGGTCCGACTGAACTTTTAAAAATTTCTCATTTATTTAACATTTCATTAAGTGATATCATTACCTCCAGTACATTTTCTGATGATTGGGACTCTGAAACTGTTAATAACATGTTGTCTGATTTAGAAAAAACTGCTGCATTTCCGAACACTGAAATGTTAGAAAGTAATTCAGACTATGACACTTTGTACTGTTACCAACATTATGGTCATCATTTTCTGCACAAATCTATTTCACCTAGAAATGTGTTTGAGTACCATCAGTGGGAACATTGCCCTACACAACCAAAAGGTAGTTCGCATATATTTGCACAGAAATTTTCATATTTTTCAGGTTTTAACACCACTGACCCGACCTCATATTATTATAAGGTTACACCAGCATCAGCACTGAAAATTATGTTGACAAACACCAAACAGATTTGCTCTGCTTCCCTTATTGCCCAACTGTCTGAACAGGGTTTTGACCTATGGAAGGACACAATAGACTTAAACTCAGTCTGGGGTTCTATGGACTGGCAAGTCCAGGGAACAGAAGCGCTATTTAGAGCATGCCTCATTCCACAGCAGATGATATTTCTAAACGAAACTGTGCAACAGACATCCTGCCTTGGATTAGCCTAGATCAAAGACCTGAGCACACCTCGATTTTCAACACCGTCACAGATGGGAGGGTGGCAAAATTCGACTTTACAGCAAGGGGCAACAGTAGCTGACATTTTACAGTACAATAGATCAGACCCAAATTGGGAAAAATGGGTGGTTTGGCCCTTAGATACAAACATATGTCATAAACGATTCTTGGGTATTACCGAAGGGTACAGTATCCACAGGCCAGACCCACGTTATGTACAAAGAGAACATCCAGGGGTAGTGACATCCTACAGTGTTGGGAAGTTGTGTCTTGATTGGCTAGAAACCTCAACACTAACAGAAGTGAAACAACACTTAGCCTAACTCTGACAAGACATGGATCTTAGGGATTTTTTACAAGGTCCCAGGAAACAACGTCAGAAACGTTTCTTACATGCTGGCATCTATGCTGCCTATAATGAAGAGTGGAACATATCACAACAAGAGGCCTCAGAGAGAATACGGGAAATAGACCGTATTAACTTGGAAAAATCGTTGGCTGTGGTAGACAATGGGTTAACAACTTTGTCCTCCAGAATATATTCTTTGGGCAACATTGTGTCTTCTGCGATAGATATCCTAGAACAAGATTTGGCCATACTACAACACGGGCAATCTCAATTACGTTCTATCGTATTATTGAGCTGGACGCTGCAATCTTTGCGCGCAGGCTTTGTGCTTTGGCGTTTTATAAACAGTAAATCTCTGTTTTCTGAATATAATCTAACAGATAAACAGGTTGAAATGGCACAAAGGGGAGCTAAATATACAATGCTGCGTATTGAAAAATTGGAACGACTACCATTTACAATAGCGGAGGCTCCGTCTACTGAATGGCTCATCCATGGCCACATAACTCTACCGGTCACTACTTTTCAGTTTCAATATTGCCTTGAACAAAGGCAGGCGGGCAAATATGAAAAAATGGGTAAGGAATACATTAAGGAATCCTGGGATTTACCATATAGATTTCGATGCTGGAGTGGGGATCGAGAAGCGTTTCTAAGTGGTACAAACTGCAAGAGCGCTTTGATCGGTTCTCTCATGTGCCGGGACATTTCATTGCACGGAGCGTGTAATTGCTCGATAGCAAACTTGTCCTGCCACATGAAAGGGACTCCAGCTGCCGTGATCAAACCGGTATTTGAGCTGCTCTCAAATGGGAGTTACTTGATGCTGAACGATCAAGGTTGCAGTGGTATGCTTCCGGGCATTGCCTATCTGGTCACTGTGAACTCCAGGGTTACTTGCTGTATGCAAGTATTGTTTCCCCCAACAAGTACAGTCAGGGAGGTGCCGTTATGGCCTTCATTGAATGTTTCCTTTATACAATTTGATACTTTGAGCCGACTGAAAGCCATGCTTTTACAGCAAACCGTACCCTTAACCTCCACTCGAGAGACCTTTGATCTTCAAATCGCAAGGACCTCGACTGAGATACAGGCACTTTTACGTACAAACTGCCCCATTCATTTTGCAGAAATGGTGGGTCGTATCTTTAATATGTCTGATACGAGTGGTATTGTACACCTATTTAAGACCATAGGGTCAGGACTTCTTAGCACCTTTCAGACAATCCTCAGAGTTAACCCAAACTTTATACACTCCGTATTTGGAAGCATTTTTGGAGGTCTACCTCTGATCCTGCTATCAATAGCGGGAGTCCTGATTGTCATTTACCTGCTACGCAATGGACGGCCCAATTACCAACGAGATGGCAAAAGCGCTCCTGGAGCGGAAATACCGTGAACGCATGGTAAAACATCTGGGCACACCTCGCCTGAGGGAACTAAGCGCCTCTTGGTTCCTATCGTTTAGACCAGTCTGGATGGACTGCATCCTACCTGTTCTTCGATGCCTGTTTTGCGGTGAAGAATGCGTGTTGGACCTCTGTCTGACACTTGCGACGGACACGCCTGCGGACTTGAATACCAGGCTGGAACCCCTGAGGGCCCATGCTCGGCAATGTCCCCAGCGTATTCCCATCTTGATGGCTGCATTCCTCGAGAATCCGCAGGTGCCTTTTACAACTGGGGTAAGCTTTAGCTCCACCACTAGCACCACTAGCACCAAGGTATCGACTACAGCACCGGCTGCCTCTACACCAGCTATTGGCAGTAATGAATATCATCTGTGCTCCATTGACGTACTCTGTGAGGTGTTACAAGGACCGTCCCCTGCAGCAGCAAGCAGCGATGAAGTTGCGTCTCCCAGCCAGGACATTTAATCTGTAATTGGCTCATCGTGTGCTGGGAAAGAATTCGGATTTTCATTTTCTCAAAAATTAACTAAATTTGGAACACTTCCTAAAAATTGACACTTTCTCCTGAAAAGCATGGCCTTTTGACGCTTGTAGACATTCAACTTATATAAACAAACTCAATTAGGACTGTGGCTTAAGTGACAATTCCAAACAACTAATTTTCGAGGATTTTTTTTTAATTTTTCCATTTTTAAGCTGATTTTAAGATAATTTTAATACAAGATTTAAACGAAGCTCATTGAAAAATGTTCTATGCACTACTATCTAACAAAAAGAATAGTCCACTAGCAATTTTGTCATTGTTGACTGTTCGGAAGAGGAGTGTGTGTTATGTTTCATATAGGTTCCCTAACATAGGCCCGGGTAACATCATACCCCTTCACCTACATTACCTCCCCTACACTACACTGTAACAAGCCTTTTTAGGATTGAACCTTTACCTAGTTCTAGTCCTGGGTGCAAAAGGAGGGTTTCTCCTGAACAATAGAGTCCTATAACTCCATCAATAGACTCACACAGTATGAATGGATATTCATAAGGGTTCTTAGAAACCAGGCTGGGGCTACACCACCTTCCTCCCCACATCTACGTACACGGTTCATCCCATAAATCATCCTCAAATCCAACAATGGCTAATACAAGCAACAAAGGACAAAGGAGCCCTAGATACTTTTTGTATAAATATAGCACCTCTTGCTAGAGTTAGTCAGAGGGAACCGAGACTTCCAGGCCGACACACTGACCAGAGACGCTGAGGCTCCTGCATGCAGACGCTCCAGCTGACAGTGGTCTGAACATCCCTCGTGGGGTGTCCAGCTCGAGACCAAGAGGGGCTCCTACATTCTCACTTCAGGTAATGGGGTTCAACTAAATCCTAGAGGGATTCTTGGCTTCGCACCTACTCACATGCTAGGTACACTTAGGTACATCTAGATAGGCATCGTAGGAGTACACGCTTTCTTTTATCAATGCATTTTATATTCATGTATTTATTCATGCGTAGTGCAAGATGGTAGAACTGTACTATCCATTTATATTCATAGTACTGCTAATCATATATCTCTGCTACTGTCTAATGGTTGTTGCAGCTCATATATTCTACACAAGAATAACTACTGTTCAATAAACCCTTATTGAAATGACCAGGCTGTTTATTCTGTGTATCTCTGAGACAAGATAAGTGAGCACGAGTGACTGAGCGAAAAGTAGTACATTGTTTCCACGATCTTGAGGGATCAGGGTTGTCACGTTCTAAGGTTGCCAGAAACTATTCTCTCCCCGATAAGAGGAGACACTAGTGGCACTGTGAGCTAGCTAATGCAAATAGGCTAACATTCTCGGTGGGGGTGCTCAGAACCCGTCTGCCACCAAACCCACAGTTTATTTTATCCGAACGCGCAGGTCCTGTATGGGTAATATAGGAACTACACGACAAAGGATGGGCCAGAGTCTAGCAGATATTCTGAGAAGTCTATGTGATAACCACTCATTATAATGGTCATGACCAAACTGTCCAAAATGCTCCTTTTCCAAATGTTGGACATGGCTCTTTTGCAGGGTTATCCACAAACTGCCTTCTTCCTCCTTTTTTTCTGACCCTCTTTTTGTTGGCTTTAGGACTCTGGGCACTTTGCCACTGCTAAAGTTCATGTGTTCTCTCCTTTAAACATGGTATTAGTGGTTTACACTTGTTTGGCATATTTGATTTACATGTAAGTCCCTTGTAAAGTGGTATCACATATATCCAGGGCCTGAAAGTTAAATGCCACTAGTGGGCCGGCGGCGCTCCTTGCACCACCCACAGAAGTAGCCTTTCAAACCTGCCTCAGGCCTGCCACTGCAGAGCCTGCATGCACAGTTTACTGCCATTTTGACTTGCCATTCAAAACTACTTGCCAAGCCTTAAACTCCCCTTTTACTATATTTAGGTCACCCCTAAAGTATGGCCCAGGTAGCCTTATGGGCAGAGTGCTGTGTAAGTAAAAGGTAGGACATGTGCCTTTATTGTGTGGCATGTCCTGATAGTGACAAACAGCCTATTTTGCTTCTTATCACTGTGAGGCCTATTCCTCTCATAGGCTAACATGGGAAATTCCCTTATATGTGTTTAAGTGGTAAGTCCTGGTCAGAAAGGAGTAGAGTTGCCATGTTTGGTATATTTAGAATGGTAGTGATAAAATATGCTTACTGGTGTAGACAGATTTTTTATTACTATTTTTGAAATGCCACTTTTAGAAAGTGGGCATTTATCTGTGCTTATAACTGTATGTGCTTTGCAGCCTGACTCAAAGCCACGTCTGGGCATGATTGCCAGCTACACTTTGTGCATACTTTCCAGACAGCCACAACACAGGAAGGGCTGGGCGTGACAAGAGAGGCATCTGCATCCATCTGCATACTGATAGACTTCCTGGGATGGAAAAGAGGGAGGCGGGGCACACTTACATTTGTATAGGTTGTGTCCTGCCCTCACACAAAGGGCTGATTTACCCCCTACTGTACATCTCGAGCCAGGGCTGAGTTGAAAGGGGGTGTTGTGCAGTTCTAAGGTTTCTTTTGAAGTCACCTCCTCATCAAAGACATTTTGGGGCCGATTCACAGAACTAATCTAAGATAAAATCCTAAAATTACTACTTTTGGTATTCACAGAAGGCATTTAGTAGTAGTAAAGTTAGGAATCCTAACTTTACTACTACTAAATGCCTTTTGTGAATACCGAAAGTCGTAAAGTTAGGATTTTGTCTCAGTTTAGTAGTAGTAAAGTTAGGACTCCTAACTTTACTACTACTAAATTCCTTCTGTGAATACCAAAAGTAGTAAGTTTAGGATTTTATCTCAGATTAGTTCTGTGAATCGGCCCCTTTGAGTATAAGTACTGGGGCTCTGACCCCTTGTTTTTAGCGCACTTTTGGGAACTGGGATTGAACCTCTGTCAGAGGGATTTCTGCGCTGCACGAAGGACTCATCTGGACTGCTTTTCTGCTGTTGCCCTGCTGCCTGTTACTTGTGGGTGGCATAAAGGACTCACTGAATTGTTTTTCTGCTTGTTGCCCTGCTGCCAGTAGCTCCCTTACTTTGGACTACCTAGGCAAGGTGGTGATGTGAGGAGAAACCGCCATCTCTGCCTTCTACCTGCCTGGATGAGCTGGCCTGCTCCCTGCATTGTGCCCCTAGTGTTCTCCTGGAACGGGCTGCCCCAGAATTACCGTGTGACCCTGGGTCCAGGACTTGCAATCCCCCACAATCGGCGCATGTTGAGCGCTTTATAACTGCTAACTTATCTGTGTCATGAGCGTATGGGGAGTGCCAATTAGGGCTCCTTGCTTCTGTGAACGAAGCAGGAAGAATCAGCGTGTGTCGAGTATTACTCTCTCCGTGCCCTCTTAAGCTGTGAGACCGGGTGGTTGGTTCACGTAACGTTTCGCACCGCAGTCAAGAGAGAAGCTGAGCTCTGCTGGGTACCGTGACCCTTTGGCCATCACGGAGAAGTGCCATTTCTGTCAACAGACAGCCCCTTTGGAAGATTGCTGTGTCGCCTAGATTGTGCAATGCCACAGCACTTCTCTAAAACCCAGTGCGAGAGTAGGGCTGCCACGATCACTGCACCAAAGGGAAACCCGCTCAGAGAGGTTGTCAGAGTGCGTGGCCCCAGCGGTGCCTATTTGGGAAAGTCTCTTTTGGACCCGAGCCATACCAACCAAAGCACACAGCTGCCTCACCGTGGGGGGGCGTGATTGGTCAAGTATTCTTTAGGCCTGGGCAGTGAACTCCGCTCCATTTGCAGAGTTTGCAGAGTTTTCTGCATTCCGCGCTCCACAGAGCTCACGGAGTGCAGAAAACTCCTCTCAACGTAGTGCAGTGTAGTTTTTTCCCCGCTCGTGCTCGCGAATGGTATGTTGGTGAGCGCGAGCTGCTGCTCGGGTCGAAATTCTACCCGAGCGGCAAGAAGATCAGCGTGAATGGCAGTTCGCACTGCATTCCGCCACTTGCTGAACTCCGTTGAGTTTTTTGTCACTTCGCGGAGTTCCGCATAGCAAAACTCCGTGAACTACGCCCAGGCTTGGTATTCTTCGGCCCGCAGCTGCAGCAGTGTGTGGTTCTGGACCGAACTCAAGCGGTCCCTGTGACCTTCCCAGTTGTACCCAGCCTACCATCTTCACTCTCGCTGGTGGGAGCTTATTCCTCCTAAGGGGAGAGCACCAGCTTTTGAAGGAGTCAGATTCGGCTTCCCCAGGGATTCCCACTGTGTCTCTCGCCTTATCAGAAGGGACCTGATTGCCGCAACCATACCTTGGAGGCATTTATTGATCATTGCCACATGGAGTGAGACTTCAACGGAGGCCCCCGCTTGTTCATTGAGGAAGACTGCCTTAACTATCGTAGTCACTGTAAGAGGCACGCAGGAGCTACTATGCCCTCCGTTTAAAGCCTGATTACCATATAAAGCCTAAAAGGAGTGCAGACGCATTGCACTTTGTGCATCTGGTGAGATTTGGTGATCCATGCAGTGAGGGAAACATCATTTACCCCGCAGTCTTTACAATGACCAGCCTTTACAATGAGGTTGGTCCCTGCATGTGACATTACCACGCGTTACTTTAGCACGCAAGTCGACTTGCTGTAGGGGTGCGTTGTTGGACCGGTGTTGGATTTTTATGTCTAACGCTTTCCCGACTGTTGGTGAGACTGGAGTTGGAATATTAATTGATATTATTCCAAAGTCCAGCGCACCCCAAAAGCAAGTTGTTGTAATGACTTCTGTGCTAAAGTAAAGTGTGGTAACCTCCCACGTGGGGTAACTGACTGGGTTGTAAAGGTGTGCAGGGTAAGTGCCTGCTGGGTTTAGTCATACAACCATGTAGTGATAGTGATATTGGATGATTTATGCTTTCCCCTGATTTGCATATGCTGTACAGAATTTATGATTAATGTGTTTCCTTTCATAATCTGCTACATTTCATGCCCTGATGTTCTATTATATGTCTTTTTTACCTTGCATTGTCAGAATAATGAGTATGAGCTCAGGATTGGCATAGTATGTGCAGTATTTATGAACTATGTCATGTTGGTCTATGATTTGTGCAAAATATACAAGATATTTTTTTAATAATCCTGTGTGGAGCCTCTTTTGTGGTGTATTGATTGTGTTACTAGTGTGAGTATTTTGCGCAAACGCTTTACACATTGCCTCTGGAGATAAGCCTGATTGTTTTGTGCCTAATCTACCATGGTGAGCACAGGTTATCTTTGGTGTGCAACTTACTTGCCCTGACTAGAGTGGTGGGTTCTGCCTGGCTTAGGTGCATACCCTAGCCAACCAGAAACCCCATTTCTAACACCAAGCGTCAAAGAACTTTTGAATCCTCCCACCCACTGCCTCTGAAGAAGCTACATGGCAATAATCAGGAATCCCATCTGGATCGTACAGGCTGGATGTGTAAATCATCCTCCCTGCCTGATTTCTACGTCTGTAACCTCTTTACCCTTGCCGAAGAAGATTTGGAATCCTTTTTAGATGATTCATAAGAATACGGATTCTAGGCTTAATTGGCCCTAGACAAATTCCCCTTGTATGGTAGGGCATGCTTTCAGTCCTTAAAAAGATCTTTTGTAATTGTAGTTGCATTTATATAGCACTTACTACCCCTGACGAGGCATCAAAGTGCTTTTTCGCGAGTAGCACGCTATTCCAAAACCCAATAAGGATTAGTGGTGAATTAGCATAGTGAAATATGAAGTAAATTTGAGCAGTGGATATGTTAGTCTGTTATTTGGATTGAAATGGATAGTGGAGGGTTTGCATTTATATAGCACTTGCTACCTCTGATGAGGTGTTAAAGCTTTTTATTCAGTGAGTAGTACGCTACTTCGGAACCCAATAAGGATTAGTGGTGAAATAATGTAGGAAAATATTAAATTAATTTGAGTGGTGGACAATTTAGTCTGTTATGTGGATTGAAAAGGAAAGTGGAGGGATAGAAGAGGGGAGGGGATATAGTGCTTGCTACTCCTGATGAGGTGTTGAAGTGCTTTTCAGCCAGTAGCATGCTACTCAGGAACCCAAAAAGGATTAGTGGTGAATTAGTCCAGGAAAATATGAAATTATTTGAGCTGTGGACATGTTAGTCTGTTATTTGGATTGAAAAAGGATAGTGGAGAGAGGTTTTGCATTTATATAATGCTTGCTACCCCGGATGGGATGTGGTAGCACTTTTCGGCGGATAGCATGCTACTCCAGAACCCAACAGGATTAGTGGTGAATTGTTCTAGGGAAATATGAAATTAATTTGAGCGGTGGACATTTTAGTCTGGTATTTGGATTGGAAAGGATAGTGAAGGGATAGAAAAGGGAAGGGTTTGCATTTAGATAGCGCTTGCTACCCCTGATGAGGTGCTGAAGAGCTTTTTGGCAGGTAGCATGCTACTCCGAAACCCAAAAAAGGATTAGTGGTGAATTAGCATAGTGAAATATGAAGTAGATTTGAGCGGTGGATATGTTAGTCTGTTATTTAGATTGAATACGATAGTGGAGGGATAGAAGAGGGAAGCATTTGTATTTATATAGCGCTTGCTACCCCTGATGAGGTGTGGAAGCTTTTTTCAGTGAGTAGCACGCTACTCTGGAACCCAGTAAGGATTAGTGGTGAATTAATGTAGGAATATATTAAATTAATTTGAGCGGTGGACATGTTAGTCTGTTATTTGGATTGAAAAGGATAGTAGAAGGATAAAAGAGGTAAGGGTTTGCATTTATATAGTGCTTACTAACCCTGATGAGGTGTTGAAGGAAGCACTTTTCGGCGAGTAGCACACTACACCGGAACCCAAAAAGGATTAGTAGTGAATTAGTCTAGGGAAATATGAAATTATTTGAGCGGTGGACATATTAGTCTGTTATTTGGATTGAAAAAGTATAGTGGAGGGATAGAAGAGGGAAGGGTTTGCATTTATATAGTGCTTGCTACCCCTGATGAGGTGTTGAAGAGCTTTTCGGCAGATAGTACGCTACTCCAGAACCCAAACAGGATTAGTGGAGAATTAGTATAGGGAAATTAATTTGAGCGGTGGGCATGTTAGTCTGTTATTTGGATTGAAAAGGATAGTGGAAGGATAGAAGAGGGAAGGGTCTATGTAAGCCTTCGCAAGGATCAGGCTGGACACGGGATCTGGGTAGACTTGGTTTTATTCGTCTACTGGGTTTATCACGATGGGCCAGCTTTACAATAGTGGGGGACCTAGTCCAAGGTATGTCCTGGTGTTCTTCCTCTGGTCTTGTCCGGTCCTGTTCACTCCACAGGTCACGGATTCCCTCGCTCTTCGGGTTTCTCCCTGGAATCCCTTGGACTCGTTTCCCATCAGGTGCAGGATAAAGAAAAGAACAAAAGGATCTGTGAAACTCCCAGTTTTGCTCTCACGGGTTCAGGGTAGGAGTGAGGGAGCACCAGTGCCACAAACACACTACCGGCGGCGTGAGGGGCTGTGCTAGGGGTCGGGGAAGTGTAGGGGTAGTTGGAGGTGCCCTATTAAAAAGCGGCTGGTCTCCTCCCCATCCACCCAGTCATACGGTTTCGTACCTGTTGGAGTCACACTCCTCCAGGAGTGTGGCGGGGCGCAGAGCCGAACCGTTGGCCTCCTGGCGTCCTGGTGTCAGGTTCTCCCTCTGGTACGGTCAGCAGGGCCAGTCGTTCCTCCTCTCGATGCCTGCCTTCGCGCTCTCCCTCTTCGGCGTCCTCTTCTTGCTCCGGTCTCCTTGGTTCTCTTCCGGGTTCGTTCTCTCCCGCTCTCCTGGGCAGGCCCGATATGACGGCGGGGGCGGGGTCTCTGAAGGTGTCCTCCCTGTTAAAGGGACCCGGCCCGTAATGCACTACGTCGTCCTCCGTGCTGTAAGGATCATCAGGGTCCCAGTCATCTGGCTGGAAAGAGAGGAGACGGCCGGTTTCAGGGGGGACGGACCACCACTCGCCCCCCTGCTCCTCCCGAGGTCCGTCGAATCTGTGACAGTCTAGAATTATAGTTTTTTTATTTTTGGAGTTCATAGCAGTTGGAGGGGGTTTGGAGAGGGAAGAGTCAGAGGGAATGGTTTAGAAAGGCTTGTTTGGGACATCTGAATAGTAAAACAGGTATGAGATGGTGCAAGGAGGGGTAGTGGAGGGAAAAGTCTAGAAAGGGTTATTTTGGGGATCATAGTAGTGGGATGGGTTTGGGATGAGTAAGAGAGTGGGGGTAAAGGATATATTGAGACAGTTATAGGGTGAGAAATAGGGTAGTGCATTGGAAAGAGTAGTAGAATGAGGCTTGAGATGAGTCAGAGTTGAGGTAGAGGATAGATTGAGAGAGGTATAGGGTGAGAAATAGGGTAGTGCATTGGATATGCTGAATTAGGAGGAAAGTAATAAATATAACGATACATAAGTACATGGAAAGTATATATGTATAAAGAAGGTAATATAAGTAGATTAAAGTTGTATTTAATAAACTCAGACTTTCAAGTGTTGCTGTACTTTAAATTAATCTATTTGTTTTTTCTGTAATTCAATAGTGAAACAATTGTAGACAAATAGTTATGATAAAAGATTTTCTTATTTATGCAGTCAGCTATATACATGCTAAACATAGAATAATGTAACTATAAGTAATGTGTACATTTTTTAAGCAGAACTAATGAATATCTATATCATGGAATCCTTCTGCTCGCCAAATAATTTCTTGCCATCATAGGGAATCTTTAGGAGTAATGATTTTTTTGACACATCAGGCTTCCATTCTCTTTTCCAAAGTTTTATCTGTCCAAAACATTTGCTGCTGCCGAAATCGAAGTTGACCTTAACATGTTCAAAGATACATCAGCCAGAAACTTAGCCTCCTCTTTCATATGTACTAAGAGGTCTGCAACATCAGCCTTCTTGAATAACAACAGAAAGGCTCTCAAAGTCCCATATCAGCGGTTGTGTGGCTGCCTCCTTTAAAGCACAAATTTTCAGATGCAAATGCTTTTTTCGGGGCACTGTCGACGTTTTTAGTTCATGGAGTTTATAGGAAAACAGTCCTCTGGATTGGTAGCAGTATGACCAATCAAAGTGGCAAATTTGAGTCCACCTTTAGATTGTGCGAGAGTACCTCTTCTGTTTCTCTCAGGCTGAAAAGTGTCCACAAAAATCTAGGTACATTCGAACAATCAATGTCCTTCCAGTTACCAAAGATAAACTCTCTGATCTTTTTGTGTAGTGACATTGCACAGCAAAAGACAGAGGGTTGTCACACAGAGGAAACAACCCCTCCTCATGCTCTGGGATGGAAAACAGAGGGAACCACAGAATGTTCATGATATGCGCCAACAACTCAGGAACCTCCTCTCTGAAGATGTATTTCCCTGAAGAGGAAGTGCTAGGCACATCAGACTCTGAGTGAGACATTCCAACTTGAGAAGCTGTGCTACTGGACTTCGAACGTCTGGATTTCTTGGATTTGCATGTCTCTCTTTCAGCTAGGGCCCTGGACACAGCCACCTCCATCATATTTTGCACTTTTCAGCTGTCATTAAAGCAAGGACATTAGGGATAAATCAGGAGATGCCAAAGTCCTACTCCTTCTTGCAGATATTAGCTCCTCACAGTTAGCTTTCCCTTACCCCCTCTTCCACTCCATTGTGCCAGGAACTGACAACCTCCTGTCAGACAGAAGGACTTATTTAAATAATTTTAGCTACAATAAACACCAATGGAGAAACACTAGACTCCTATGTTTTGGAATAATAAGCACACGCGTCTTTAGCCAACAGCAATACAGCATGTCCAGTGTACAGAATTTATAAAATAACCCGCCTACGTATGTGATATGACTGCTAGTTACTTGGGCTATCTGCATGAATGAATATCTCAGTGTATTGTGTGCAAGTATCTGAATAGGATTATGAATCTAAGATTTTGGAAACCCGACGGAGAAATGTGTATGAGGATGAATAGGAAGGGTATGTGCTAGATCAAAGCCATTGCTGGCAGGTGCCTTATGGCACCATTACATATGGCCACAAGAGGGTGTCAGATTCAAGAAATGGCCTCAAGAAAGATTCTTCATTGTGTGCCACTGGATCATACTTGGAAACACAATAGCCCTCGACTCACCTGAAATGTTTGGCACAAGATCTAAGAAATTGCTTGAGTTCTCATTATGTTAAATGAGATCTTAGTGCTCCACAATTACACATTTTACCTGGCTTCCCCTTGGACAGCTCTTCTTTCACTGAAGTATTACTGGAAGGTCTTCCTTGAGTACACATCTATCTGAATGGCCAATGACATCATCAGCGTCCGACTCTTGCTAAATTTGGTGCTGTAGATTTTTTTCCCATTTACTCAACACTGTTCACACAGCTCTGCATGAACATTAGTCGATCTGGGCCTGGATTTGTGATTTTCCCAAATTCTTTCTGGCAATTTTTAAGATTGCACTTGTGCACAAAGAAAGACTGTTGCTGGAGTGAATCTGTTGATTGAATATTGCCCCAGTTACAAGCAAATGTGGCAAAGCTCTTACACTGCATATCTACACATGTTCACCCTGAGTGAGGAAATCGGGTAAACATGTCCTTTTTTGCTGTTCATTGCAGGCTAGCACCCTATTTGCCTGCCCTTATACGAAAAAAGAAAAAATGCCCATTGTAGGAAAGTGCCCTTTTTGGATGGTCACCCCCCACTTTTTGCTTTAGATGCTGTGGTTTTAGAACTGAAGTGCACTGGTAGCCAGGCTCCAGTGCCAGCGCTTTTCCCCAGAAAAGGTAATGTGAATTGGTACACCCAATTGGCAAGATAATTTAACCCCCCCTTGGAAGTCCCTAGTATATGGTACCAGTGGTTCCCAGGGCAAGGGTGTTCAAGGGCTCACCAGGGTTGCAGCACTATTTGTGCCACCATGAGTGATCCGAGTAAAAGTAAAGTCTGCAGGGCTGGTACCACAGCATGCACAAGCAGCTTCTCTGCTCGAATACGACTCTACACACACCATGTGGGGCAGAGTCACCTCACCGCCTTAAGGCATATAAGTCATACCTAAGGTAAGCCACCTAAAGCCCAGGAGGCAAGGTACATTATCTAACTTGGTGAAGGTATATATGTACAGACATATATGCTTCTACAGTAACCTTACCATTCAAGCTTACTGTAAGTGAACAATGGTCCATAAGCTAACATGGACTGGCTCCCAGACAAAACTGAGATAGCCAGCCCCAAGATGGTGCCACCAAATTTAGTCGTGTTTGGTATCAAACACTATGCTTTTTCACCCCTGCAGGATTCTTGTGTCGAAGGTGAGACAGCATGCACCCAGGTGGCATCCTCAGAAGTTGCCCATCGGATACTTAGTTCCCTTGTGCCTTGTTGGGCTTTCTGGGCCATTTGCCACCAAGACAGAAGTCTGTCCTCCCGCTGGTGAGTGCTATCACTCCCAGAGGATGTTAGACAAAAGGCCTGGGCAGAAAGGAGGTCACATCTCCAACCTCCCAGGGTGACTAGTGAATAACCCATCAGGGCAGTGAGCCTCAAAAACTTCACTGCCTCTGATATGTAAGTGACTTGTTTCCCAGTTGGAACAAAGGCCCCTCCTACCCCCAGGTACTTGTGTTTGTGGGAAGGTGGGAAATTAGGTACTCAGGAGGCATACACCCCCCAAAGGCTAGTCACAACTCTAGGGTGGGCTAGTGGGTCTGTACAACCGAGGATGGCCCGTGCCATCTTCAAAACTCCTACAAAATAATGGGTTCTGGGTAATTTGATGGCATACACCCCCCGGATGTGGTCACCTCAGGGCCGGATTAGCCACAGGACTAGTAGACTATTGGCTACTAGCCCTCACATCCATAATTGCCCCTACCTAAATCCAGGATTTAAGGGGCACCCCAGACACCAGAACTCCAGATCTGCTCTGAAGAAGAAGAGGACAAAGAAGAAGCAGTTTCAGCCCAAGGCAGGACTCTACAAAGAAGAGGCATAAAGTACTGCACCTGTGGCAGCCCCCTGCATCTGCTGGACTACGACTTGTCCTGGTCCAGAGACCAGTACCAAAAGTTCAGTGAACCCCTCTGAGACCCAAAGTCTTCACCGGGACTCCCTAGGGCTAGAGGTACTAGTCCCCTGCAATCGGCAGGCACAAACCACTCTTCCATGTTTTGAAGAAGGACCGACCACAGGGCTCTGTTGTAGACAGCCAAAAATTAACCAGCCAGGTGCCTTCTGCGAAGCATAGTCCTGAACCTTTCCGAGTCTCAACCTTAAACAGCGTTCTCAGGACCTCTGGATGAAGATTGACCCACCCGTGATCTTTGCCAGGACCAACGCTTGTTGGTGGTCAAGCTGACTTCTAACTGCTTCACTAGATGACCCACGCAGAGGGACACTTCTGCACCATCCGGTCCACTTCTGTGGTGCAGTTCTCGAGTTCTTGCATCCCAGAGAAGGCTTCATTGGCACAACTGGTAAAGTCAGCACCCGCAGTCCCGTTCAGCACTGTGGATAGCCAGTTACACCTCTGCACCCGAGATGCCTGAGCTAGGCAGAGCTGTTCAGTATGGTGATTCCTGGTCCAGGGCCCCTTCAAAGTTTCACCACGAAGGGACTCCCCTGAACTCAACCTGCAAGGATCGTTTTGTCAAGTGTTGTTTTTGACAGCTCCCTCGGCTCCCGTTCAGCACCAAGGACAGCCATGTCACCTCTGTACCCGGACTCCTTGGGCAAGGTAAAATTGTTCTAACTGTTGAGGCTTGAGCTGCGGACCCGCAAGACCTTTACTCCAAGTGGGTTCCGTTGAACTCACCCTGCAAGTGATCAAGTGTCACCTGAGATTTTCCCCATTGACCACAATAGTAAAGTTTGATAGGTCTGCAAAGTATTTATTTCTTGAACACTTTAAAATTGATAACTCCAGTTATCTGCCTTGTGACTTCATTTTGGTGTCTAAATTTATATAAAAATAGGCTCTATTTTTATAAATGTTTGTCCAATTTCTTTTGAGTCGTATCAATTTACTTATCTTATTGTCAATGTTGGTACTGTAAAATGCTTTACACATGTTCCTCTATGTAAGCCTGTGTGCTCTTTGCATGCAACCAGGACTGGGAGAAGTATTACTAGTGTGAATCCAAGGTCCACTTTTGGGTATCATGTCAATATTACATCATGAGGCCTCCAAGCCACACCGCATAATATTATCACCTTGCTACACCCAAAAGCAAAGTTCACCTGGGACATAAGACACACAAATGACTAGAACTTCTTGAGACCGCTCTTAAGATAAATGACATTTTGCCAACATGTCTGTACATTTGTGAAGTGGTTGCAGGGTGATGGTACAAAGACAATGCGACTCCCTATATTTTAGTGATGCTCATGTTTGTTTTCCAGTGTGTCATTATTTTTTAGGTTTACAGTTCATCCTACGTTTTTTTGTTTTCACACCTTCTGAAGATAATCAGCATTGTATGCCAAATTGCAAGAGAAATACATCAACTCTACCTGAAGCGCCCAGGCAATTTTAGTACATTTTCTTTTGCGCATGCTATTTCACCAGAAGTGGCGTTAGCACACCCAATAAAATACCTATAGAAAAAATGCATGGGCTAAAACCACAGTGATGAAACAGAGCTAATGCAGACTGTATGGCCCACAAAAAACCATGTGCACATACTTTGGAAAGCCTCCCCGAGAAAAAAAGTCAACTATTAAATGATTTCAAACCCCTCCCCAAATGCTATTTGCGCAAGAAAACTGCAGAAAAACTATCAACTTTCAAAAATTAAAATTGATTAGTGTAATCTAAAAAAATACACCTTCATCAGTTCAGGCATGGTCATGGGTTGAATATATCATAACCTCATCCACCCCTGTGCACTAGCGCCATCCTATCAACCACACTAACTCTAACTGTGTCGTCCTCAGACAGAACAATCATACTGCCCACCAAAACTGTAACACCGCTGTGGCTCTACAAACACTTTACTCCTTCATTTTGAAGGTGCAACTCCAGAGATTAGTGCCACATAAGGCCATCACATTATTGGCCATGTTGGAGATTTGGAAAAGTAGGACATGGAATGAAGAGTGGAACAGGTTATATGTCAGATAATTTACCCCAAAAATATTGTGCCTCAAAAACAATTCTATATTATTGACAACAAGCATGTCATAAAGGTAATTATGTATAGGGAAATATGCATTAATTATTCTTAACTCGACATAGATATACATTGAAGATGCATGTATTTTTTTTTTTTTATGTGAGTGGTGGCTGGGTAGTTGGTACTGGTGTATGAAGGGTGGCGGTTCTCTCAACATCATCGGATTCCGCCTAGTGGGATTGACTTCAAAAGGTAGCTGGAGATCAGTGTGCGGCATTTGTATGTACATCCCTCACTCATTGTTCTTCTTATCCCTCAGTTCTGTCTAAAACCATGGGACGTGTCATTCACACTCCATCATCCTCTCACCTAGGTTACTGACACCACCCAGTTCATACACAGCAAGCTTTTTGTCTTCAAGACAGATGAAGACTTAAAGTATCCACTCCATAGTTTCAAATTAGACCTGGGCATTATTGCGATTACGCCAGAGTAAATGGAGCAAGTTTAGTAATTCCGCGTTTCTCTTTGAGGCGGCATTACATATAATTACTCCTGCTTGGGTAATTAAAAGTAACTTGGGAGGAAAAAACCCTACCGCAAGAGCACATTTAGTGTTCTGCTACATTTAGTTCTGTTTCTTAGTGAAAAAGGCCTCCTCGAGTTCATTTTGGATTTGAGGATGCATTTTGTGCTAAGGAAATAGTATTAAATGTCGGTAGTAAGTTAAGGGAAAATCTTACCCTAAGAGCAATTTTAGTGAGCATGAGCAGATACTCGTGCTCACTATTCATGTTCTGTTACATTTAGCGCTATTTCTTAGTGCAAAATACACACTTGCATCCAGAACTACTCTTCGCACATAATTCAAGTCCAATCTTGCAGAATTCTTAGGTAATTATGCGGGATTACGCTACACAGAATTACGACAGTTACACCCACCCCTATTTAAAACATGGACGTTACTGCAGGTGGGAGCTGGTGGTATGTGTCTTTAGTTCAACCCCTGAAGTAAGTAATATAGTCTATGAGTGTGGATATGAACACATACCAAAACAGTGTTTGTCAAAAATGTAGCCGCTAGTAACCCCTCTTAGCTCATTACGAATCCTAATCTATATGATTGACCAATGTTGTAAAGACACATCTGGCCTCCACCCCTCTTCTCACTCCTTCCGGGCTTTCTAGGTCATAGATAGTATGCATCATCTCCTTCAATATTTGGAGAGTTATATGTCTTATGGTGCTACCACTGAAGGCTAGGGTTTTATAGAGATGTCTTGAGGAGGATGTGGTTGACATGTTCTGAGGTTGCATCACAGAAAGCCTGCGGAAACAAAAATAGCACTTTATGCAGTCTGGTTTGTTTTGCTGGTAAGATCTCTGGGATCTTGTGCCTGGGCCGCAGTAGGTAACCGACACGAGCGGTTGACCTTGACGGATGTCCCCCATCGGGATCCATGTCATTTTACTAAACTTGGATTTATATACAGCATACTGGGTAAAAAAAAACGTGAGTGATCTGTTCACCCCTAATAGGTACACCTTAGCGTGTGTACTTTCACCACCTCGGGCCGTTTTTTCCACGGCCGTCTCACTTCTGGTCCTGAAGAAAGCCTGGCAATCTACTCGATATTGGCTGAAACATGTAGACCAACTCAAGGATGTTTAAAATCAATTTCATCCCATAACATCCACCTTGACTCTTTTTTTTACCTTGTCCCAGGACCCATTATTAAAACAACTTGTCCTGGCTTGGAGGGGGATCCTTGAGACAATTTTAAGAAAATTCACCTTTCACTGTCTTGCACAACAAACACCCGCTCTGCTGTAATCAGGCGGTGAAGCACACCTAGGATGCACTCGGCACCCTAGGTGGGAACCCGATGATGAAGCATGCCACCAACTAGGTTGGTGGGTGAGGGTATTTCTAAAAAACCTAATAGTTTTTTTAATTACGAATGCCTTTTGGATGTAGTAGACTTTGTTAGGACCCGTATTTTTGGTTATAAATGGATTATCCAGGGGATAAGGACGTGTTCCGGTCAATCCTCTCTCTCCTTTTTGTTGATCTTGCTGGTAAGATGGCCACACAAAATGTCCACCTCCTTTTCTGTGCAGCTTCAGGGATAGAAAATGATGGTGCAGGGGTGTCCTGAGCTGTGTCAGTGGGTGGGGTGCTTTGATTCCCATGTTTTTTTAAAGCAATGAGTGGTACCCTTTCCCTGTTCCCTTGGAGTTTGCATATGCGCAGTGTTTCCACAGGTAATTTTTACTTCATGTGAAATTACTCCATGCTATCATTTTGCAGGCAGTAAAAGTGCATGCAGAACTTTCTCAGCAGGAATTACTGATACCAAATGACACAATTTCTATGCATCATTAGGTTTTCCATATGCCTTTTTAGGTCTTGCATAGGCAGCGCATGCGCTGCCTCTACGAGGCATCAAGTAATTTGTATGTTGAGTGAAACTTGCCGGTAGTTTCTCCTGCCGCTTGCCATTTGTTAACTCTTGCATTTATTTTGTTAGCGGGCTTATGGTTGGCTTGCGATCCGATGCGGCACTTCCGTTTTGCTTCCCTTTTGCAGGAAGCAGCACTGACCAACTACAGTTTCGTTCCGCTGCTCTGCGTTATCTATTGATGTAGGGACTACTTCCTTGTTTATTTTCCAACGCCGCTCACCGCCAGATCTGTGCTAACAGTAGACCGAGTGCACTGGGCCGGATATAAATAACTTTGGTTCTTTACCTAAACGAGCAAATGCACCCTGTGCTCTTCTTCAGAAACGAATACTGGGTTATGTTTTGAGCCAATACATGACATGCTAGCTGTCCCTCCCGCTTTTCAACCCCGCCTCCTCCGTTGCCTAGCCGAACCTGCATTAGTGTTCATTTAAAAAAATAAAATGACGCGCCAAGGGTGTTATTGACGTATTATTTATTTTCGCCAATTATTTTACATCGCGTTGCAAGCAAACACCTTACTGCTGCAGAATAAATACCGCTGCAGTTGCTATCCCGGACTGCCGCTGCTCCCGGTTCTTCTCCCTATCCCAAGCCCCCTCCCACTCTCGCTGCCCCTCCAGCCCAGCCAATGGGAGCAATAAATGATGAGACTAACCCGCAAACACGTCTGCTCCGTCCTGGTGTTCGTGTACTGCCTCTTCCCCCTGTATGCAGCTTACAGCGTGTTCTTCAAGCCCAAAGGCAGAGGAAAGGTAAGAAGACTTTTTCCAGTGTCGCAAAACAGAAGTCATATAAACACCCAGAGAAATATTTACAAAATACCCGCTTTTAGTCTGAAAAGTGAATTTTCCTCGGGGCACGCCGCTGTTTGTTTACCTAACGCGTCCTGTGCGCTGCCCTCCCCCTGACACCACCTCCTGTGGCACTCCACTTTTCATCTTTAATTATGGCAACCCGTGCTGTGACCTCCCCCGTCACCATCTCCCACTGCATGCCAATTGTTATCTTTAATTACGGCAGCCTGTGTGGTGCTCTCCCTCCACCACCACTTCCCATGCAAGGCCACTCTTTGTTTATCTATGGCGGACTGTGGGGTGCCCTCACCCTGCCACCACCTCCTGCGCGTTATGAGAATTATTTTTTAAAAAGCCCCTTTGAAAGATGCCGCCTTGTTGCTGGTAAATGCGCGGCATTAGACCCACTTCTGTTTTCAATTGCAGTTTTGAAACCAGTGCCTTTCCCTCTCTGTGTCGTGGCTGCCATTCACTCTCATGAAAAGCTCATCTTGAGCTCAAGTCAGCGGTATGGTGGAAATCGATCTGGAGGGTACCTTCAAGTATATGCTGGTACGAGTGCAGGTGCCTAGACGGGAGGAACACTGGGACATTGTGCGGTTAACTTTGCAATTTTCTTTAATGTTGACAAAGCTTGCTTTTTGGTGTGGAATTGCACTGCACTAACAAAGGTCTCTCTCTTCCTACTGTTATACTTTCCTATTCCTTTACCTATGTTTTCGCCTCTGGGATGTTTACACAGGTGTCTGCTGTATCTGTAGTCTGCAGGGGATGCAGTGTCTCAAGCCATTGTGGGATTAACCATTCCTTTTTGCCTTCCTGCAGTACAATGCAGGGTGGCAGTAACTCCGCCTCTCTTTTAAAGCCTCCAGGTTCATGCTAGAACACGGAGCTCTGCTTGTGAGCACGGCCAGTCTGTGTTTACATCTGTTCAGGCTCGAGGGGATGTGCACAAGTTTGGGGTTTGATTCTAGGTTTATCCCTCCTCTTGCTGTCTGACGGAGGACATGACTGTACTTTCTGTACCCACTGTAGCTGTACCAGACTTTCTGTCCCCACTCTTGTCTATCCTGTGCCCACCGGTGACTGCAATGATTGTGTTTTCCCACCCAAATGCTTCCCTCTGTAAGTGCACCTCATGCCTTTCTAGAACCACTTACAAGTACAACTGCAGCTGCGCTGAAACCACATCCATGTCCCAGCAGATAGGAGACTTCACCTTTTGTTTATCTACCCTTCATGGCTGCTTGCAGCATCTGGCTGCAACCCCTCAGGCCTTTTTAAAAGACATAACTCAACTGTCATATTGTGTGCATCAAGTGTGTTTACGGAGTCCATTGGTAAAAGACATGGTCATTTACAACGCCAATAGCTCTAACTCAAGCAAATGCGAGACCTATTGCATTTGCAATGCTTGTTACTGCATGGTAGCAGACTATGCTACTGCTTTACCAGGGGACTCGGAATGAGGGCAATCGTGTGGTGTGCCATTCTGTTGGCTCTTTTGTAAAGCAACAGCATTCCTCATCTGCTTGTGAAGATAAACAAGAAACCCAAACAGACCACCACCACTTCTACCTCCTCGTTTTTTAGAGGACAACCACTGCCGCGGACAGACCCGGACCCGGAACAACTACCAATATCAATACTCAGGAGAACGACAAACACGCAGAAAGTTCTACCAATGGGGTCCACCACAGTGAATATCCCCTTGGCACACAGGGATCCAACAGATACCGCGTTAATTCCCACAGCCACCAGCCTTGCCAATCAGGACCCACAAATGATCCCCATATTCAATCTATCAAGCCACAATATATCCTCCGATGAAAACATGCTCCTGAGCAGAGGTCTAACCTTCGTACCGACTGAACGAAGCAACTTCTTTGACCTCCAAGAAAACCTCCTGCAGTTCTTCAGACACATCCGATTGCGATACTTCTTTGCGGACAAACCGTCATCGCCACAAACCACCAGAGGTCTCTTTAGACCACCCTCCACTTTCAACCCGCCCTCCACCGACATGCCACCAGAAATACTTTCATTCGAAAACCTAGTCCTACAGGAAGTGGCCAACCTTAAAAACCAATTTGAATATATCCCATACAACTTACCCTGGTCCGAGAAACAAGCCCTTCTGAATCTGAAAGAAAAAACTGACATAATCATCAAACCGGCCAACAAAGGTGGTGGCATTGTTGTGATGGACACTGAGAAATACGACCAGGAAATCAAAAGACAATTGAACAACGGTTGTCACTACCGTTCACTATCCAAGGACCCTCTCCCAGATATCAAAACGAAAATCCAATTGGTGACCACTCATGCCAGGTCTCAGAACATTATCACACAGAAAGAATTTCTGTTTTTAAACAACCCACACCCACGCACGCTGGTCATCTATGTATTGCCCAAAATTCACAAGGACAGCTCCAATCCACCCGGTCGCCCAATTGTTTCAGGGTGTGGTTCAATCCTAGAACCACTAGGGAAATACATTAACGCAGTAATCAAAGAATTCGTACCACTCACGGACACTTTTGTACGCGATAGCATGGACCTCATAAATACCATTGAGGATAAACCATTCGACATCAACAACGAAATCATGGCGGGACTCGACATCTAGTCCCTTTATACAAACATCCCCCATGATGAAGGCCTACATGTCATTCAGGGGCTCTTGGAAACCAGACCAAAACCCACCCTGAATCCGACGGAATTTATCATGGACCTACTGAGGATTGCCCTAGAGAACAACTACTTCCTATATCGCGATACCTTCTATCTCCAAATCAAGGGCGTATCCATGGGTGCTTGTTTCACTCCGAATTTTGCGATCCTTTTCGTTCACCACCTTGAGAAGTCACTCATCCTTACTCCCAACAACCCCTTCCAGGTTCATATATCATTATGGCGTCGCTACATAGACGACATTCTCCTACTATGGAAAGGCACAACTGACTCCTTGGACGCCTTCTTGATCTGAACCAATCTCAACAGCATTTGAAATTCACCTCTGATTGCAGACCGAACAACCTCTCGTTCCTCGACATTACCCTTCATGTGGAGGATGGGAAAATTGGCATGACCCTCTACCGGAAGCCCACTGAGCGGAACACCCTCTTGCACTATTCCAGTTACCATCCCCGCAGCCTCCGTGATGGCCTGCCCTACTGACAATTCCTTTGCATCAGAAGAAACTGCAAATGGCGCAAGGATTACTTCCGGGAAGCAGCTATACTATCGGACAAGCTACTCCAAAGAGGTAATCCACCCCACTTGATTTCCCGAGCACGCAAAAGAGCATGGTACTGCCATCGCGAACATCTCCTCACACCACAGAAACGACAAGGAAATACTAGGTTCCCCTTTGTCACTACTTTCAGTCCATGCAGTAACCAGGTCAGCAAGATCATCAAAAAAAACTGCCCGATACTAAGAACCCATGAACCCTTCCTACAACCACCCCTTTTCTCATACAAGAGAGGCGACAATCTTTCCAATCATCTAGTCCATGCCATCACATGGCCAACGGCACCGAAAAACCAGGAATCTATCACCTCTGCGTGGGGGCTCCCACCAATCATTGGACACTACAGGTGCCAAAACTGCGTGGTTTGTTGCCTTACAGTAAACACCAAGGATTTCACATAACTCACAAATTGCGGACATTTACCAACTGTCGATCCTCTAACGTGATCTACGCGATTCGTTGCCCATGCAATCTGATCTACATTAGCCAAACGACACAAATGGCCAAACAGCGAATAATCCAACACAAAAGTTGCATCCACTCCTAGGTGATGACTTCCCCGCTGGTCTCCCATTAAATTGAGAAAGAACACAGCGAACTGGGCATGATTTGGCAAATTATCGACCAGCCCACATTGGAGAGGTGTGGTGCAGCGGCCAGGGCAGCTGACTTCGGAGCACAGGGTTCACGGTTCGATCCCCGGCTCCGGCGGCAGCTCAGCTCAGCACCATGTGACTCTGGGCAATAGCTCACTTAATTTCCACGACGGCCCCCAGCGCCTTGAGACCCGTAAGGGTGAGTAGCTGCGCTATATAAAAACGGACTTACATTTTTTACATTACCCACCAGAGGCGGTAATCTCCAACTCCTCCTCAATAGAAGTGAATGCAAATGGATCACCAGATGCAACTCGGTTAACCAGGGACTGAACACTATTGATGAATGGAATAACACTGTACAACTGTAATTCTCACTCGTCCATAACAATCGATACTGGTTAAGTTCCTCCCATCCTGTTCAATTCATTACCCAGTGCTATTCCCCTTCATCTCCTAATATCTAGTGCCTAATTATGTACTCAAATAGCAGGACCGATTGTTAAGCCTACCTCTAATTCATGTGGCTCCTACATTAAGATTGACCTACTTTAATGTCTGAAACTCTGTTATGATTATACATTACTGTATTTGTAGACTGATGCACATTGCTTGCCTTTGGTCCCCTTTTCCCTTTCCCCTCCCCTCCATCCCATTACTGTCTTTCCTCCACGTGCCCCTGCCCTATCCTCCCTCGCCCCATCTCATACGACACCCTTTCCCCTGACCGACTTACTTTGCCGGTTTCCATTTCTTGACAATTTCCTGTCCTGACCGACCGCCTCTTACTCCTTCCTACGCTACCTATTCCACACGCCCTTTCTGACCCCGCCCCCGTTGCCACTGATGCCCCCGGGCCACGCCCCCACTATCACGGCACGTCATATGCCCTCGACTACGCGTCTCCGGCATTACCTCTCTGGACTCATTCCCAACTCAGCCTCCCAGCCGATCTGAATGTGACGGCCCCCTGCGGATCAGTTTCCCGACCCAGGCTCTGCGCACCGTAATCCGGCTCCTTCTGTTATCGGGTGCCCGTTCTTCCCCAGGTAAGCGGAGTCGGCGCCTTCGCCCACACCTCGCTCCTCCCGACCACTCCTCTGGCCTGCAAATGCCTAATGCCGACCTTTCCTTTCCAGCCTCGGCATTGCCGACTTTCCTTCATTCCCCAGCCCCGGACACTGCCATCTGACCAACGGGGATCCTTCCCAGGGCCCCGAACCTTCTTCCGACTTCGTTGAAGCTAATCGGTAAGCCACCTATACTGGACCTCTCCTACCACCCTTGTTTCTCCGTACGCCCACGCTCGCCTCATTTCCATTCACTATGATTTCAGCCTCCACCGCCCTCGGACTCTCGCTGTAACAAACTGCCTCTCCCCATTGACGATTGATTCCAATCAAGACGATCTTTCTCTCTGACCTCCCTCCATCGTCCTTCATCTCCCTCGGTAAACGCCTTACTCCGTGTGCAGGCCCCCTTGTTTTTTCTCTCTTACAGCCCCTTTCCTTCCTTGACCTTCCCACTCCTCTCACATGATTGTTTTTTCCCCCGTTTTTTCTTACTCTCTCCTGTACAGCACCTTCATTCAGTAACCCGGTCCTGAAGATGATCCTCAGTCGCTAGGATCGAAATGCCGTTGACAATACCAGCGCAACTTCCGGCGCCTTTTTTACTGTGGTTCACTGCAAATGCTGTAAAACTGTCAAAACTGATGTAAATAATCAACTGCGAACCACAAGTTCTTCTGCACCCAAATTTCTGTCACTTATTCACTTCGCGCCACCGCTGTGTTCCACACTTGTCACTTGCGCCGTCCACTTTTTGAGTATCACGAGCACTTGCGTGCACAAAGTCCTCGGGTTACTTACGCAAAGTTTGCCTGTAGTGCTGATACAACTGTTTCCAATCTTCACAACCCCTGTTTTTATTGGCTCTTCCTTAAATACATGATGCCTCTGGCACATTTAAAATCTCTTTTGAGTCTCCCGACTTTCCTTTCTTGCAATGTTCTTTACATGCCTTACAACTTGTCTTCTTAAATAATACCGGTTGAGACGTTGTTGCTTGTTTATATTATGTGAAAATAAACACTGACAGGGAGCAGTTTGCTAAACTCTTTGACTATGCAAGGAGGGATTTTAAAATTTGCATTCAATCTTTTGTAGAAATGCTTGACTATGGTTACCACTAGCTGCCATGTTTATGTTCATTCTAACTTTGCTCACTAGTGGGCTTATTTATGAGAGCGCTGTGTCACTTTTGCACCACGTAAAGTGGCACATGCATGATGCAGGGCTCTCATGAAGATTTATGAAGCCACTCAAAGCCAACCAGCGTGGCTTTCATAAAACATGAGTAAGGCGTTGAAGCACTGCGTTACCTTACTGTGCATCTGGGAGGCGTTCCATGGGTGTTGTGGTGTTTTTTCCCACGCAACACCCATGGAATTTAATGCTGCCCCAGATTTAAAAAGTGATGTAAACCTGGGGAAGTGCCAAATCCATACGCCTCCTGATGTGAGGCATAATGAGGAGAAAAATCTTTATTTCTTCTTGTTTTTTCCTCTTTCCATGTGTGCTGCATTCAGCAACACACATAGAAAGTGTAAAACGCCTCGTAGGATTGTTTTTGTGCAGGAAAGTGCCCCCTCTTCCTGCACAAAAACTATTCTGCCTGCAATGGAAGCACCCTTGCAACATGGTCGAAGGATGCCTACGTTAGTGCTAGGCTGCCAAAACGGTGCCAGCGTAGGCTGAAAGGACAGGAATTCAAAGTATTGCTTAAATACTGTGCATTCCTGCCCTTTCACTTTGGTGTCGGGCAGCGCAGTAAGGTGACTAGCAGCGCGGCCCTATGGCTAAATGCCATAAATGAGGCCCTAGGCGTGCGCTTCTGCATGTTGAGACGTGAATCACCTTAGGACCAGAGACAAGATTTATGGAAAACCAGTTGCTCTGCAGAAGCTGTATACCATGTTGTTACTTTCAATATTTTCGCATGATCTCACCTCTGCGCCTGCTTGTATCTCATTAGGAATATAGTCATGTGACCAATAGTGGAAATGTTTAATAGGGTGCATATGTGTGGCTTGCCAGGGTTCAGGGAACATGCCTTCCTAGAAGGCGTCAAGGGATCCACTTGTTGGTTTGCTCTGTGGCTCACAGACTCTTATTTTTTTTTTTTAAATAAATACTTTTCAGACTCATTGAAAAACTGTAGTTGGAGTTTTCTTCCACACCTTTAGAAAATTGACTGCAGATCTCTGAAAGTATTATCAAGTGGCATCCTGTAAACGTATTAGGGCTGATCTACTCTGCCCATCATTAACATGCGCAAACGTATCCTTTTTTGAAGAGTGCCACACTCCTGACAGAAGCACCCAGCAAATAGCGGATGTGTGCTATTAGTCACTCCAGCAAGAACGAAGTTGACCAACTTGTGCGCATGGAGGCTTCCTCTGTATCCCCTCTGTCCTCTAGATTTCCTTATGGTTCTTTTCCTGTTGCCTTCAGCAAGCACTATATGACCGGGATGTGGTCATCAACAGTGGGCAGTCAGCGGTTATGTAAGCCTGTGCCTCCCTGGGGACATCCTCTTTGTCTCACGATCCCCCAAGGATAGCGGCGCACCAGGTGGATGAAATCCCACCCCCTGACCTTCAAATTGTTATAGATTTGTGTTATAATGAAAGTGGAATCCAAACATCATAAACTTGGAGTAGGTTTAATATAACAGAGATATGAAACCCCACACCACAGCCCTGCCAGGCACAGCAAGAAACGGAACTGCTCCATTTGAACCCCAGAACTCCCCACCGGTCATCCTGGAATTTTCCAATGGTTGCTTGTTTTTTTTTATTTTTTTATTATTGAAAACCATATGCAATACAATACAATAAATCCAAATATACATCCTATAAAATTCATCCATAACATTCACAAGGATAATAAATAACATCAATTGATCAATACATAGCAGATCCAATCGTTAATAATTGATAAATAAGCAGGGGGATCTTAATAAAAACACCTAGAATCTCTAAACATGTCTCCATTGCCGCCAACAAAAAGAATCCAATGACCAAAAGTGTACTATCCATATAAAAAATGCCATATCATAAAAAAGAGGACAGAATAAAGGGGAAGGATAAATTATATGGTGACTTTAGAGAACAGAATCAAAATATATTGTCCAGATCCTCTCAAATTTCTTAAGTCCCCCTGTTCGTAAAGCATAAATTCGTTCGCTTCTCTTAACCTGACCCATTTTCCGAGCCCATTCAATTTTAGACGGAATTAAATCTGATCGCCATCTTTGAAGTAAAAGTGATCTGGCAACAGCCATACCAATATATAAAATTCCAATCAGCTTCTCAGATACCTGCAAATCTGGATCGTAACCCCACAATATCAGTCGATCATTAAAACTAATTGATATGGAACATTCTGTTGTCAGATACTCAAAAATATCGCTCCAGAACTTCTGGATCCGAGGGCACTGTAATATTATATGAGTCCAATTAGCGGCAGGATGAGTGTGGCATCGGAAACACTGCCCTGATTGATTGGGATAGGCCTTGGCCACAAAAGACGGGGTTCTGTACAATAGCCATTTGCTAAAATATAACATCCTTCTCCAATTAGCCCCTCTGAGTAAGGTAAAATTTAAATTGTTGATTATAGTCCACATATTTGCTGTAAGTTCCTGGTCCTCATATTTACCCCATTTTGTTATAGCCTTAATCTCCAGATCTACCCCTTTAATTCTGGCTAGCTTTTTTCCACTCCCCTGGTTTTTTCATTACCCTGTCTCCCAGCAAGTCATAAACTAACTGTTTCCGGGCTGTGATCTGGAACAGATCAAGATTGCCAAAGAATTTACTAAGAGTGTTATATGACCCCAGGAGGAGAAAATCACCGGGGATTAATTGAGACATTTCACTTACACTTATCCATTTATCATTCAGAAGAAAGTCGGAAAGCCTCAAAACACCAGCCTTCTCGACCACTTTTGTGAAATTAAAAATGAATCTTTAATGCCTGCTGAAACAAAAAGATCAGCTATAGGGGTTATAACATTAATAATTGGAATAGAATACCGTCTACAAAAAGCCTGGCGTTTATGAAAAAACCAATGTAGACACTTATATCTAACTAATTTTGGGGATCGAAATATTGATAATGGGCAATGGATCTGATTATCTTTAAATATTAAATTCATAAAAAGTTAATAAAAAGACCCGACTGTAAACCCTGCTTAAATCTAGACATGTATTGTGCAAAATATGCAAAATAATATTCCTTGAGATTGGGGAGAGCTAAGCCACCATCTTCCACATTCTCATATAAGGTGCTAAGTGCGATTCTGGGAATTTTCTTATCCCACAGGAACGATGTAAACATTGACTCTATTCTCGAAAAAAGAATTCACTAACACACAGGGAATTGTGGAGAAAAGGAAATTAAACAATGGAAGCACTGACATTTTAATCAGAGTGACCCGTCCTAAAATAGATAAAGGGAGAGAATTCCAACGTGTGAATAAGTCCTGAACTTTTCGTAGCAATGGGGCAAAATTCAGATCATAAAGATCCGAAACGTGTGACGAGAAATAGACCCCTAAGTACCTCTTGGGGTTCGAATTGAAACACGGAAGAATATCGGGGTGTAAAATCCCCGATGTACATCCACTCAACATTATTTCGGTTTTTCTTTTATTAATTTTATAGCCGCCGAAGGACTCATACAGATCAAAAATCTGGAAGGCTTTTGCCTGGACTTCCTCCTCCGGTTTTATTATAAGCATAATGTCATCAGCATATAATTTAATTTTAGCCATAGAAGGAAGCGGGGGACAGATATGCCTGTTATTTCTAATGGCTATCGCAAGAGGCTCAATAAAAAAGGCAAATAACACTGGGGATAACGGGCAGCCTTGTCTGGTTCCCCTTTTAACTTTTACTTGGCCGACCTGAGTAGCATTGATGATAATATTGGCCTCTGCATTTATGTATAAATTCGCCACCAAGCCAATAATTTTAGAAGGAATGCCAAATTTTATTAGAATACAGAATAAAGTCTCCCATATAACCAAATCAAAAGCCTTTTCGGCGTCTAAAAACAATACTAATGCTGGAATCTTCCGGGTATCAAAATAATCCAGTGCTTCTACTAAAAAATGAGTATTAGTTCCCAGTTGCCTTCCAGCAATAAAACCATTCTGATCAGAGTGGATTAAATGAGAAGCGCTCCCATTAAAACGATTGGCTAAAAGTTTAGTAATCAATTTGTAGTCAGAATTTAAAAGAGTTATCGGGCGATATGAGTTAGGGTCCTCACTAATTTTGCCTTTTTTAAAAAACTGACTACATTCCCTTCTCTAAAAGACCGAGGTATAGGTCCTCCTTCCAGAATTGAATTTGCCAATAGAAGAAGAAAATCCACAATTACGCTAGCAAATGATTTAAAAAACTCAGAAGGGAGACCGTCTGGCCCACAGGCTTTACCATTCGGGAGGTTCTTAATAACCTCCCTAGCTCTTCTTTTGTAAATGGTCTCGCCATATTTCTTTTTTCTAAGTCTGTTAAAACAGGTAGTTCATTTTCCTGGAGGAAAACTTCCAAAGATGACATATTAATAGGTTGCTGATGGCCATATATCTTCTCATAGTGTTGAACCATAATGTCTCCTATTGCTTCCCTATCCTCAGAACGGAGACCTGAAGTGGGACATCTTAATGCGAGTATTTGATTGCTTACAGCCCGCTCCCTTGCCTGCCATGCTAGGAATCTGCCAGTATAGTTGCTATCCTCATAAATCTTTTGCCTATCCTGCTGATATAAGACTTCACTTTTTGCATAGTAATTCTCGGCCAGATTCCGTTTAGCCTGATCCAACTGTCGATGGTTCGCCGGAGTGGGGGTAGCAAGGAATCTATCTAGGGACCTTTGCATAATTTGTTCGAGTATTTGTTTCTCTTCCTTCCTACTCCTTGAGATCTCTACGTCTTTGGCAATAGCAAGCCCACGGAAGAAGGCTTTAAACGAGTCCCAGACCATGTGTATTGGGAGCTGAGCCATGGTTTCGCTCAAAGAACTCTCTGATTTCTAATTTAATAAAAGAAATCCAGTTTTCCTCCGATAGGTACTGTCGGTTCAGCTGCCATCTTCTTATGGATTTCTTACATTCACCCAATTCTAACTCCAAAATAACCATTGCATGATCTGAGAACCCACTCTGAAGAATTTTTTGTGATTTGAGAAACAAACTCCGAGAAATAAGAAAAAAATCAATCCGTGAAAGCGAATGGAATCTCCCTGAAAAGCAGGTGTAGGCGGTTTCAGTAGGGAATGCGGCCCGCCAAGGGTCAACAATATCAAGCATCAAACTGTAACTTTGGACCAATTTGAGGGATTTATGCTTTAACTGTTTTTTCTTTTTTGTTGAAGAATCAATCTTTGGATTCATCAACAAATTAAAATCCCCCCACAATTATCTCCCCTGAAACTTGGATTAAGGATTGAAAAATTCCTCATATGGAGTAGGGTTATCCTCCACTGGGGCATATAGGCTAGCGAATGTCAGGGATCTATGTCCTAAATTACAAGTGACCCAACACCATCTTCCACCATGGTCACTCGCTGCATTGACCACCTCTGCCTGAAATTTCTTACTAAGGAAAATAGCTGTCCCCCTGTGAGCTGCAGATGATGAGGAAAAACCTTTATACGCAGCCCAAGATTTAAACATTGGGAAGTCTGCTATTTTACCCGCTGGTATATGGGTTTCTTGTAACAGAATAGCCGCAGGATTCTCTGTCTTAATCCAGGCCTCAATGGCCCTCCTTTTCCTCTTATTGTTAAGGCCATTTACATTAAAAGAGACCACCTTCAGTAATTCCCTATTTCCCATTGATCTTCTTTCCAATTTGCCATTTACGACACAAAAGACAGAGTTTTAAGTTCCCGGATAATTTTAAAAATATTATCAAAACTCCCAATTTCCACACACAGTATACACCTAAGAATAAGCAGGGTAACTGTCCCCCTTCTTCCTATCTAAATCGTAATGGGCATATGTATTGAAATCTTGAATATGGTTTTCATTTTTCCCCACATGCTCCCTCTCCACCCCCGTGTTCTGCCCACCCTAACCCATCTGTGGAGTGAGGTTGCCCTTCCTTCACTACCACAGCCTCCCTCTAACAACAAGGTGCCTTGTCTTAGCACCCTGGAGCACGTCCTCCCCCTCCCCCTTCGCCTCTGGGGAAAAGAAAAAAAGAAAGAAAAAGGAGAAACTCTAATTGAATAACCCCGGGATATTTGAAATATATTGCTTGCTTGCAAAAGCTATAGTGTATTAATTCAATACATATAAATACATATAAACATGTACAGTGCAGCAACCACGAATCATTAGTATAGAAGCACAGTACCATAAAAAGTAAAGTGCAATGTGCAATATGCATTCTACTAAGTGGCGTATAGATAACGTCAACTATAAGCTTATTATGGTCTAGTGCAGGAAGTGCAATATTTCATTAGTGCTGTTTACTACCTCGTTAAGCCTCAGTAAACCTTACATAAACGGGGAAAAGCATTTATAGTGCAAAAATCTAGATAAAGTGCAGTGTGCAATATATAAAGTACGTTAGCTATCAACTTACTACACTGAATACAGAAGCAAATGCAAGTTCAATTTGACGAATGTAGAGGAGTAGGCTCTGTAAAGTGCCAATGCAGAAAAGTGCAAATATGCAATGTGCAAAGTGCCATATGAGAAAACATCGGCTGTAAACTTATACTATGTTTGCTGTCATATTTACAAATTCCCTAATGCAAGGGCCGCAATTTTACTGCCTCCACCCTACGTTTATAAGACAAAAAGGAAAAACCTGTAAAGTGCTCTGAAAAAGTGCATTTTGACTCATCTCTCACAAGGATAGTGCAGTGCAAAAAGGCAATAGGCCTTATCAACAAAAGGTAACCTAGAAAAGTTAATTAAAATGCCAAGGTGCCGAAAATCCAAAAAGCAAACGAAAACATTTTGCTCCATTTTTTACAATAGGCTAAAAAGAGGGAGGCCCACAGGTGAGCCCGATGCCCTGTAGGAGCTGAGCACAATGCTCCTCCCCCTTCCCCAGCTTTCCAGGATGGCCGTGGCTTGCAGCGTGCAGTGAGATGAGGCTCCAGTGAAAGGGAGCGGTGTGAAAGGGAGCGGTATCAATGCTCGGAAAAGCTAGAAGCACACTGCTAATTACAAGGAATGCCTTTGACACCTACCTGCCACGGTGTGCTGGGAGCAATCCTCGGGCCGCAGTTTCCTCCAGTTTCGGAAAGGTTTACCGGCGTGTCAGGCGAGTGATGGCTCTGAGGCTTTGAGCAGTGGTAGCGGTTCCTCTGTGCCCCTCCCCCCTCGGAGTACAATTACGTGCTGAGAATACCACCGTCAAGGCTGAAGTTAGAGGCTGCCTGAGGTCGCCAGGGTTCTCGCAGGCAAAATTGGAGCAAGGAGGAGCGCACTGATGGTCGCGCTGAGGAGGATCCAACTCTGAGGTACCTGTGAGCTAAGAGAGCTAGGACGATGCGAAGTGTGGAAAACGGGGATTTCAATTGACTACCAGGCGTTACACTGTATAGTGCCACCAAGTTTGCGAGGCACGGTAGGACTTTTTTCTTGAGAGCTGGGGTTTTTTTTTGTTTTTTTTGTTGTCTCCCATATGAACTTTAAAGTGCACAAACGCTGGCTGGAACTTTTTTGGCAGATTGGCAGTAGTCATATAATCCCCTCCTACGCGACTTCCTTGGTGGCAGTTTGGCCGCAAAAGGGTCTATAAGGTGTGCTATAAGGCGTGCTATATGCTTTTTGCGAATAGCGAAAAGAAATAACTGTGCAAGTTAAGTTAATTAAGGGCTTGGTCAGAGAGCTATGCGTCAGATGGTTCTGAGAGGGACAACAGCCCGAGCAGTAGCTCCATCTGCAGCACCCCCGTTTTACCATCTTCAGCGCAGAAAACTAGACGCCAAACCGCGCAGGCTCGTATTTTGGCAGCCAGAAGAGGAAGAACTGCTCAGAAAATTAGGGGAGATATAAACTTTACGAACTCGCAGGTGGCTCTCTTAACTCAGAAGTTTTCTTCTACGCTTTCTGACTCCCCTGAAACATCCTCAGCCTCGCTGGAGCTCTCGCCAGAAGTGAGAACCGAGGGCAAAACCAGAGTCACAGGGGCAGCAGGGACCGATATACTGAGGATTGAGAACCCAGAAGTGGTTAATTCTCCTAACCCTCCCAAAGAGTACCCGGTATTCTCTATTAATCGAAAATTTAATCAGATGGCTACCCCGGCTAACACAGTGGACAAGCGGATAGTGGACAAAACACTTCCAGTAGAAGCTGTCCCTGTAATACAAGCGAAAGGTGTGGATGCCACTACGGGAACCGGGGCTCCTCTGGGAAAAGAAGGAGAGATTTCTTGTGGCGAAAAAAGTCCAGAGTATCAAGGTCAATCAAGGCAGGGGGAGCGACTGCACAAGGGGGAACGCTGGAGATGACAAGACGCAATTCCAGGACAAGTGAGGACCAGGGGTTTTAACCCCTTCACCACAACATGGCTCACCAGCACTAGAAAGAGGGCTGGAAGTGGGGGCTTTGACTTCTCTGCAGAGAACGGATAATAGCGGCCCCAATATTGGAGGAGGTACCCCTGATACTGTTTTTGCCGTGACTCAATCTTCAGTTGTCCCGTTAGATCAGATGCAGCAGCTCTTTGAGACCATTCTGGGAGAGATCCGAGACTGTAAGACCTCGCAAGCCCAAGAGCTCTCTCTACTGCACCAACGCCTAGATAAAATCGAAACTATGGTACAGCAAAT
The DNA here is from genome assembly GCA_963921515.1 of Calotriton arnoldi. Taxonomy (NCBI): domain Eukaryota; kingdom Metazoa; phylum Chordata; class Amphibia; order Caudata; family Salamandridae; genus Calotriton; species Calotriton arnoldi. Next base: position 683,487 of record CAWUFW010008913.1, on the reverse strand, counting down.
ACCTGAGAGATTTAAAGAGCTGAAACAACGGGTTTCTGATATTGAGGATCGATCTGAAGTATATGACTCTGACATTATCTCTCTCCAGAAGAAGCTCCATGCCTCTCAGAATAAGATTGATGAAATGGAAAATTATGCTAGACGCTCGAATCTGCGCTTCACAGGAATCCCAGAAGATAATGAACGTATGGACGGGCAATCCAATCCAGTGACTTATATGGAGTCATTAATCAGGGATCATCTGCTTGAGAAAGCACCTGAAGACCTTACAGTAGTGAGAGCCCATAGAGTCCCTTTCCACAAAATTCCAGGGGCTAAGTTTCCCAGGACAATAATTGTGAACTTTTCAGACTATCGTGTTAGAGAGGCAGTACTAACAAAAGCAATTCAGAAGAGAGAGATTGTTCTACCCAATGGAGGCCGCGTATGAGTGTTCTCTGACATGTCGGCAGCAGCAGCAAGAAGTCGGAAGGACTTTGTTGGGATGCTTAGCCAATTTAAGAGTGCAGGAGCCCAGGCTTCGATTGTGCAACAGTCCAAATTGAGAGTGCTATGGAAAGGAAGGTTCCATCTATGTGTTTCTCTAGAAGAAGCCCAAGATCTACTACAGAAAATTACACAAGATAATTAATAAGAGACTTGGGTGGACTCAATTAAATTGTTAAAGAATCTCTTTTTCCTTCCCTTTTTTTTTTTTCTTTTTTCCATGGTTGCTTGTTGACGAAAAATGGAAAATTTGTGCCTCCCACTGCACTCAGGTCTAGGTTAATCAGTTTGGCATGCGAGGGTCACTTGGGCCAAACGTTAACCACCAAGAGAGTCAGAGAGAGGCTTTGGTGGCCCCTCATTTACAACCAGGTGAAATAATGGGTTGAGAAGTGTGGCATTTGTAAAGATTCAGAAAAACTATTGAGAGTGGGTGTTGGACTTGGCCCTTTTTGCAGGGTCATCCCAGAACTTTTTGCCTTCTTCCTGTATTTTTTCTGACTTGTTGTTGGTGGTTTTATGACTCTGGGCACTTTACCACTGCTGATCAGTGCTAAAGTGCACATGCTCTCCCTGTAAATTATTATTATGGATAAGAGTTTCCATGATTGGGTTATTTGGTTTACTACTAAGTCCCTAGTACAATGCACCATGTGTGCCCAGGGCCTGTAAACCAAATGCTGCCAGTGGGCCTGCAGCACTGATTGTGCCACCCACGTAAGCAGCCTGCAAATGTAACTCAGGTCTGCCATTGCAGTGCCTGTGTGCAGTCTAGTACTGCCATGTTGACCTGCCAGTGCACCCACTTGCCAGGCCCTACCCTTCCCTTTCCCTACATGTTAGTCACCCCTAAGTTAGGCCCAAGGTACCCCTGTGGGCAGGGTGCAGTGTATGAGAAAGGTGGGACATGCCCTGATGTGTGTGGCATGTCCTGATAGTGAAATACTGCCAATTTCATTTTTCACTATTGTAAGGCTATCTGTCTCCATAGGATACTATGGGGAGTTTGCTTATAACATCTTATGAGCATTACTGCCCATGGGAACAAGATGGGAAATAAAGTTTGATATGCCTGAACTCAGAATGTTAAGATGCATCTTTTAGTGAGGGTGATTTTTACATTCTGGGTTTGAAAATACCACTTTTAGAAAGTAGGTATTTTCTTGCCTAACCACCCAGTGTGCCTCTGCTAGGTTGTGTATTGACTGTCTGGCTTTGGAGTGACAGGGGCTGGGGATGTGTATTTTGTTCAGACAGCCACTTGGGGGTTGAGGTGTGTCCTGCCTTTCCAGGGTGAGTCAAGGCTGGGCTGAATAGACCTGGGCTGCATTCAGAGTAGGGGGAGGAGATTTCTTTCACACCTGAATGGGCCTGGTCTACCAAGGACAATGCTGTCTCCACCTCTTGCCAGGAAGCTGCACTGGAGAGGACAGAACTGGTTCTGGCTGGGCAAAGACACTCTCTGCCTCCAGAGAACAAAGGATTTTGTATTATAAAAAGAGGGGCTCAGACCCCAGACTTTTAGATCACTTCTGGGAAATCAAGAGGAACCTTTGCCAAGGAGAAGAGCTGGAGAAACTGAGGAGGAATACTGCCCCTGTGCTGTTTGCTGTCTGGTGTTGGCCTGCAGTCGCTACTTTCTGCCAAGGAAAGGGAAAAGGACTTTGCTGTTTGGTGTTTCCCCTGCTTGATGAAGATCTCCAAGGGCCTGAAGAAGAGCTTGCATCCTGTTCTGAAGTCTCAGGGACACAAAGACTTCACCCCCAGCTCCGCTGAACTTCCATGCTGGGAGTTCAGACCTTCCAAGAGGTGCCTGTAGCTGTTCTGGGCCTCTGGTGGTTGTTCTGGCTGTGGGAGCTGGAAAAGCAATGAAACAACAAGAAGCGTGACGCATCCGTACCTGTTTCCGACGCATCGCCGAAGAAACCAACGCAGCGCCTGCCCGCGGCTCGAGAAATCACTGCACGCCGCATGGAGTGCACCGGTCTCCGAAGTCCAAAATCACCGCACTGATTCCAACGCAGGCCCTGCTGTGAGGCTGCAGGAACCCATGCATCATCCCAGATCGTCGCATCGCATCGAGGCGCCAGGTCTGTCGCATCTTTGGGGGCGCAGTAAGAAACCGACGCATCACCTCCCCAAGCATTAAGAAACCGACGCATCACCTCCTCTCCTCTCCGGTAAGGAACCGACGCATCACCTCCCCTGCGCAGCAGTAAGGAGCTGACGCATCACCTCCCCCGGAGCAAGGAACTGATGCATCACCTTCCCTGAGTGTAAGGAACCGACGCATCACCTTCCCTGCTACCTTTTTCGTTTGTGTGGGCGACGCATCCAAGGTACTTCGTGTAAAAAGTGTTGCATCTGCAATTTGCTTTGAACTGAACTATTTCTACCATTTGAAAGTCATATTTTTATTACTGCATCGTGGATTTTTGTCGTTTTAGTCTTGTTTTGGTTTAGATAAAGATTACTTATTTTTCTAAACTGGTGTGGTGCCAATTTGTAGTGTTTTCCCTGTATTACTGTATGTGTTCAGAAATGCTTTACACACTGCCTCTGAGATAAGCCTGTCTGCTCGTGCCAAGCTACCAAGGGGGTGTGCAGGGGTTATTTTAGAAGTGTGTCCCCCTTACCCTGACTAGGAAGAAGAGTCCCTACTTGGACAAAGGTACCTACCTCTGCCAACTAGAGACCCCCATTTCTAAAAGTGCGTGTAGGAAAATTGCATGAGGAACAGCATATGTCTGAAGCGAGGGAGGTATGGGAGAAGGTTTGCTTAGACTTTATTGGGCCCTAGTCCTTTCTACCAGAGCATGATAGGTTTACGGCTGTTTTGGAGGATGAAAAATCCAAGTGGGTGGAGGTAGCATTCATGAAAAGTGTTTTCACCACTTCTCCCATTGATTTTCCGAGTGAGGTGTTTAGAAGGGAGGGCATACCCTCTGTTCTACTCAGAAATAATAGTACATAGCTGAAGTCACGTGAAATGAAGGTTTTTCTGGATACCCTTGGTGAGAGGCATGCATGTTCTTCACTGTATAATCCCCAGGGTAATGGTTTAGTGGAGAGGGTCAACAAACTGGTAAAAGGGACGATGCAGTTGCCGTGTAGTGCTGGTTTGTCTGTGAAGGATGCAGTTAAGGACATGCTTTGGACATGCTTTGGGCTTTTTGCACAATGGTCAACACCAGTACAGGTAAAACCCGGTTCGAGATGATGCAAGGCAGGCTACCAGGAACCAAATTAGTTCCGTCTTGGATGCAGGAAGGGTTGACAAGGGAAAAAAAATGCTCAAAAGAGAGTCTGGAGAAACGGTTATTGTTGTGGGAAATTGGGTCAAGATTAAGCCAGGTGTTGGTGGAAAAATTTTAACCAAGCTCCAATGCCCCTATAAAGTTAAAATGGTGGGTGGCAATTGGGACAAATTGGACAACGGACAAACTTGAAATCTCAGAAGAGTAGCCCTATACCAGAGACAAGAAATGTTGGAGAAAAGTTCAGTGGATGTGGAGGGTACATTTGGTCTGTGTTCTCAATAATTATTAATGAGGGACGGTGAATTCACAAATGATCAGGGAGGAGGCAGGTGTCAAGAGACCCCAAATGTGCTGGGAAGAGGATCTGAGTCAATGGTAGCTTCACTAATTAGGAGGGAGGTATGGGTGAGGAGGCCTCCTGGCTATTTGGGGGGAATATGTTTGTGATTAAGCATTTAGTTTGTTTTTGTCTGTAGCTCGATTTTATCCTGCCGGTTGTCCAGGCCTTTTGGCCATACCACAGGGTTGTCTGTGGTTTTATGTTTCAGGTGGGCATGAGGATGATTGGAAGGTGGGTTGGCCTGCTGCCAAGTCCAAGCCTTACAGTCCTACCGCTGGGTTGACCATGGTTTTAGGCTTTCATGGGTGTGTCCAGTTTGGTCAGGGTTGCCCTGGGCAGGGATGGTCAGTTAAGTGGTTCCCTGGTTGCTGCTTTTGTAAATATGCTGTTAATTTTATCATGATGTCATATTCAGTATTTTATCATTCTTTGCTGTGCTTATATTTGTTGCCTTTTGGTTCCTGACCCAGAAAGAGAATGTAAACTCGAACATTTATGAATTCTCAATGCAACACTATGCATCATGATATGTTTTAGCCATATTCTGTGTATTGAACAACTTTAAAAATGCTTTCTGTGATCTGTTAAGTAAAATCAAGCTACGTCCTTCTTGGAATACCAAGGAAGTGGTCCCTGACTCTTACTTGTCTCACTGACTGTATGATTGCACTTGGGTAGGTCAACGAGTGAGTGTAATATAGATTCTTAACTCTCTGCAAAATTGATATCAATGCAATGAGGTCACTCACTCATGTATCTGCCTTAGATCTCTGGATCATTAAACACATTTTTCAGCCTGGAACCATGGGGCCCTGGAAGTACCCTTTTAGGAACAAACCTTGTTGCATCCCTTTTGTTACAACTCTCCTTGGATAGCTACAACACTTCTGCGCCCTAATGTCATTTTTCATTTTGCATTTTGCATGTCTTTCAACATGTTATATCCGACACAAAAAACTTACCGTTTTCATTGCCTGGAGGTTGGATGCTGGTTGGATATCAAGTCTGAGCAATGGTGCATCTCTTCATGACGTTTTACAGCAGTGATACTCAAAGTACGGCCCGGGGGACGCATACGACCCTCCTTGCCTTTACAAGTGGACCCCGATCAACAGCAGCACTGAGCTGCGTTCACTCAACTCAGCACTAACATTAAAAAGTTGAGGGGGGCGTGGCCAGCCATCATGGCCGCTCGGACGTGAATCCAATCGGCTCCGTCCCAGCCCCGTACAACAAGGCACACACAGGGTACCAATCGGCCTGATGACCCCAGCCAAAGCCTCGCACAAGTGAAGAGAGGTCCCGGAGGGCAGCAGGGACCCTCCGGCAGCCGCCGACGGCAATAGATTGAGCGGTGAAAAGAGCGGGCGCGTCTCACCACAGGACAACGCAAAATGGCGGCGGGGCGCAGCGGAAGTTAACGGCCGCTCAGGAGCTGAGGAAGCGCCAAGGATACTCCGGTACTGAGCCCTGAGGCTGGCGCGGGGGGTGTATGCTAGGAGCAGTTTCCCGGCGGCGCCACGAGTCAGCTCCAAGCCCAGAGCATAAAGTCAACAGTACTCGTGTGGAGGGGAATCCAGTCCATAGCGAAGGTACGGGGGACTATGGCCCGTCAGAGAAATAAGAGGTGAACTCCCCATGTCCGAAACAGCGGCGGGGGCTCCCGTTCAGACGCCTGACCCCCCGGCCGGTCTCTGCCTGACCTCAAAATGGCGCCGTCTCCCTGAAACAAGATGCCACTCGGCTGCACATTGCCTCATTCTTCCAGCCTGAGCCTAAGGTGAGCCCCAGCAGCAGCGGGCGTGGTTTCCTCACCGGGGGCCCCAAAGCCAGAGACACTGTATCCAGGATACCTCACTGCATAGGTCCCTGTGGGTTAGAAGTGACTCCCGAGGGTCGGAAGAGACACTGGCCCTGGTGAACACGTGGGCCCGGAAGAGTTGCTCAGCAGGCAGCTAGACGCTGTCCATCGGAGTCCCCATCAGCGGGGAAGGCCCCAGGCGGCCGTTCCTTCAACACCCATATGCCGCCCAAAACAGTTGCGACCAACAAAGTCTTCAACTATTTTGCCCAGACGGGCACAACTCCAGCCAAGGAAGGAGACAAACAGCAGGGAGACAACATGGCGCTCACCCGCGAAGATTTTTTTTCATCCCTCCCGGACTTTAAAAAGGAATTAAGAGAAGACATCAAGGCAGACATGGATGCCTCCTTTAAATCCTTTAGAGCAGAGGTGAGAGGGAAGATGGTGGCCCTGCAAGCGGACGTGGACTCGGTGGGAACGCGCACATTAGACGTGGAGGCGAAATGCCAGGAGCTGGAAGATCGCCTGAGGCCACTGGAGGAAGGTACGTCGGAACTACGCGAACAGTTAAAGGCCTCTGCTCTCAAGTGTGACGATTTGGAGAATCGCTCTCGGCGAGACAACATAAGGGTCAGGGGCCTGGAAGAAGGCTGCGGGGGCTCTGACCTGGAGGCGTTCCTGGTGGGCCTCTTCTCCACAGTCATCGTGGAGGGAGGCCCAGAGGTGAGACTCGAGCGGGCCCATAGAGTAGGGCCAAAGCTATCGGGCTCCAACAAACGGCCGCGAGACGTCCTTGCGAAGTTCAGCTCCTTCAAAATGAAGGAGCTAGTGCTTCAGAGAGCGAGAGGAACCGAGAAAGTCTCCTTCCAAAACACCACTTGTTCGCTCTTCCAAGATGTGGCGCAAGCCACCCTGACAAGGCGGCAGCTGTTCCGCCCGATTGCCGTAGCCCTGCGAGAGAGACACATAAAGTATCGCTGGAGCTACCCTTTCGGCATTGTCTTCCACATAGACAACAAGCAAGTCCACTGTACTGAGCTGGAGGAAGCTGCGGAACTCCTGGGAATCAGACCTCCCCCCTCAAACAGAGAAGCCTCACCGAAGATCAGTGAAGGGGCCCAGGCCAAAGACCGAAGAGGCGCAGGTTCGTGGAGAGCGGCTGGTCGGGGAAGCAAGAACACACCAGACTGAGGTGGGGTGAGTCTGACTTCTCGGGCAGAGGCCCACGGCGGCCGATCACCTACGGCTAGCTCGGCTCTGATGGCAAGGTAACAGGGGTCAAGGGCATGGGTATGAAGGGTTGTCATTCCTTCACAGACTCTCCGTGAACCGAGACTCTTGAACTGCTGTAAGCCGCGCATCCTGGGATCTTGAGAAGTAGTAAGGGAGGGGTTGTTAGTTATAAACACGTGGAAGTTGGAATTAGTACCCTTGTAACAAGTTAGAAGGGGTTTCTGGGAGCGGAAATGGGCTCGCTCCTAGAGTTGAATGAAAGGAGGTCCTCCTCTGGGATGGCGGTCCCCACAACTCACAGTTTTAGTTCTTTGTTATTCTATTTGTTGTGTATCGTGGTGCTTTTTAAATCTACTCGGGTGAGCGGAGTGGGGGGCTGGAGGGGGGGGGAGGGCAAGATTACTCAGGCAAGCCGCATAGAGGAAGGGAGGGACATATCCAGTACTATGGCAGTTAATTGTCTTTCCTGGAATGTAAGGGGGCTTAACTCCCCCAATAAAAGACACTCCTTATGGAAGTACCTGATGGACCACCAGATTCTGATAGCCGCACTACAGGAAACACACCTGAAGAAATGTGAGGAGATTAGGCTGAAACACAAGCGGTACCCTCAGATCTTCCGATCGTCGGCCACCATGAAGCAAAATGGAGAAGCTCTACTCTTCCATGCTTCGGTCCCCTTTAACCACCAAGCCACCAAATCAGACACCTCAGGGCGTTTCCTAATGGTACAGGGGGAAATCAGAGGGAGAGCGTGCACCATAGCTACCGTCTATGCACCAAACATGGGGCAATTGGACTATCTGGAATCCTTTCTTTCCGCTTTGGAGGGGTTTGCAGCGGGAAATATTCTACCGTTGGGGGACTTTAATCTGATATGGGATCCCACACTGGACACGACCCACCACCAGCGGGCTGCGGGAGGGACATTCAGTAAAGGTGTCAAAGCGACACTTCAGCGTTTGGGCCTACTAGACACCTGGAGGGAAACTCACCCCGCAGCGAGGGACTATTCCTTCTTTTCCCATTCCCACAGGACCCACTCCAGAATAGACCACGCTTTCCTCAGTCAATCTCTCCTCTATGCGGTCGCTGATACTCGATTTCACCCGATATGCCTTTCAGACCACGCCCCACTGGAGATAATACTCAATTGGCCGGCGCCGAGTCCAAAACACAGAAGATGGTTTTTCCCCAACATTCTCAGCAGGGATAGACTTTTCAGGGACGACATACGCTTGACGATTAAGGAGTATTTTCAGAATAATGACCCAGCCCTCACCTCCTTTGCCAACAACTGGGACGCCTTTAAGGCGGTTATAAGGAGCAAATGTATAGAGTTGGCCACCACCATTAGAAACCAGCAGAAGGGGGAGTGGCTCCTGCTAGAAAAGGAATTACAACTAGCGGAAAAAAGCCACCAAGAGTCCCCATCGAGCCAGACACTCCGTAAAGTCACCTCCCTGAAGGGTAAATTAAAAGCCATATACACTAATAGGGCGGAGCACACAATATTACGACTGCAAGCGAGAGGATACGATAGCGGGAATAAAATAAGCACTCTATTAGCTCGTCAATTAAGGGAAAAACAACAAAAGGAATATATTAAACAGATAGTGGACGACAAGGGCGTATCCCACTGGAGTGAGGAGGACAAAGCGAATACCTTTGGTCAGTTCTACAGAGACCTGTATTCCGCAGATCCGGTTGATACCCCGGTGCAAGAACACTACTTGCGGTCCCTATCCCTACCCCAGGTCTCGACCCACTCCAACGAGGAACTGAGCAGGCCCATCACGAGGGAGGAGATCCAAAAAGCGATAGATGCCCTGAAACTGCAGAAGGCTCTGGGCCCTGATGGGCTTAATGCCCACTTCTATCGTACCTTCGCGCCCGAACTGACACCCCATCTGGTGCTCTTGTTTAACGAAATAGCGAATGCTCAGAGGGTAACAGACACTATGGGGGAAGCACTGGTTACAGTCATTCCCAAACCGGGAAAAGATCCTAAAGCATGCGCCTCTGATAGGCCGATAGCCCTCCTGAACTTAGATGCCAAATTGTACTCTAAAATTCTGGCCACCCGTCTAGAAAATCTCCTCCCGGCACAGACCCATGATAATCTTCGCAGAATAGTGCACATAATTGAAAAAGTACAGAAGAAAAACATCCCCACGGCCCTCCTCTCGCTGGACGCGGAGAAGGCCTTTGATCGGGTAGATTGGGCCTTTCTGGCACGAACTCTGAAATGCTTCGGGTTCAACGACGCGTTCATTGGCATGGTTCAGGCCAATTATCGCTCCCCCACTTCGAGAGTCCTCGTCAATGGGGCGGCATCTGACGCCTTCACACTTGCGCGGGGGACAAGGCAGGGATGCCCTCTGTCCCCCATGCTGTTTGTGCTTAGCATTGAACCCCTAGCAGTGAGGATGAGGGCGAACCAGAATATCAAGGGGGTAACCTTCGTCACGGACGTCCACAAGATCTCCCTCTTCCCGGACGACGTGCTCCTTCCCATCACAGACCCGCAGACCTCACTACCGGCAATCCTAGAGGAACTTCAACGCTTTGAACGAGTGTCAGGTTTTAAGGTGAATAGTGCAAAGTCTTTTTTGCTCAACCTCACCCTACCAGTAGAGGAGTGGGTTCAGATACAAGCGACTTCCCCCTTCTGTTGTACAAACCAGGACATTACATACCTAGGGGTTAAGCTCACTCCACAAATCGCGGGGCTCTATAAGGCCAATTTCCCACCGTTGTTGAGACAAATTAAGACAGACCTGAACCGGTGGAAATCGACCTATACTTCTTGGATAGGGAGAATTAATGCGATGAAAATGAACATCCTCCCTAGACTCCTATATCTATTTCAAGGCCTCCAAATACAAGTGGACAGGGATCTTTTCACTGACCTAAAAAAGGCGGTCACTGGTTTCATTTGGCAGGGGCAAAGAGCCCGACTCTCGCACAGGGTCCTGATCAGGCCGCGTTCAGAGGGAGGCCTAGCTCTCCCAGACTTCGGAAGCTATTACCGAGCTGCCCAATTACGGGTCATCACGGAGTGGTCCCTCAGGGAGTCCGAAAAGCACTGGCTCCACATGGATCGCCAGATAACGGGTAGGACCATATGGGACCTCTTGTGGTTGAAGAAACAACATAGGTCGCCAAATGCATACATCAGTACCCCCACGGCCACTACCCTACGAGTGTGGGACCTGCTCACTAAAACGCTCTCCCTGATGAACTTTCCCTCGCCCTACACCCCCATCCACTTCAACCCTGATTTTCCCCCGGCAATGAAGGAGGGACCTTTCTCACAGTGGAAAGAGGGGGGCTGCCTAACGATCTCCCACTTATATAGGAAAGGGGAATTCATGCATTTTGCGGAATGTGTAAAAGTGTTCCATCTAAAGCCCTCTGAGGGATTTCATTCCCTTCAACTCAAACACTGGGTGCAGCAACCACAGGAGCGGCTGACTGCTACCAGGGACCTGCTCCCAATAGATAAATTTGCGCATTCAGGGTCCTCCTCTAAGGGCACCATTTCCTTCCTATACTCCCTCATTCGGTCACTTACTCCACAGAAGCATCCCAGACACAGAGCTTTCTGGGCAACCACTCTTTCGAGTCCAGTAGAGGAGAAGCAATGGAGCAGTTTATATAAGGACATAACTAAACATAACCGATCTATGTATCTCCGTGAGGCTCACTACAAAATAATGTACAATTGGTACTTACACCCCAAGAAACTACATAATGAGGCTTCGCTCAGCAGACTACAAGTAGTCCAGAATACGGCAGCGCGATTGGTCCTCAATGCCCCCCCCAGGACTCACTCCCGCCCTCTGCTTCTGCAACTTCATTGGCTTCCTGTCCGTCAACGGATAAGATTTAAAGTCTGTTGCATAATACACAAGGCACTGTTCGATCTGGGCCCTTCTTACCTCTCAGAGAAATTTACTCCGTATTTACCTTCGAGATCTCTGCGCTCAGGTTCCAAACATCTTCTGGTGGTACCTCGAGTCAGAAAGGCTAGACTGGGAGGAAAGGCCCTTTCACATCTTGGTCCGCGTTACTGGAATGAACTTCCATTACTCCTGAGACAATGTACAGACTATCTGCATTTCAGGAAGCTGCTTAAGACCACCCTTTTCTGTCTTTGATTCTTTTGTCTTTGTCTCTGATTTAATTAAATCCGCATTCCATCCATGCCGCCCGCCCAAAGCGCAGAGATACCCCTTCGGGGGTCGATTCAGGCGCTATATAAATAAATAAATAAATAAGATATTCCCTAACACCTCGGACAGATGCTGGCGAGGCTGCGGCTTATTGGGTGACTTCAGACATATTTGGTGGGATTGTCCCTCAATCAAGCCATATTGGAAAGAAATCCTGTCACAGATTAACCTGATTTTAGGCTATCCCATTCCGGAGACCATTGAACACACCCTACTGGGGCTTAGAAACCCGATACTGCAAAGGCAAACAAATAGTGATCGAGCCATCATGTGGCTATGTCTTGGGGCGGCCAAGATGGCGGTGGCAGCGGCTTGGAAAAGGGCGGAGGCCCCGTCCATGACGCAGTGGCATGCGAGGCTCTGGCGAGCTTTAGCGATGGAGCGCCTATCAGACATCACAGAGGACACGAAGAAGGGTTTTGACTACATCTGGGCTCCGCTGGTAAAATATCTGTCAGAAGGTCTTCCCTTATTTGCATGCAGCCCCAGACTGAGGGCCCTCCACCTCTTCCACATCTAACCAAGCAGAGAGTCCCCCAAGGTTTTTCTAGCATGAGGGTTGTCCGACCCCCGCCCACCCAGCCACCTTACAAAGAGGGTCACTCTGGCACCTACCCACCATGATACACAGGTTAATCTCTTTTTATGATTTTGTTTTTTCTCTCTTTACACTTTTGTTTTCGATCTTGGTCACACATTATTTTTGCTAGTTGTTTTTTTGCCTCTTGGGTTTCACACGAGGCTTTAGTGGAGGCACACAGTTTGTACAGAACACATCCGTCTATTAGCTCTGAGTCCCTACAACAGGGTAATGTCACCGCGGGAATGCATTGAGAAAGCGGAAAGGTTAAGTTGGGACATTCATGTACAGGTACTTATGGGTCGAGTCCTCGTTAACAAGCTGTGTTTGCTTGGAAGCAATCTGTAACACTTGACCTGTATGACAAATTGGATGTATCTGTCAGGTTGTTTCTCTATGCTTGAACTGCTATAAAAATTCAATAAAAAGATTTTGAAATAAAAAGATGTTGAACATACAGGCAAGTCTTTATTTAAAGGTCAATTGAAGTTAAAGAAAGGAAGTAACTAGGTTGTCCTGCGCCACTTAACTTAAAAAAAAAACCTTCATTTTCAAAGCCATCCTGCAGCAAAAATGTTCAAATATGATGAGTATCTTCAAAGTTCAAAAAGTGTATTTCATTAACATGCAGGACTATTTCACCTTAGTATATTAGCTTATATCAGTGCATTGTGGAGTATTTGTTTTTAAGTGATGATTTTCAAATATGAATTTAGGAACATTTATCCCCCCCCCCCCCGCCCGGCCCCACCCTGACAACAATGCCAATAGTGAACTAAGAGGCAAGACAGTTGTTATATGCACTCTTAGGGTAGCCTAGGTTCCTATTATACATGAACACTATAGTTTATTAAATCAAACACAGGACAATGTTTTGTACAGCGCACATCTTGAAGTCATGTATTTCAAGGTCCTCTTATGTGTAATAATAAAAGAAAAAGGAGAGAAAGTGAAATAAAACAATTGCCTAGTACCACATAATTTGGTTAAGTGGGAAAGCTGAGTTTGATCCCAGGTTTTCGGGTTTCACATTGTGCAATTCAGCCACTAGATGTATATGCTTCCCTTGCCCTATACCCACCTTACCTCCTCCTCCCTCCCCTGCCCCTGGATTGCGACCCTGCTGGCATCGCTGCAGCCCTCGGTCACATCACAGACCAATCTTTGTGGCTCTTGGGAAATTGTTTGCGAGTACCCATGCTGTACAGGGTGGTGGTAGGCACAGGGAGCCGCACAGCATGCTGAAGATCGTCTGGAACATTCCCCCCTCCTTTCTAGCCTCCACAAAATGCATAGATTGTAAATGGTGGTCAGAAAATGGCAGTGAGGTAAAAGGCAGCCAGTCTATTTATGAAGTGGAGAGGCCACCAAAGTCAACCTGCCCTGACCACCTGCCCTGCAATTTCCACGTTTCTTCCCTATGCTTGTGAAGGAGTGGCCCAATCAGTCAGCTTTAAACCGGCCAATAGCAGGAGACCTCTTTCTGCGTGCTGTCACGTGGTGCTTCGGATATCTTTGGCGGCAATTCAGAAACACAGCACCATATCGGACCATGAGTACGGCAGGCACGCAGGTATTGTCTGTTTCTTAAAAAATGTAATGTTTGGAAAACGGAGCGAAACCAAAATGCTTGCAGTGCCCCAAAATAAGAACTGAACACATTATCAAGTCTCGAGGCTAAGCACTGGCAAATACTCACTTAAACCACTGCATTGAAGTAAATCTCTGAGGAAAAACAAATAAGGGAAGAGAAGAAGTGGAAGACAAGGTCTTGATGATGAAATATTAACAGGAGGATGTGGAAAGCAATGGCTGGGGCAAGAAGGAGGAGGGGAAAGAAGAGCTTAGTATTGCAGCTTGAGAAGGAAAAGGGATGCATGTAGTGTTGTGTTAGGACAAGAGAAAAGAATGCCCCAGTTACTTACTGGTAATCAATGGCAGCTGGTGAAATTTGAAAAAGGTAAGGCGTACGATTCGATTAGTATGTATTGCATACAACCAGTGCTTTAAATGGGCCGGTACTCACCGGTACTGAGTACCGGCACTTCTTAAATTTACCGAGTCGAGTACCGGCACTTCTCCACTGTCAAGGAGATTACCGGTACTCAGGGTCAGATTAGAAGGTGGGCAGCTGCGTGCCGTTTGTTTGGCAGCATGTTGGCCGTTGCCTTATTTATTCAGGTTTGGCAAGCTGCCCGATGCTGCCTCTGCTCCCTTCCTACCCAGATGGAGGCTCTCCTTGTCCTCATCACCCCCTGCTAGGCATCGATGCTGGGTCCGTGGAACGCAGACACAAAGGGTCATTTTCACCCCTTGGCCTCCCACTGGGGTCTGACTTTCTTTGTCCGGGCTCTTTTGCCCTTGCGATTCCACCCACCCCGCGCGCTGGGACATTAAGTCCATGATGGGCGGTGATGATCGAGGTGGCGAAGAAGGCTTAAGCAGCCTCCCTGGTGCCCAGGTGGAGGGGGAGTTCAACTGACCTTCCCATCGGAGGCCAGTACTGTCAATTATCTGAAACTGTTAAAGGTTACCTTCGAAAGGAAGCAACGTTGCTTTTCCATTTCCCGCATGAGGCCCGTACACTTCTCTTTATTTTAGCCTCTGCCAGATTTTGACACTAACAAAAGGGACAGTTCTACCCATGTCTGTACGCAGGGCCGGCTCTGCATGGCGTTCCTGATTGCTAGTTTATATTGTTTTTAAAAGCACCCGCTGCAGTGTTCCTGACCTGCAGCAATTTTTAGCCAACAATAAAAATGTCAAGTTAACTCCGGTGATTGACGCTGTTCCTGGAGAGAGAACGAAGTTTTTGTCTAGTGGAAGTTTTGACTGGGGGATGTTTTGATTCATCTTAAGGTAGTGCAGAGGGTTAATGTGCCTGGGCAAAGAATGTGTACCATGCAAATCACGAAGTGAACATAACATAAATCTTTCGTCAGAGACTTCCTTTTGTTACTTGCAGCTTATAAGTTAAAATGCAAAAAAAAACGGAGCTATTTACTGTCATTAAGAGGAGAAATGCAGACTTCAAGTATAGATTAGAGCGTTTGATTTTTTCCCCAGACTTTCAATATCCTAATGTTGTACAAAGTGTTGATTTGGGTGTAAATCAATTCCAATTATTAAAGATAATCGCCAACCATGGTCTTACATTTTAAATTCTGAGTTTGTGCTTCTCCAGACCAAGCACCCGTAACTATACTACCTACCAGTATGGATGACATATAAATCCTACCACTCTGTCATATGGAACTTTTTCTATACATTGATTTACACACATATGATTGAGTAATGTGTGTGCAATGTGAAGTGCTCGGACACCCTTCACTTTTATGAGTGACACTATAAAACTAACTCGATGCATCTGAGAGAGAGTGGTTATGGAGACTATTAAGGGGTGGTGGTAGTGCGGGAATCCGTTGCGCAGGAGGTCATTGGGGGAGCGCCAAAAACCATTGTCGCACTGGGCGCAACCAGTGCTAAAGCCGGCCCTGCCAGTATTGTTCTTCCCCTGCTGGACTCTGCACATACTCGGGACCCTCCAGTGCTCACTGCATGCCACTGCAAGCTCCACGGCCGTGGGGCCTCCTGCCGAGGGGAGAGGAGGGAAAATGGGGGTGAGTGAAGTTGAAGAGTGAGGGGGAAGGAGCAGAGTTTAAAGTAGGAAACGGTAGAGAGGCAGAAGGGGTAAGTGCAGACAGAGATGTGGAAGGGATCCAGACGGCTGTGGAAAGGGGTAGAGAGGCGCGGAGAGGGCAGATTAGAAATAGAGTGATGAGACAGAGTGATAAGATGTAATAGGGGTAAAGAGAGTGGGACAGAAT
The DNA here is from genome assembly GCA_963921515.1 of Calotriton arnoldi. Taxonomy (NCBI): domain Eukaryota; kingdom Metazoa; phylum Chordata; class Amphibia; order Caudata; family Salamandridae; genus Calotriton; species Calotriton arnoldi. The sequence goes on along the minus strand of CAWUFW010008913.1, from coordinate 667,719 downwards.
TAGCTACAAACGGGAGAGAGGTTTGTATGAGAGAATGCTTGTTTGTATGTGTGCAATCTTAAATATTTAAGGATTGCGCCAAATGCAACCAAGTAGGAATATTAGAAATATTATGATATTAAGAAGCTGTAAATATTAGAAAACAAGGAAACATGAACATTTGGTGTTTCACCTTCATTTTGTATAGCGAGTTAACACATTTTGTTTGGATTGATACATTTCTCACATGTTTTGTTCTGTCCCGCAACCGGTGTAAGCGCCAGAGTCTCTCTCGTCCTAGAGCACATTGATTATTAGCCTTAAAGTGCTAAAAGTACTGTTGATGGCTTGGCTCATTCATGGTTTTAGTTGTTAATCTGCACATATGGAAAGTTTGAGACCACTATCCAGGACAATGCAAGGACAACATGAATACTCAATAGAAGTGTTTTTGTTTCATGTCTAACTCCGCCTCTAACCCCGCCCACTAGCCACGCCCCTCGCTCAATTTAACGAGTACCTGCACTTATTTTTTCCCATTTAAAGCACTGCATACAACCAAGCAAGGCTGACTATCCATAAGAAACCCTCTCCCACTTCGAAGAAGTTTTTTTTTCAAATGGGGTACAATGGTACTTTTTCCAGCACAATCTATTTAGGAAACTGAGAGAAAGTAGGAAAGATGCCCGGTACTACTGGCACAGATTCAGGATCAGACTGGGATAAAAAAAAAAGCCGGAACACCAAATTAAAAGTGTCCCGCCCCTTTAGTGAATTAGATCGCTAAAAAAAGGCCCATGCTTCGAATTTGGGGCAGTTGCGAACTTGTGAAGACACATGGCATAAGTGTTTTGCAAGGTATGGAAGACTGCATGAATTCAAGCTTGCTGCAGGCAATGTTTTCTCTTTTATCAGGGAAATTTACAGTACCCCCCCAAACAGACCATAAAACAGGCCCACAAAAGCCCACAGACTGACCTGCCGGAGCAGCCCTTCGGGCACTCTCTGATTGCCCAATAGGCCAGCCGGAACCTGTACAGCTGAAGATAGAGGTAACTAGGGAAGGGAATGAGACTGGCACTGCAAGAAAGAAGAAAATACAGTGAGAGGGTAATGGAGTATTGAATCCTGGCACTGCAGGGAAAATGTGAAGGGACAATAAGAAAAGGGAGCATCATTTTAATTGCACAAAACCCATGAAAGTGGCTAAATGAATTAAGTGTTTTTTGCTGAAACACCCCTATAAACTACTGGTCATGAGTCCGTACTCAGCATGGCCCACTCAGCCTTTCATGTTTCCAAGGTGCACACGGTGACTCTGTTAGCACCCTTACAAATTGTGAAACACTTGCCATTTAGAAGATATAGTAAAAATGTGAAGTGATGCAGAACATGTTCACAAGTTATTGTAGGCAGTGCAGAAATAACAGAACATTAATGACCCAACACAGAAAATGAACACGAGCACCGAACGATGATGAATGTGTTGGCATTGCCTATGACTTTTTAATTGGGGCACGCTCAAAGACAGGTCTCGGGTGTCCGCTTTGCTTAAAAATACTGTAAAAGTCAGTGTCTGAAAGCGTAACATGTACGTGTATTTTGCCATCACCTGGGCTTCAGTTGGAACAGAAAAAGTTCTTGAAGGTGCTTCTGCCGAGATTTTTGCTCCTGGTTGCTGGGCTCACAGTTCTGTTATTTGAAGGCAGGTGGGAGGAGGACGAAGCACGGACTGTTGTTATTTAAAGCAGGCTCTGTGCTCGTTTTCCTTTTTGTAGCTGGGACAAAAGGCCCAGTGGGAGCAACGTCAGGACGTTGCAGACGCAGTTACCATCCGTGATTGACTTAGGTGCAGCCTCGGAATGGGCTGCATCCTAATGCGCCCAAGCCTCCTTCTATAGTGACGTCATAGGCTCCACTCTATGCCTGAACTCTACCCTATGTGGGAGGCACCCAGCCCCAGGGCTGTTCACGACAAAGCCCAGCATAAAAAAGTGAAGACTCGCACCTACGCACTTCGCCTCCTGAATGTGCCTGGTTGCCTGATCTTCGAAGAGAGGATGAGAATGAGATTAGACCTTGAATGCCGTGGCCCAGTGGGACGCACATATTGAATAATTGGATTTTTTTTGTGCCAGAATTAAGTTGACCTTGCCAGGCACCCAGGAAACAGGCAGGGCGCCGCTCCAATGCCCTTATCTACCGGCCGCTGCTAATTTTCATTACTCCGAGTATTGTCTTCCTCGCCACATGAGTAAAGAAGTGAGCTTCAGCTCCACACCAAAACTCTCCAAAGCAATTTTACATTCTATGCCTCCCATCCATCCCCAACATGGCCAAGCACTATCACCCTTGACACAGTACAAGAGTAGGCACGACCCTCTCCACTTCCTGTAGAACTACCAAGCCCCGAAAGCAACCACATGAAGCCGATAGTCAAACAGGGAAGGAAGGATGGGAACTAATGTGGCAAGGAAGACAATACTCGGAGTAATAAAGATTGCCAGTAAGTAACCGGGGCATTACCTCCTCGTAAGTCTTCCTCACCACCAGAGTTACGAAGTGAGCACATACCCAAGCCAAGCGCTTCATGGTCACCCACAAGAAACCACAGAATGATGCAAACACCAAGTTTTAATCCAAACAACAATACAAAGGAAAAAAACCAAGCAGATGCCCACAGAGCAGGAAGAGCCAGCCTGGAGAACAGCCTCAGCAAAACCCCCCGCAGCAAGACCACCCAACACCACCTGATAGTGATCCAGGGACATGTGAGGGGAGGCCCACGTAGCAACCCAACAGATATCCTCAATCGAGACCCCCTTGAAGGAGGCCCAGGAGACAGAGATATCCCGGGTAGACTGAACCTGAATCCGGGCCAACACCTCCCACCCCTGGGAACCATAGCCCAGAAGGATCGTCTGCTTAATCCACCTACTCAGGGTGGAGAGAGAAGGCTTATGACCTGACCTCACTGGTCCAAAAATGACAAACAGGCTTTCACAATTGCAAAAAGGCAAAGTCCACTCCAAATACACCAACACTGCCTGCCGGACATCCAGCAGGGAGAGACCAGCATCCACCCCGGACCCAGGGACCAGAGCGAAAGTTGGCAGAATGACCTCCCTGGAACAGTTGCTAACCAAAGGGATCTTGGGCATGAACTTAGGATCGGGGCGATGGACAACCCGATCCGCCAAGACATGCAAAAAAGGAGGGGAGCACAAAAAAGAACCCAGATCCACAATCCGACCAGCGGACACAATGGCCATCAGAAACAGTACCTTCATAGTCAAGAATTTAATGTCCACTGAACCCAATGGCTCAAAAGGGACCCCGTGAAGGGCCTGCAACACCAACAGGAGATCCCAGGAAGGGGCAGGACAAATCACCCTAGGACGTTGAAGAAAACATCTCCGAATCAACCGGGCCACCAAAGGATCCAGTCCGTCCAACTGAGGACTGCGGAATGCCTGCATGGCTGCCCACTGAGCCCGAAGCGTAGAAGGAGCAAGGCCCAAGGCAAAACTATCTAACAGGAAATCCAGCACCCTCATCGGGTCCACAGAACCAGAGTCCAAGCCCTTAGAAACACATCACAGAGAGAAGTTCCCCCAATGGCGGTAATAAGATTGAAGAGTCGCCAGACGACTGGAACCCAGAAGCAAGTCAACCACCTCCTAGGAGCAGCCATGCGACAAGAGACCCACCCTCTCAAGAGCCAGGCCTTAAGATGAAGTCGATGCAGAACCCCCGTAGGAAGACGAGGACCCCTCAACAGGTACGGAAGATCAGGAATCGCCCAACACTCCGGGACGGCCATCTCCCTCAGCAGAGGGTACCATGGACGGTGAACCCAACCTGAAACAACCAACAGAACAAATGCCTGGTCCAGGCGGATTTTGCATAGAATCTGAGCAATCAAAGGGATCAAAGGAAACGCGTAGAGAAGGGAATCCGGCCACCGGAACGACATCGCATCCACTCGCCATGCCTCCAGACAGTAAAGAATTGTGCAGAAGCGGGGCAGTTGAGCATTGTCTTTGGCCGCAAATAAATCCACTGTCGGGCACCCAAACTTCGACCACAACACCTTGGAACACCTCCTCTGTCAGGGAGATTGAAGACATGGGGGGAAACACCCTGCTCAGGTGGTCCGCCACACAGTTCTCTCTCCCCAGGAGATAAACCGCCCAGAGAGACAACACTGTGTCCTCCGCCCAGGTCTGAATCTCCTGAGCCAAGAGCCACAGAGATCGAACCCTGCAGCCTCCCTGGTGATTGAGGTAACTCATCACAACCTGATTGTCCATCTGGACCAGAACATGATGCCCCCGAAGGTCCGAAGCAAACTCCAGACAAGCCATTTGAACGGCCTTCAGTTCCCGGAAGTTGGACGAGCAACCAGCCTGCAGGCGATCCCAATGACCCTGCACAGACCGGCAATCCACCGTCACCCACCAGCCCAACTGGCTGACATCCGTAGTCACCACTCGAGAGGGGGACACGTGAAAGGGAAGACCCCTGGACAGATTGGACTCCACCATCCACCAACCCAGATAGGACCGAATCTGAAGGGACACCACCACCGGCAGATCATAAGCCATGGAACAAGGGGACCAATGGGACAGGAGATGGTTCACCAATGGGTACAGATGCAGACGAGCCCAAGGCAGTACATTTATCGCCGCTGACATCAATCCCTGCAACCTTAACCATTGATGCACCAGGGCATAATCCAAGGCCAGGAGACAACCCAGGTCCCTCCTCAAGGTTGCCCTCCTCCCAGCCAGCAATACACCAGCCCCATGACCATGTCCAGGTGACCCCGAGAAACACCAAGTCCTAAGTGGGATCCAGATGTGACTTTTTGTGGTTGATCAGGAATCCATGCCTCTCCTGAACCTCGCACACCCTCTGGACGTGAAGAGTTCCCTTTGAAAGAGAAGAGGCAGAGTTAGCCAGTAATCAAGGCACAGGAATACCCGAATCCCCTCCCTGTGGATGAGCTCAACCAAGGGGGCCAAAACCTTAGTGAAGACCCTCGGGGCAGAAGACAAACCAAATAGTAGTACCTGGAATTGGAAGTGCTCGGGCCCCACACAAAACCTGAGGGAACGCTGAGATGCAGGGTGAATGGGCATGTGGAGGTAGGCATCGAACAGATCCAAGGAAGCCACCACGTCCCCCTGAACCAGTAAGGGAAGGATCTCCTGCAAAGATAGCATCTTAAATTTAACATGAGGTACAAATGACTTCACCCATTTCAAATTCAACACTGGACGGAATTCCCCAGAAACCTTTCTCACCAGAAAAAGAATGGAGTAGACCCCGTGACCCCTTTGACAGGCAGGAACTGGACAAAGGGCCCCTTTCTCGAGCAGATCCCGAATACATGCCAAAAGTGCCTCTTTCTTTGGCGCAGCAGATGGCAAGAAAGTGTGAATGAAAAAGTCTGGAGGAGGGGAGTTGAAGACAGTCGAGTAAACCCCGGATAATCCGCAGAGCCCACTGGTCCGAGACCGACTCTTCCCAAGTCTTTATGAAAGTCAACTATCGACCCCCCACAGGATCTCGATCTGCAGGGACCCATGGATAGTCAGAACTTGGACGAGGGGGCGGAACCACCATCTGACTGCTGAGACCGGGATGTGTGGGAGAACGGGGTGCCCCAGCTGCGACCCCTCCCCCGAAAGGGCAAGCTCTCCCTAGGAGCAGCAGATGAACGAAGGCCCTCTTGGAGCCAAAGAACCTCCCCCTAGAAGGACGGAGGAGTGCCAACAGCTTCCTATCCTCAGTCGATTTCTTCAGCATCTCCTCCAGGGGGGAGCCAAACAGCTTGGTCCTGGAAAAAGGGATCTTCATAAGAAGGGACGTCTGGGCCGCTTCAGCCTTCCAATGGTGCAGCCAGACCTGGCGCAGAGCATGAATAGCAGCGCTTCCTGATGCAGCTGCGGCCCCTAAGGTATCAAAGGAGATGCCAGACAACAGTCTTGTCTGCTGTTCCATGACTGCCAAGGTAGGCAAGGCGTCACCCCGCTGTTCCATAAGTTCGGCGAGAGATTGAAAATCCTTCAAAAGAGACTGAACGGTGTAGGAAAGGTAGGCAGGTGCCCCGATGGAAACGTTGTGCTGCAGGACCTCCTTCAGTTCCTGTCCTTGCACATATCTGCCCGGAGGTCATCCTCCTCCCCATCAGCATCAGCGCTGGTGGAAAGCTCGATACGCTGCTTTTTAGGGGAAGGAGTGCCCTCACTTTCTTTAAATGCTGTAGCCACAGCAGCTTGAATCATCTGTTGGATGGCATGGAGAGATGGAATCTCAGCAGGGGCCTGAAATCTTGGACCCGCCTCCACTTGGGGAGCCTCACCAGTATCCATCCTAGTGGATCGCACAGAAATGAATACAGCCCCCCCCAGTGCAAGTTGCAAAACAAATAGGAAAAACATTTTGTGAAACCAAGCATGACTGAGAAAACCAGCCGATTGCTAAGCAACCCCACGCGAACCGCGGGAAGTCAGCAGGCATGAGAGTCACCTCCGGGACTACACGACCGCCCTACTGCAGACCCGGGAATAAAAAGACGCTTGAGAAGGCGTGCCGTGGCAGAAGACAAGTGGAACCACGCTAGAGCACAAGGCGTTCCCTGGAGACAACCCCTCTTGTCAGGGAAGAGAACTCCATGACACCAAGAGAGAATGGGCGGACGAAGTGCAAGAGACCCGTCCCGTTCGGTAAATGATTCCACTGTGCAGGGCCTCCAGAGACATGAGTGAGCCGAGGGGGGGGGGGTAACCATACGAGCCCGCTCTGCAGAGCTCAGCCCTGGGCATATGGGCCGGCTAAGGCTCGACCTCGCCCCACTTACCTGTAAACGCACTCTCGCGAGTCTGCAGCGCAGAACGAAAAAAACTGTAAGTAGGGTGGGTCGTGCCTCCTCTTGTACTGTGTCAAGGGTGATGGTGGCTGGCCATGTTGTGAAAGGGATGGGAGGCATAGAAAGTAAAATTGCTTTGGAGGGTTCTGGTGTGGAGCTAAAGCTCACTTCGTAACTCTGGCGGCGAGGAAGACTTACGAGGAGGTAATGTGTCTTGTCAGTCAGTGGCTAAGCTGTGGCGAGGATGATGAGGGGCAGAAAATTCTGAATTATTAGGATTTAAGGAAATTCAAAGTAAACAAAGAGGGGAGAGGTGGGGCTTAGCCAAGGTATGCACCTTGAACATCGTCTCCAGACTATCGATGGGGCACAATATCAATGACAAAATATTGAAACAAATATATCAACAGGTAAGCCTAAATTTTCTATACCTAACTCCACATATATATACTTATGAGGTACATATATCTTCAAGGTACGTCCACTTTGGAGCTAGGAATAGTAAATCTAAATTACCTATATGCACGTTACCTTTCGATATTTTGTGATTCAATATTCTGTCCTCAATATTCTAGTACTACGACATTTTGGGGGTCAATACTCATTAGTACAATACATAGCCAAGAGCATGATGGCCGGCTTCCGACAGACCTTTCCTGTTGCGGTCTGTCATGATGCAGGCTGTCTTTGCTGCTAGCAGTTCTATTAGCAGAGGCTGACGTCTGAACCACTGCTGAGCTTTTCAGTTGACTTTGTGATCTGCAACACTGCTGCTGAACAGCATAATAGCTCCCACGATCTGCTCTACCCCCCCCCCACGCTTCACTGCTACATACACACCGAAGAACACTGGCTTCACAGCCTGAACAAAACTGGAGGACTCAGCCTCTGGATGTCTCTGATGACTCTCCCACCTCATATCTGGTTGGTGGAAGGTCCGCAGCACGAGGTCTTATGCTACTGTGGTATCTTCCCTCTTACGGCAGCAAGCCAGCTCCACCTGAGAGGACATCATCGTTGACAGTGGTAGAATGGAGGGTGCAGGAATAGCTGCCTCACACCCCCTCTGTGGTGTGTCGCCATTACATACAAAACAGCTAACCTATCTTTAATACCCATGTTAACACCAGGCAAGGTATGTATGGATTCATTAAAGTGACTGTAACAAATCATTATTAACAGCTTATTGTGGTTACTGACCTGGTTCCTTACCAGTAAAATTCATTTTTACCTCATGTCGTGGTTAATCTGACAAGAGATATATTTAAATGAGAGTGCTGCTACAGTGGTCCTGATGGAGACAAGTAATAATGGTAAATGGATACCTTTCTTATAGGACACAAAATAATTGTAGTTCCAAACGTACATGTACTAACTGGAGTGGTCCTGAGGAGAAATATTAAATGTAATTAACTCTTTCACACAAGGCTTGCACAGTATTTGCCTATCCGCATGCTGTCTTGGTGTGTCATTACTTTGCACAAGAATGAAAGAATGAGTTACACTTGTCAGAATTTGAACTTGAAACCTGCAAGTTCCACAACATATAATAGCATTGAGTGATTAACTCACTAAGCCATCAATAATTTGATTTGCTTATCATTTCAAAGGTAGATAAAAGGTGTAAAAGGCAGAAAGACACAGCAGCCCTTGTGACTAAACACACGGCCACACCTATGGACTGACATGCTTGGGGTACCGAGGGATTTTCCAGTAGGCTTTGGGCTTTGAAGGCTGTTTTTAAGCCTCCCCATCTTAACCCTGGAATGAGTCCCAAATGAGGAGGAGCACTGCTCACTCTCAGTGGCGGATGCCATAAACAAAGGGTGGTGGGGCAGGAGGCATCGCACAAGGGGGGGAAATACAATATAATATTTAAAAAAATATAAAACTTACCTTTTGCCGCCGCGGCCGGCCGCCTCCAGCGTCGTGTTCACCGCCTCTTCTCTTCCTGGGTCCCAGCAGCCCCTGGGACCCATATTCCCATCCAATCCCCCTGCTGCAGAGCAGTGCGGGTATTGGTCTGAGCAGGCAGGGAAGACACCCTGTTCAGACCAGGGAGTCTGCAGGGTTTCTCCAGCCCGGCTGCTTAATGCAGCTGGGCTGGAGAAAACCTATGTGCACTTGTGTGTTTTGGTAGGCCTGAGACGGCCGGCCAAAACACATATGCACACTTAGGGAGTGGAATGCACGTAGCACTACTCCTCCCCCTCCCCCTCCCATACCTAAGCCCTGCCCCTCCCAACACCGCTAGCAGAGCCGGCAAATGTAAAATAAAACGATGCAAGAGCATCGTTTTATTTTACATTTGCTGGCTCTGAGCCAGGCAGTGGGGCGACGCTCCTCTGCCATTGCGGAGGAGCCGCTGCTGCCACTCTCAGCCCCAGCCCATAGCTCGCCCCCTCCCCAGCCATGAAGTCGAATGCACGCTGATCAGTACGTGTTCTTCATTCACATTGTCGAACACTGATGGAAACAGAGGAGGTGCACCTGGGAGTGAATGTCACGCCGTGTGCAGTGCGGGGATGTGAAAAAAGCAATACTCTGTAGTTGCAGGCAGATGCCAGTGACGTTTAAGATCTCGACATCCAGTGCAAATCACATTTATTTCACTGTCCAACACTTATGTCATTTCTCTCTAAGGGAGTCGGGTAGTGAGAGGGAAAGACACAGCCCAGGGTCACAGAACAAGCAAGGATCAGAGCATCAGTCAGAGGCAATCAGACAAGACATTCATAAGGCGAGGAAGGGAGCGGACGCGCGGTGGACTCTCTGCCGAGCTCCGGCATTAGGGTGCGCTTATTGGGTATCTCTATGGACAGTTTTTGAAACTTTTAAACCAACTTTTATGTAAAATTAAATTGTTGCACTTATATTCTGCTTGTGTCGCATTTGTATATAACATTTTAAAGACTTACTTTTACCTGCTGCCAGCTGCCCTCGGTCCGCCACGGCCTGTGCCGGTTGTGCGGAAGGGCAAACTTTCTCTGGCTAAAATTTCCTGCGCATGACCGGAATTGAGGTCAGCGCACTAGTCTTTTCGCGATATCCCCCCAGGCCTACATAAGGCGAGGAAGGGAGCGGACGCGCGTAGCGGCGCGCCAAAGGCAAGCCCGTCTGCCCCCGTCCGCGCCAGACCGCGACCATCGCTAGGACCCCTGCCCGTTTTCCGGTCTGACTTTGCTTTTCCGGGGTGAAACGGTGAGTGGCAAGCCATGGCAACATTGCACTATTCTAGTGAAGAACTCAAAAATGTAAACAATAATCTGGGGGAAAAACCAATTATACCGGATGATATAGGAATCAGCAGTACATCAGGGAATCTTAGTTTAAAAAACTCTGCTTCTTTATGTGATTCTATAGCACATTCTGACCTGGAAAATACCAACAATTCCAAATTGTTAAAGGGTATATATTTAAACGCCCGCTCTATCCCAAAGCATGCCATTGAAATATGGAGCCTTCTGGATATGGAAAGGCCCGATATCTGTTTGATAACGGAATCTTGGCTCCACGAACATGCTTCCTCTGATGTGGTAAACGCCTTCCCTCCCCAATATAACATAACCAGAGTCAATAGGAATGCTAGAAGAGGGGGAGGTCTTCTCATAGCCACAGTTGCAGGCCTGGAAATCACCCCTTGGAATCTATGAGCTCAGAGGAACTGGAACTCTGCATTTTTAGAATAGATGGACTATGCAAGGGCACCTGGAGAGGAGCCTTAGTATACAGACCTCCTGGGCCGAGAAATGATTTTACACATATTTTGCTTGAGATAATTGCCCCTCATGTCCTTGCCGCAGATAATTTCCTTTTAATAGGAGACTTTAATCACCATGCAAAAATTCTATCAGACCCTGACACAAACAAATTGATCACTAGTATGGACACTCTGGGGTTAGTCCAAATGGTGACTGGCTCCACACACTCTGCGGGACATATTCTGGACCTGTTGTTTTCCAACTCCAAAGACATCTTGGTTGAACCTTCGCTTCCACTCTTATGGACAGATCACGGTCTATTGAAATTTACCATCCCAGTGCACATTATTAAAAATGAGACTGGAAAGGAAACTTTATGGAGAAGGTCTTGGCAGAAAGTCACTCCCTCTTCATTCTTGGCATACTTTAAGCTTCTTCTGGGGGAGCTTCCTCTCACAGGCCATAAGGTCAGTATAGAACAGGCAGCCACCACCTTCAAGGACACAATAACTACAACATTAAACATGGTTGCCCCTCTTACTAAGGTTACGCTTAAACTCAGATCGGCACCCTGGTTTAATGAACAACTAAAAACAGAAAAACTGTTATGTAGGATTGCAGAACGGAAATGGCGGAAAAGTAAAAAGCCGATGGATCATGATAAATATAAATGTATCCATCGCAGCTATATGGCAAATATCAGCCAAACCAAAAAACTGTTTCTCCTACATCGGATTGATAAGGCAGCCAATTCCAATAAGGAACTTTATAAAATCTGAAAAGAATTCTCGACTATCCCTGTCCAGACCAGTGCCCCTGTCTCACAGGACTGGACGGACTCCCTTTCTGACTTCTTTGAGGACAAGATCTCTGTAATCCATTGCTCTTTTCCGCCTTCCGAATCTTTAAATACTCCGGGAGAGGAAGTTATCGACTCTACTAGCCCTCCTCCTCTACTGGTAGATTTTTCCCAGTTTAATTCAAAGGATGTGGAAACGGCCATGTCGAAAATCAAATCTGGCTCACCAGTGGACCCGATGCCGCCCGCTTTCTCTCCACCATTGCCCCTTTGCTTCTTGACAACCTTACCGACCTATTTAATAGATCACTATTACAATCAATGGTTCCTGTGATATGGAAGGCTGCTAGAGTTAGGCCAATCCTAAAAAAACCTTCTGCAGACCCTAAAATTCTGACCAACTATCGGCCGATTTCGCTACTTCCCTATTTTGGGAAAGTGCTTGAGTCTTTAATCAACAGACAACTTGTAATTCATCTTGAAAGTAATGGCCTATTGGATCCATCACAGTCTGGTTTTAGGGCTGCGTACAGCACCGAAACAGCGCTGGTGGAAGCCGTGGAAAATATCAGATTGGCACTGGATAAGGGACAATCACCTATCCTTGTACTGCTAGATCTGTCGGCTGCCTTCGACACCATCTCCCACAGCATTCTGGAACAACGGCTCTGGGAGGTTGGTGTCAGAGGGAGGGCCTTGAAGTGGCTCAAGAGTTATTTAACTGATCGAGCCACCGCAGTCCAGAACGGTAACGTGGTGTCATGCAGTCGACCAGTAAGGATGGGAGTACCTCAGGGCTCTATTTTGAGCCCAACGCTTTTCAATCTCTATGTAACTCCACTGGCTAGGGTGATCAGGTCATATGGTTTTGATGTAGTGTCATACGCCGATGACACTCAGATTCTGATCACCCTCGGTCCTGACCCCATGGACACAAAAACACGCTTTATCAATTGCATGCTGCACATTGACAGATGGATGAGCACTAATCATCTGCAACTTAACGGTAACAAGACCGAGGTGATACTCTTTGGGAAGGCACATGAGCACTGGTCAAAAAACTGGTGGCCCCCCAAACTGGGCCCCTGTCCAATTCCTAGGCAGGCAGTGCGTAATCTTGGTATTCTAATTGATGACCAACTATCAATGAAGAACCAGGTCAACCAAACGATAGGCATCTGCTTTGGCATCATGCGCAGTTTGCGCAAAATCTTTAAATGGATCCCGATAGAAGCAAGGAAACCTCTAGTACAGGGATTGATCATCAGCTGGATAGATTATGGGAATGCCTTGCTGACACCAATAAATGAAGATCTGCTGTCCAGGCTACAGGTTCTGCAAAACACTGCGGCCAGGCTAGTGTTGAATCTTCCGTCGAGATCACCCTCAGCACCAAGCTTAAAACTCCTTCACTGGCTTCCTGTAAGGAAGAGAACCAGGTTCAAAACTCTCTGCCTAGCACACAAGATCATGTACGGTAGTTGCCCCAGCTATCTGGCAAAGAGACTCAGCTGGTACCAGCCTCGCAGGCTATTAAGGTCCAGTAATAAATTTCTCCTTACCCCTCTCAGAGTCCGTACTGCAAAAAATGGCGGAAAATCATTTTCCTTCTTGGTGCCCACCCTCTGGAACAAATTGCCCCTCCACCTACGCACTGCGACTGATCACAACTGCTTCCGTAGGGAGTTAAAAACATGGCTGTTTGATCATTAAATCAGCAAGATCTTCTCTTTAGCCTGAAAGTCAGAGTTGTCCATCAGCGCCATGAGACCTTTGGGTGATATGTGCGCGCAATAAATATCCCTGATTTGATTTGATTGAGCTGTCAACACCTGCAGGGGCATATGTACAAGCCCCTATCGCCACAGGAACGTCACTTTTTATGATGTTCCTGTGGCGATAAACCCTTCACTTTATTTACAAGGTGGCGTTAAGCCACTTAAAGTGGCTTGACGCCGCCTTGTAAATAAGATCCCCTTTCATGCTACACTGAGCATGAAAGGGCGTGCAATGGGTGTTGCGGTGGGTGTTCCACCGCAACATCCATTTATTTTGACGCAGCCCTCTATTTACAAGGGTGGCGTAAATAGGAGGCAGCGACAAAATTAAGACCTGGGAAAACTTGGTCTTAACATGGCAAAAAGCAGAGTAATGCTTAATTTGTCCTCATTTTTGCTGTTTCTTTGTGTGCTGCATTGTGCAGCACACATAGAAAGAGCAAATCGCCAGGTGTTCCTTCCTGCACATAAACAATCATTTAAAATATGATGATTTACAACTTCTATGTTTCCTGCATAATGCAGCACACATGGTGTTACAAATCGCCATTCTGAATTGTTTATGTGCAGGAAGGGACACCTTCCTGCACATAAACAATCATTCCCCCCAAAGGGTGCCTGCGTTGGCGCTAGGCAACTAGATTTAGCGCCAGGGCTAGGGTAAATGCAGGGGTGTGCCGCATTCCTGTCAATGCGGCGCATCCCTGTATTTTCAGAATGGCAGAGCGTGGCGTTAGCAATGTTTGCTTAATACCACACTTCGCCATTCCCTTTTGAATATGCCCTGCAGTGCCACTGTGTGTCGCACAGTATTGACTCTCGTCACTCGTTCTCCCAGCGAAGAGCCAATGACCGAGTGGAAGACAAGGTGAGTTGGAAATCCCTGCGCAGCGTGGGTTTTCAGGTTGTGTGTGGAATCTCTGCACAGCTGGCGCCCCTCAGGGTTTTGGAATCTCCCTGGGACATATGGCAGCGCCTAAAGCCTTTGTTATTATTTTTGTGTCAGGGTAGGAGTGTCTGCTGACGCCATGCTGGGCTTTAAGATCAGCCGCGCTCCTTGACTCTGCCCCTTCCACTCTCTCCATTGCTGGAGGGGCTGTGCTCGTGTCAAAGCTCCACCCTTTGTCATGAGTTTGAAGCATGGTGGACCTACTCAGGCTTTCACCGGCCGAAGGTCTGTAAAATGAATATCACAGATATTAACACCTGTAGGAGTTGAGGGTGATGTTAGAATTTGTGAAGAGGAGGATTTGGGGAAGGGAAGGGTTCTGTTTCATCATGAACCTGCACTGACTTGCAGTAGAACTAGAAGTGTGCAAAATTGAGGAGACGCGCGAGCACGCGAAAACAAGATGGCCGCCTCCCGGGGAGCTCCGTGATAAAGGGGCCCGTTTTTATCGATGAAAATTGCATTTCCAGTCAGAAATTACTGGAAATGACGGTAGCAGCCTTCTGAAACCTTACCTGTTGCTGTTGTTGCTGTTTGGACCGTCAGAGGTGCCTGTTTTCTGCCTCCTGCTTCAGCCTGCTCCAGCCTCGAGCTCTGCATTCAGGTACTGCCCAGATTCCTGTCAGGGGGCGGAGCGTCTTCTCAGGAAAGGGCCTGGCTTTGGCCTAACCACTCCCACAGTCTGGTTTAGCTGCTGCACCAGCTTTTTCATTGAAGCAATTTCGGTACTTTCAATCTCTACTTGTTTCATTATTTTTAATTACTCCTATTCATTTTATTATATGAAAATGGAGAATAAAAATCTACAAAATCCTAATAATAAGAGGAAAAATCAGATTTCTCCTCCTCCAGTAAAATCTAAAGTGGTGGAATCCAGTGAGCCATCCTTGGCTTTAATTCTTGACGAGCTTCATGCTTTGCGTGCAAATACTGATACCATTGCGTCCGAAATTAAAAACTTACGTAAAGATATGGCCAGCATGTCGATGAAAGTCTCAGATAATGCAATTAAAATACAAGACAATCAAGTAAAAATTGACGCTTTTACACCACTTGTGGCAAAAATTTCCCCCATGTCTACCCTTCTTCTGGATATGGAAAATCGTAACAGGCAATATAATTTGCGTATTTTTAATTTACCAGAGGAGGTTGAAGGCTCTAATTGCAGATTATACCTGGAAAATTTGTTACCTGGCCTTTTAAACATCAAATTCCCGGAGAAATTTGAAATTGATAAAGCGCATAGGATTCCATCCCATCGCAATCCTCAACATACTAAGCCAAGACAAAGGATTTTTAAGGTACTGCGTCACCATCATTTGGTCATGATAAGGAAAGCAGCACGGGAAATTCCATCTTTAATAGTTAATGGCAATAGAATCTTTATTCACCAAGACTTTGCCAAAGAGACTGTCAAGATTCGTAAAGAATTTACTGATTGTCGCCCTCACTTGAGAAGTCTTGGATTTAAATATGGCTTATTTGATCCATCAACAATGAGAATCTGGAAAGATAATTTTTCTAAGTCCTTCCAACATCCAGAAGACTTAAAATTATTCCTGGAACAGCATCCTCAGCTCTCACAACATTCTATGGATACGCATGACTCTGCTATTTGAATATTGTTTTCATATGTACTTCTGACTAATTTTCTAGCTCTTTACACGCTGGGCTCCAACGGTTTGGTCATGCTTGTAGAGCGCGTGTTCGTCTCAAATTTCGTATTAATGTTTATGTGTGGTCGTCTTTTTTCTGTTTGTCTGTTTCTGTTCTTTTTCCTCCTGTTCCTTGTATATTATACTAGAACTACTACTCTCTGTATTTTTCTTCAATGTTTTCTCCTCTTCTTCAATCTTTTTTTCCTCTTCCTCTCTATTCTACTATGGCTAATATTCATAATGTTAAAATTACTTCTTTAAATGTTAAAGGTTTGAGACATCCAGTAAAATGTACAAAGATTCTAAACTATTTCAGAAGCTGTAAAGCAGATATTTGTTTTATTCAGGAAACACATATTGACGACAAAATATTGGATTATATGAAAAAACAATGGGTAGATACTATTGTCTCTTCTCCTGCTAAAGGGAGAAAAAATGGTGTTGCTATTCTTTTTGCTAAAAGACTACATTGTCAAATTTTAAGTAAAACATCAGACTCAGAAGGTAGATATGTTATAGTCAAAGTTAAAATTTATGATTCTGTTATGTTTTTAATTAATGTTTATGGTCCAACTGCTGATGATCCTTTGTTTTGGTCTAATTTAACTACTGAAGTACTCAAGTTAGGCAACGTTCCTCTTATAGTTGGAGGAGACTTTAACCTTATTTCTGATCCTTTATTGGATAGATCATCCTTCACTAAATTTAGACCTCCAAAAGCTTTTCTAACTTTTAAATCTTTCCTTAGAGTTACAAAATTAATCGATATTTGGCGATTACATTTCCCTACGGATAAAGTGTTCACTTTTTTTCCAATCCTCATAATTCACACTCTAGACTTGATTATTTATTAATTTCCAGACAGCTCCTTAATTCTGTGGTTTCTCCTAACATTGGCAATATTGATATATCAGATCATGCTCTCGTATCTTTTGTTTTGCAAGTTAATACAAATTATAAAACACAATCTAGATGGCGAATGAATACTGATATTATTCTTTTTTAAAAATATTTTTATTGGATTTTTAAATGCACAGGATCAAAATTCATTACACGGTATGCTGCTTAGGGGTCGACCCACTTCATTAATACAAATACTTAACAAAAAATTCCATATCATAGCCATAACATAATAATATACAAAAATTCATTCTATAAAATAGGACAACATTAATTACGCATTTCTTCTTTCCAGCTGTAGATAGGGGCCCATATTGTCCTACCAAGCTTCCTACCTCTTTTACCTCTCCTCTCGTATATTCCTTTCTCAAGGTTATAGATAAACAGTAGTTTGGCTAACCATTGCTGAAAAGTAGGGGCAACCCGATCCAACCATGCTGAAGAAATACATATACGTAAAACAGCCATAGCGATGAACCAAAAATACCTCACTGAATCCTGCAAACCAGAATTTCTCACCCCTAATAACATTAAAGCAGGGGACAGAGAGCCGCTTAGTCTGAGAGTTTGATTAATACATTTTTCTATATCTTTAATCAGAGTTTCCAATTGCGGACAGGTCGCAAACATATGTATTGCATCCGCTGCTAAACTACCACACCGGGAACATCTAATCCCCTCTTGTCCCCCCATTGCGCAATTTTAGCGGGTGTGATATATAGAGAGAAAAGAGTCTTATAGTGCTGCGCCTGAAGTCCCGCTGAACACAGAATGGTATTACCTAGCTCAAGGGAATCAAGAAAATCATCCCTATCAGGAATACTGATATTATTCTTAATGAACAAAACAAACTGAAAATATTAGCAGCTATACAGGATTACTTTCAGCTTAACCCAGAAGGTTCTACTTCCCTGGTGAATAGATGGGACGCCTTTAAAGCTTATGTTAAAGGCGCTTCTATCTCTCTCATGGCATATGAAAATAAAAACCTATAATGTACGAATTAAAGAGTTGGATAAGCAAATTGCAGAAGTTGAGAGGCTTTTTATCACTTCTAATGATCCTCAATATAAATTTAAATTGCAAAAACTTAGATATGAATTTAATTCCATTCTTAGTAGAAGAGGTGGTATCCAACTTTCCAAATCCAAAACAAAATTTTATTTTAATGCTAATAGGTCTGGCCGGCTTTTAGCTAATTATTTACGTATAAAAAAAGATAAAGCCCAAATAAATTCGATTCATGGTCCCACTGGGAAAATTGCCATATCACACAATGATATTGTTAATGAATTTTTAAATTATTATACTAATTTATATAATCAACCTAATTCTAATGATTCTTCCTTAATTGATTCTTTTTTATCTACTTGTGGATTACCCAAAATTTCTCATTTAGCTAAAAATAAATTGGACCTGCCCATTACTGAGGATGAAATTCGAGTAGCTATTAAATCTCTCAAACAAAAAAAATCACCTGGTCCTGATGGCATCCCAGCTCAATTTTATAAAGAATTTCAAATACAACTTATTCCTTATTTATTTAAATTATTTACCTTTTTTAGCACTACAGGGACTATTACAGGCTCTTTTACTGAGGCGTTAATTGTTGTGTTACCCAAGCCCAATAAAGATCCTACACTAGTCTCAAATTATCACCCTATTTCTTTATTAAATCAAGATTGTAAATTATACGCCAAAATACTTGCTACCAGGTTAACCTTTGTTTTAGATTCTATTATTCATCCGGATCAATCTGGGTTTATGAAAAATAGACACTCTGCAAATAATACAAGAACATTAATACATGTTATCGAACAAGGTTTTAAGTTATCCATCCCAATAGGAGTGTTAGCTCTGATGCTGAAAAAGCCTTCGATTAAGTTCATTGGCAGTTTTTATTCCATACTTTAGTTGCATTTAATTTTGGTGATATATTTATTCGTATGATAACTGCTTTGTATTCTTCACCGACAGCCCGGTTATTTATTAATGGCCAAATCTCTAACCAATTTTCTCTTTTCAGAGGTACCAGATAAGGTTGCCCCCTCGCCCCGCTCCTATTTCTTCTTGTGATTGAACCTTTGCTTGTGTCAATTAGGAATTGTAACGATATTAATGGTATTAATATTAATAAGGTCAATGTTAAAACACTGGCATATGCAGATGATGTACTTTTATTTATTAGTAATCCTATATCTTCACTCCCTCCTTTATTTGAGATTATCTCATCATATTCCATACTTTCTGGTTACAAGCTAAATACTAATAAAACAGAATTCTTTCCGATAAATATTCATTGTACCCCAGATATGTTACCCATGAAAGATATATAATTTGGCAAAGAGAAAAATTAAATATTTAGGTATTTCATTCCCATCTACTATAAAATCTACAATTTCATTAAATTGTGAGTCTATTCTAAGTTATATTAAAGAAAAAATATCTAAATGGTCTCCACTTCATCTTTTGTGGTGGGGGAGAATGGACTCCATAAAAATGAGTATAGCACCAAAAATGTTTTACTCCCTCTCCATGATTCCTACCCAATTTCCTAAGAAGTTTTATAAAGATATAGATCGGCTTCTAACCAAGTTTCTTTGGTGCAATAAAGCTCCTCGTATCAGTTATAAAAAATTAAAACTGCCTAAATGTAATGGAGGTTTTGGTTTACCGGATTTTTTTTGTTATCATTAAGCCTTTATTTTAAAGCAAAGTTCTCTTTGGTTTAATCATTCTCAATTGAGTAACCCCCCTGCATGGCTTTCTATAGAAAAGAGCTTAATAGATCCGTTTCCCTTACCTTCTTTATTAACTATGTCTAATAGGTCAATATTTTTTAATAGATCTGTTATTCTGAAATCTACTAAGTTAATATTACATGATTTTGATTTAATTTTCCAATCACCCATGTCTATTACTGAAGACATGTCGTTATGGTATAATTCAAACATAAAACTCACTAAAAATGTTAGATTTTGGCATTCATGGATTAAAAGTGGTATTTTTTATCTCAAAGATATTTATTATAATAATACTTTTATAACTTTTGATGTTCTGCAGGAAACATTTAACTTACCTTCTACTGATTTATTCAAATATGAATATTTATGCAATTCAATTTTGGATTCATTTCCTCATTCTATACCTCTTAGTGCTAAATCGGATTTATTGATTTATATTCAAACTCTTTCCACCTTACCACATGGTGTTTCTAGACTGTATAAAAAGATGATTACATTTAAAGGTGACAATATTAATATGTTATTGACCTATTGGAATAATGAGCTTTCTTTATCATTATCCTACGAAATATGGAAAACTATTTGGTTAAATAGTATTTCAGGATGGCTACCTGTTTCGCTTTATCAAACAAATTCATATATTTTATATAATTGTCTATGGTCGCCTTTAAGACTGTTTAAAGCTAAACTCCTCCCATCCCCTAAATGTTGGCATTGTAATTTCCACACTGGTTCGTTAAAACATTTGCCTTTTGAATGCCCCCTTATTTTCAAATTTTGGACTGAAGTCTGGGATGTTATAAAGCACATACTTAATATTCAAGATGATTTAACATTTAATTTGATAATTTGTAAATCTGCTGTTCTTTCTCTTAAATTAATTGACTTAGAGTGTAAACTTTTTAATTTTTTATTATCAGCTGCCTTAAAGTCCATTACTTCTTGCTGGAAAGATGTTTCATCACTATCTGTTCATGCTTGGTGGTCGTGGGTTATTTTTACGAGAAGAGGAGCTCATTTATCTGTGAATGGTGTTATTCATAATTGTGAATCTTTTCATTTATTCTGGAAACCTATTGATAATTATTTATCTTCTTAAAATGTTTTCTCCTTAAGTTTAGTATTTATCAATATTTTTTATATTTTTTGGTGGATAGTAGTTCTATTTTAGGCTTATTAATAACATCTGTATATTATCTCTGTTCTCCCCCCCTCCCCTTTTTTAATTTAATACAATAATAGATTATATTATATTGTACCTATTCTAAGTTTAATATGGATGTTAAATATCATATATGCATTTTAGGTACTTTTAATGTACTATTTCATTTTTTGTCTTGTCTGTTTATTACCTGAAAATTCAATAAAATATTTTGAACTCGAAAGAAGTGTGCAAAATTGCGTAATTTCTTTATGCAAATTTCATGCAATTCCTTAGGAAGTCCACAAAAGTATACTTTTAGAAGGAAAATTGGTTTGCAGGTATCTTGTGTACTTTTTTTCAGCAAATATGAATATCCTGTAAACAAGTCTCAGAAACACCAGCAGGAGACTTGTTTTACCAGAAAATGTCTCCGGGAAGACATTTTTTGCATGAATTATACCTCCTGCATGCAACACATTACACAAAAATGCATAATTCGAAATTTAAAGAAAATTCAAGAATTTGACACAACGTGAAATGCATCAATTACATGAACTTCAAACGGATAATTGAAATATCACCCAGGCCTCTTTAGAACATCATGCATTTTTAGAGTCCCCACTTTGGAATTCCACATTTCGTCTTTCATTATCAATTATGTTTTAAGACTGAGAAAGAGGGGAAAAGGCACTTATTATTTCACAATTTAAGCTCTGGCAGACGATGTCACCTCTGGCTACCAAGAGCAGGTGCTGAATCAAGGAATGTTCACACAATATAGCATGGCTGTAAATGGGCGTATTCTGACATGTCTTTTTTATTTAATTGTATGACTGACATATTTGCAGAAGCAGTACACAGGCTATCAATGATAACCAAGAAAGACATCCTGATGAACATGCAGAGAAAACAATGCCAAACACACAAAAGGTGATGAGAGGAATGCTTGAACTCAGTCTAACCACTTGCAATCACTCAGGTAGCATTCCAACCCAATGTTCTTTTGCCCACTATGCCACCTCAGATTAGAGCCAGCCATATGAAAATGAGTCTTGGTTCTGCTCCAATAAGAACAGTGCAGCCTGAACTGCCAAGCCAGGTCTTCTCTGCACCGGAACACAAACAACACCCCAAATCGGTTTCTGCCTCATTGTGCATCTTCAGTATGGTGTATCTTGACTCCAGTGGTACAGTGAGCACGGGACCCACATCTGGGCTTACCCATGGCCACTTAGGGTGTTACATCGATCACACAAAAGGTGATGGTATAAATGCTTATAATAAGTCTATCCGCTGGAAATTGCTCAAGGTAGAATTTCAAACCATGGGCCTCATTTATGAGGTTTTGCCGTAGGGCAGCGCAGCAGGCCTTCCTGCTGCGCTTCCCTACGGCAAAAGAAAAGGGCAGGAATGCGCCGTATCTATAAGATACAGTGCATTCCTATCCTTTCCCCCTGCGCTGGCGCACAATGGGCTCCCGTGCGCCAACGCAGGCACCTTTGCGCCATGGTGCAAAGGTGCCTGCATTGCGGGGATGATTATTTTTGTACAGGAAGGGAAAACTTTCTGAATAAAAATAATCACAAGAGGCTTCTTCCTCTTTCTATGTGTGCTGCAGAATGCAGCACGCATGGAAAAAGGAAAAATGAGGAGAAATAAAGATATTTCTCCTCGTTGTGCCTCCCTTACGCCTCCCTTGGGGAGGCGTAAGCTTTAGCGCTGCCTCAGATTTACGATTTCTCGTAAATCTGGGGCAGTGTCAAGAGCCATGGATGTTGCTGGAAACGCCCCCAGCAACACCCATTGTATGCGCCCTTTAACGCAGAACACTGCGTTAAAGGGACTGATATTTATCAGGCAGCCTTAAGCCAAAAAAAGTGGCTTAGTGCTACCTGATAAATATCACGCAGGCTTCAGCGCCACGGAACGTCAAAAAAAGTGACGTTCCGGAGGCGCAAGGAGTCTCATAAATGAGGCCCCATGATTTCAGTTTTATTAACTATCAGACTGAGTCAAAATAATTATATTCTTTTCTCTCCCTATCACATTCACATTAGTCCTGTCAAAACCAGGCCATTAATGCAGAACACAATTGCAAACCAATAATTTTCTTCTGTTACTTGCTCCTAAGTCTAGAGCCTCCTCTTCACTAACAAATGTACTTATTAAAAACGTTTTACTATAGCTCGCACTCAATGATTATTCATGTGTAGGCATTCTCAATAATGGAAAGGAAGTAATTTGTAGACCTGGGCAGTGAACTCCGTTCCGTTCGCGTAGTATGCAGAGTTTTCCGCACTCTGTGGAGCACGCGGAGTTCCGATAAACTCCGTGTAGCGGAGCAGAGTTTTTTCCTCAGTCGCCAACGTCTAGTTGGCAAACGCGAGCGAGTAAAATCCACCTCCCGGCAAGATTTCTCAACACCGGCGGTCAGATTTCTCAACACTGGTGGTTGCGGATGGTCACAACCACTCGCGTTGAGTAACCTTCAGTACGTGTTGAGAAAGCTGCTGCTCGGGTAGAAAATCTACTCGAGCGGCAAGAAAACTAGCAGCCCCCTCTTGCGCTGTGCATGGTGCCCTTCGCACTGATTTTACAGCACTGGACAGACACCCAGCACTGAAAATCAATGCGAACGGCATGACCAAATGCACTCCGCCGCTTACGATACTCCGCGTAGCGTGGCAGAGCTTTTTGGTCACATCGCTGAGTTCTGCATAGCGGAACTCCGCATATTCTGCCCCGGCCAAATAATTTGCCAAGTTTTATGAAGTTGGGGTAGTCGACATTCAGATGCAGTTCTCATGTCTCTGAAGACTTCCACTTGATGGCTAGACTACATTTCTCCGCTCTCATCACATTCAGATACTTGGTAGAGTCACAAGAATGAAAAAAATAGCCGTGTGTCTGGCAGAGTGGGAGTGGAAAGGGCTGTCAACATTATTGTGCCAGACACCGTTTCTGAGGGGCACTGCCAGTTCCAAACACAGAGATAATGTTTATACTAAAAGAGAATATGCACTATTTACTTTTTGTCAGATTACATCTCTTACTTTGTCTAATGTCCCTTTTAAGAATAAAAGAGTAAGAATTGTGTGCTGCTATTAGTAATATTGAGTTAAAGGAAGTTTTGTTCTTCCTCTGTACAACTCTTTACTCACCAAAACCGATGAATATTTTTTTTTAATTCTCCATTTGACCCCCCCATCCACAAATGCCCCTTCAATAAGGAGGTCTCACCTGCTGCTTCTGCTCAGTGATAACTAATGTCTCATTTGCAGTTTGGCACTGAGTGTAAACAACACAAAAATGTTGCACTTATTTTTGTACTTACAGTTGTTGAGAGTTCAACACAGGTTGCATTAGTTTGTATTGTGCACATCAAATTGCCACCTTTTCATGTTCAAGTGAGTGCAGCAGCAAGTTCATCAAGTATTGGTAAAGCCAATAGGTCTCCCCTATGAGAGCTACTGTCTTTATCAATGTCTTTTAGTCTTCTACAGCAATGCGGCTGCTGTGCAGCATGGCTGAAAGTTAGAAAATAAACTGCTATGACATGGCCAGTATGGAATTACTCTCTGCCTTCACAAAAAAAAACATTTTCAGCAGCAAACAACAATAACACCTTGTCAGCAAACAAGAAATTAAAATGCACATTTATGCGTTTTTTTAATGGAGGCAGTATATGTGAGCCAAAGGCTGAGGGTGCTGGGCAAAAAACAAATTAAGCAATGATAACAAAAAGAAATGATAATCACCATCCATATACAGGTGAGAAGGCCGCAATCTATTTAAAGAAGTCTGAAGTTGTCAAAAGTGAAAAGGGTTATGGCATGGATGTGATGTCTGAAACTCACAAATACATTAAAGGCATTCAAGGAAAAAAACAAATTTGTTTAATTATCTTACCTCTGAGCTGAAGTTTGTTGTGTTGGCCTCGCATGAAAGCAGTGCCGGGAGCGTAGCACTGTCTAATTCTTTATAGAATCTTGAAACCCGTTGGCACGACTTTTGGTTGCTTTTTTCTGCTGGGATGAGAGAAGGCAAGCAACAAAAGAGGAGGGGAGTGGGTGGTGGGCAGATGGGGCAAACAACAGGAAAAAGGGGTCAGGAGGACTGGGCAAGGAACAAGGCAGGAGGGGGCAGGCATTAAAGCAGCAATGCATGAGTGGAAAGAGATGAAGAAGGTAAAGGGAAAATGGAAAAAAAGTAACTCTGAAAGTGGCATGCAGTGGAAGGACATTTGGCAAAGGAAGCAGTACTTGGCCCATGCTCCAGAGTACGGTCAAACACATGTAGCCGGCACTCGCTGACCAAAGAGAAGCAAGGAAATGACAGTGAGGA
Organism: Calotriton arnoldi; assembly: GCA_963921515.1. NCBI lineage: Eukaryota > Metazoa > Chordata > Amphibia > Caudata > Salamandridae > Calotriton > Calotriton arnoldi. The sequence continues at coordinate 642,846 of CAWUFW010008913.1, read as the reverse complement.
TGAAGCCACCTAATAGTAAGCAAAGGGCAGGCTATAACCCTCCTATAAGTAAACAAACTTTCTTGCAAGTGACAGCACATGCGGTGTCTCAGGAGAGACCTACAGTATAGGTGTGGGGGAAAGGAATGGGGCAAACTGTCAAAGAGGTGAAGTAGCTCGCCAAAGATACTGAAGGGCATAAAACAATCAATAGTGCCCCCAAAACATTAAAGGGTCTCACAGTGAAGGCAGAAGAGCGTTTATGGAGGTGGCGGGATGTGTCCTGCCTGAGGGGAAAAAGACTTTACCACACACATTTTACAACAAAGAACCTTTACCACACAGTCTTTGCCACGAAGGTAAGTACCACACAGGTAAATATTTGAACCTTTACCATGCAGTAATGTACCACACAGGTAAGTATTTTTTTATATAACATACTTTTTATGTTATTTAAAAAAGTGATTTTAGGAGTTTAGGTAAGAGTAGGGGTAAAGGAAGGAATGAGTGATTTTAGAGTTTAGAGATGGGTACAGGAAAGGGACTTAAGCGTAATTTTAGGGTGCAGGGGTGGGTAGAGGTAAAGGGAGGTAAGGGTAATTTAATTTTAGGGTCCAGGGATGGGTAGAAGTAAAGGGAGGTAAGGGTGATTTTAGGTTTTAGGGGTGGGTAGAGGTAAAGCAAGTTAAGGGTGATTTTAGGGTTTAGAGACGGGTAGAGATAAAGGGAGGTGATAGTGATTTTTGGGGTTGAGGGTAGGAAGAGGTATAAGAAGATAAAGTTGATTTTATGTTTCAGGGGTGGGTAGAAGTAATGGGAGGCAAGGATAATTTTAGGGTTCAGGGATTGGTATAAGTAAATGAGGTAGGGTGATTTACTGATTTTAGGGTTCAGGGGTGGGTAAAGGTAAACGGCAGTAAGGGTGATTTTAGGATTCAAAGATGCATCGAGATAAAGGGAGGTAAAGATGATTCTACTGTTCAGGGATGGGTAGAAGTAAAGGGAGGTAAGAGTGATTTTAGGGCTCGGGTTAATAGAGGCAAAGGGAAGTGATGGCGACTTGGGGGTTCAGGGTGTTAGTAGAGGTAAAGAGAGGTAAGGTTTAATTTAGGGTTTAAGGGTGGGTAGAGGCAAAGGGAGATATGAGCGACTTTAGGGTTCAGAGGTGGGGAGAGGTAAAAGGAGTGTTAGACCTGTCATCCTTGGTGGGTCTTTCCCCAGGCGTTTTGCCTTTTTTCTCCTGTTTTGCTGATTCTTCTTCTTGGCCTTAGGACTTTGAGCCCATTACCACTGCTACACAGTGCTAAAGTGCATGTGCTTCTCCCCTAAACATGGTGAAATTGGTGTATACCTGATTGGCATATTTGATTTTCTAGTAAGTCCCTAGTAAAGTGGTATAACGTACACCCAGGGCCGGTAAGTCAAATGCTACTAGTGGGCCTGCAGCAATACTTGTGCCACCCAAATAAGTATCCTGCAAACCTGTCTCAGGCCTGCCATTGCAGTGCCTGTGTGTGCAGTTTACTGCCTTTTCGACTTGATATGTAAAACTAATTGCCAAGCCTTAAACTCCCCTTTTATCACATACATATCCTGGTAGTGACAAACACCCAAATCAGTTTTTCACTACTCTGAGCCCCCACCCCCTCCCGCCCAATAGTCTAGCATTGGGAATTTCTTAATACACTTTTAAACTGTACATCCTGATCAGAGAGAAGTAGCTTTTTCATGTTTCATATCTTTGGAATGGTAAGGATAAGTCCTCCTTACTGGTGAAGTTGGATTTAACATTACTGTTTTAGAAATGCCACTTTTACAAAGTGGAGATTTCTCTGCACTTTCTGCTCTGTGCATCTGATAGCCAGTCTCTAATACACGTCTAGGGTGGGTGACAGCTACACTTTGTGCATTCCCTCTAGACAGCCACAACACAGGAAGGATAGATGTGTCTGAGTACCCATCTACATACATCTACATTCTGGTGGCCTTGCCTTGGCAGGATGGAAGGGAGGGGCTTACACTTCACTTGAATAGGCTGTGTCTTTTCCCCATACAAAGGACTGATTAACCCCCCCCCCCTGATAGCCTGACAGACAGGACTGGGGTGAAAGGGATACTTGTGCACTTCAGAGAGCTGCTTTGAACTCACCCAACATCAAAGGCACTTTGGATATACTACTAGATCTCTGAACCCCTAAACCAGACACTATTGGACTTGTAACTGAAGCTCTGCCAGAAGAACTGTTGTGCTGCTTAAAGGACTCAACTGGACTGCTGATCTGGAAGGCCTTCTTTTCTGTTTGTTCTGCCATCTGGCTCTGCTGAAGGAGGGCTGGACTCTGCCTTCACTCCAAGTGATCTACAAGGGCTTGTTGGTTTGCCTCCTGTTGCTTGACACTCCTTGTTTGGGCCACCCTTCTTCGTTTGCTTGCTTAGATGAAATGATGTGTGCTACTTCACTGACCCAAAAATTCATAAAAAATGTCCCATGAAGATATTGGCAGGACTATGATTTATCACACAAGGCCATGGTTGTAGAATTCATAATTTTACTCCATTCATTGGGAATCCTAATCTACAAACCACCTTACGTTGTGTTGAATATATGGAAAACCATATGACTAGCTAAACTTGGTAATGTTTGGGCTGAGCAGGGGAGGGGTGTTTGTGACTTAAGAATGATGGCATCATTCAAAGTGCCAAGTCTGCACCAAAACAGGTTTCTAATTGGTTTAGTAATTGTGCATCCGATGAGTATTTGCCCACACATTTTCTCAGGCAGGCAAATGTCTCAAATTCTGAGTTTGTGCACTTTGGAAAGGACTATTAGTACATTATTCTCAATTCCAAAGCACAAAAAACGGTTTGGTTTTCAAAAAAACCCATAGCATGTGCCCCTTAAAAGAACATGCAAAAGGCTGTCTCAAATAGAGGCAGTCTATGAATTGGTTTCTATGCCATTTATCTTAACAGTTTAGTTAAAATTGTTTGTAATAGTAATCTATGAAATATTTTTTGTTCTATGAAATCACATGGGCCATCTATTTAACATTATACTGCAAGGATCGCTATATACAGTTCAGAAGAAAGGATTAGGCCAGAGGCATGGAGATTGTTGGTCTCCTCTGAAGGCACAGAGTACTTCCTCCAGGACTCAGCTGTTTCCCCTGAAGGCACAGAGTACTTACTCCAGGCCTGAGCTGTTGCTGGACCCTGAAGGGAAGTAGGAAGTAGGCAGCATAACCGGATGAAAGCCCTTCTTATTCATGTAAGATTAAAAGGTGCAGCTACGGTCGATGCTGCTGTGAGGACTTTTGTCTGCAAGAAGTTGCCAAGACAAGAGAGGTATTACCATACAACCCAACCACAGGGTTATCATTGGAATAGTGGATGTCTCCCCAACTTCTCCGTGTCTCTCTACAAGTAATCACTGACTTCCATCTAGCTGACAGGTGAGTGATGGAAGAGTTCAAGAACCTATGGGGCGGTGTCCTACTGAGATTGGTCCTGCTTAAGATACCCTTTCACCATGCCTAGTCTGCATGTCTATGTGGATGCTGTCACTGCTGGCATGAGTTATTCACCACATAGGACCTCTCCAATATTCTGCAATGTTTGGCTCATCATAACTGCTCCATTTAATTTAAAAGATCTTTTTTTACTATTCAATTGTACTTAAAGGTTCACACTGGACAATATGACTATTGCTAATTATATTGATGTTACCTGCATCTGGTGTTCTAACCTTCAGCCCCATCCAGGATTAATCATTGGCTGTTCGACCTTGCTACCTCATGAAAGTCAAAGCTGAAACAAATAGGTACTTGGCTATTCAGTGAGATCACAGTGACATTCGGCTCCTCCAGTTCTGTTAATAACAAGCAATGCTTGTTACAATGATTTCCCCGATGCCCTTGAGTTCCCATAGAACTAGGGGAATTGATTTGACGTTCTCTTTCTCCATGTTATGTTATGTTTATTTATGAACCGCGCAATTACCCAGGGGTGTCCTGACACTACGAGAAACAGCAATTACCAAAGATTGAAATCATATTTAAAAGACAAAAAAGTAAGTCGTCTGTAGTTTATGGAATTGAAATAGATTAGATTGGGAGGGTAAACCGAAGAGGGGGACTGTTCCACCTAGTGTTTAAACATAGTGAATTGTTTTGCAGCCAAGGCCTGGAACGACCTCCCCCTCCACCTCTGGCAAGTCCCTACACTGCTCCAGTTCAGGAAGGACCTCAAGACCTGGCTCTTCGGATGACCCCAGCACTCAACAGAGCTGCCCCTCCCCCCTAGCGCCTGGAGACCCTCGCAGGTGAGAAGCTGCGCTTTACCAACCCTGATTGATTGATTGAAGTGGCTAATGCTACTAAGCAGTATTGTGCCTGTGTCTGTGTTTCCGAGAAGGAGCCTGTGTTGTCTGCATATTAAAAAAGAAAAGTCCAATGGATGCTACACGGTTCACGCGGGGGACAACATAAAGGTTGAGAATAGTAAAGCTGAGGGATGATCCCTTGGGACACCACATGTGACCGGCTTAAAGGTGGAGTGTGATTTGGCCAATAAAACGTCTTGTGTTCGCTCAAAGAAAGAGCCAAGCCAGTGTAACATTCTCCCTCAGCGACCATCTCCTTCATCTTGGTAAGCAGTATCTAGTGAGAGACAGCACTGAAAGCAGCAAAGAGTTTGTGGAGGACCTAGACTGCACATCCCCCTGTCCAAAGTAAGCCTGATGTCATTAGTCGACGCAATCAATACAGTCTTGATGATTAAACTTGAGCGGAAGCCTGAAGGCTGTGAGTTGATTATGGCACAAGACTCCAGAAAGGAGGTCAGTTGTTGATTGACAAATCTCTCCGTTATTTTGTCGAGAAAAGGAAGAAGTAAAATTAGCCGATAATTTGAAGGGGATAAAGGATCCAATGTAACCTTTTTCAGAGGGAGAATTATGACAGTGGGCTTGCAGAAGTCAGGAAAGTGACTGGAAGATAATAATGTAGAACAAATTGCATATATTTTGGGAAACAAGATGGAAGAGAGACTTTTTCCCACTTGCAGAGAAATAACATTTATGTGACAGCCAGAATATGTTGCATTAAGATGACGCTCAATGGCATCAAAGCTTATATCCTCAAACAAATTCCAGTTTGATGAAACAATAGGATCAGCTAAAGCCATAGTTGAAGGGAGACGTAAATGAGACTCTGGCTATTTTGTTGTGGAAAAAGTCTGTGATGTTATTGCAAAATGATGCTGAGAGTGTGTGAAGCAACAAGAGCCTTGGGGTGTGCAACTAATTGAACGATTGCGAAAAATTCCTTGGTAGAATTGGCGGAGTTGGAAATCTAGGTGTGGTAGTATTGTGTTCTAGCTTGCCTGATCAGCCCTTTATAAATGCACAGTTCAGTAATATAGGCAGTAATATAGGCTGGTCTAGCAGATAGACAATAGGTAAGTCTCTAAAGTCGCTCCAGTTTCTCGCAACGTCTTTTTGATGTGTGAAGATTATCACTGTAGCATGGAGCCAAAGGTCAGCATCTGTGGGACTATATTTCCTTGAGAGGAATAGGAGGATCAAGGGCTTTATTAGTCCATAAATTAAATTGCTTTGTCATTGTTATCCCATTATCAAAAAGAGGTGCTCTAGTAGAGATGAGGTGCTGGGCAAACTGCAGGGCAATTAGTTTTGCCTAATCACAATCCTATGTAGTTGTTTGGCATCAGGGTAGGGTTTCTGCATACATTTAATTCTATAAAGAAGGGCTTTATGATCCGTCCAAGTACGTTCAAAGTCCTCTATTAATGAGACCAAATTTCATGGGCAAACACATTATCCAAAGTGTGGCCTATCATATGTGTGGGGCCAGAAATGGCCTGTGTCAGATGTATTGAATTCCATCTCGCTCTCCCGGGTGTATCAAGGGTGTTGCAGGTTAAAATTCAAGCCACGAACGTTGGCTCTAATATTTGGAGGTAGAACACAGCCATACTTGTAGTGCAGTGGGTCGCTTATACCATTGGACCAAGGTGCTACCGCACCTGCTCTGTTAATGGTAGCTATGGGCCTATCTATTGCGTGTGTGCACTTTCTTGCTCCCACATTCTCTAAATACTTTTCTCCTACATTTTTATCCCCTACTGCCCCTGCTTTGCTCACCCTCCCTTTCCATACCCTGTTTCTCCCTTTCTTTCCAGTAAACTTCCCGAGTGGTTTCATCAGCAGCATCACCTGAGCATTCAGCACTCTTTTTTGTGTACTTATACTGTAAAAGAGCTTGCTGGCTTTACAAAAGCAGGTTGAAATTCCACTTTTCTGAAGCTCAGCATTCAGTGCTCGTGCTCCCTGTCCCCTCAGCCTTTCTTTAGCTCCATACCTCCCCCAAAGCCTGGCGCCGAAAATTATACATTGGCGCCATCAATGTTGCCAGCCGCGCGCCCACTTCCTTAATCTGCACGCTTGCCACTCGCGAAGGCTGCGTGCTGCTCGGCAGGAAGGGCATTAATTTATTCCAAATGTGTATTATTAATATTACTCAACACTTAACAGGATAATATAGGATTTAAAATCAGAAACTCGTTTCTGGTGAAGGGCCACTTATATCCCCTTTGGGGATCCGTAATGTGAGGTATTAATTAATTACGAGGAACAACACTGTGTGGAGCAGGTTTGCACAAAGGCACTGCAAACGCTCCTCCCGCTACATCAGTGACAATTGTCATAATATCTGCAGCGTGGCAGCAGGGAGTGGATACGCATGCTTCGCGGATGGAGGCCTGGTTTTCCATCGCAGTAATTACGAAATATATACTCTAATTTGCCCATGGTATGTAAACATATCATAAACGTGTGCACAGCATTAATGCCGTAATCAGGCAGCTTCATGGGCATGGCAGAACATTCATGTTCCGACTTATATTCAATTATTTTGCCGAATGATGCATAAAATTATTCCAATTAATAGATTTTTTTCCACGTTGGGCTACTGATGGGAAGATGTTACGTGTCCGTGCATGTTGATGAAATCTGCGGAGAGCCGCGTGTTAATGCTGGGCATCTCAGGGAATAATTAAGCATGGGCCCCATTCATTGAAAAACTAACGCAACCATGACTGAAAGTCAATGGAGCTTCTTTGAGCTAAGATCTTGTAGGAAATCCCTTCAACCTGGGCAAGATAATACTGGATTGATGCTGTGGTTGGGACCAGCACTTGCTGCCATATTGCCTTTGCGACCAGCAAATGCATCTCCTTTGGCATTGTTGGAGAGGCAAGAAAATTGTCATTGTCATTGGTAGTTAATGTGCTTGGACTGGCCCAACCTCAAATATAACCTTCATTCTATGACTTTACCACCTCTCTGGCTTTTTTCATGGTTTTTTTTGCACAAGTAAATGTAGCACGCACCTCAAAAAGGTATCATCACCGCATGATTGTTCCACATACGCAAAGTCATTATCTTTAGAATTAGCTGTATGAAGGGAGGGAACTCTTTCAGCAAGTTCCGGAGCAACCAGTGGTTACTGGGCTCAGTGTGGTGAATCAGAGCCATTTACCACTGGTGTTCTGGGGCGAAAACCAAGCACACACCTTCAGTACTTGGCTTCAATGGTAGTGAAGTAAAGCAGTCCAAAGGCTACTCATGGAGGTGGTGTGGGGTTAGAGGCTCAGAACTCCACAGACATCAGGTGACAAGAAATAAATCACTGCTTAGCCTGTTCTTTGATTTTCAACAGAAAGAAAAGTTTTTTTAATTCAAACAAACACAATGAGTGCTAGTATGCACAATTTAACAGTGGGCGGTTGTCATGGGGTACTAATGGAAACATCACCCATTGTATTCTGGGAGGAATAGGCTTTACTGGTGAGCAGTGGCGGCTGATATGGGACAGTGGTAGTGGGCCCGAGGGAGGAGTTTTAAAAAAAAGAAGAAGAAAGTTCCACTTACCTGACCACTGCCTCTCCTTCGTTCTTCTGTCGACGATACAGGTACAGGAAGCACACAGACTCCCCTAGCCAATCACGACGCTGCTAATTGCAGCATCATGATTGGTCTGAGCACTGTGGTTCGGCACTAAGACAGGGAGTGGGAGCCTGTGCATGTTCTCCACCCAGGCTATGCATTACAGATGGGTGGAGAATATGCTAAGTGCGCATGACTGTTTGGCCAGCCCAAGATGGCTGGCCAAACCATCATGCGCACTTAAGTGCACATACTACTCCTCCCCCTGCTGGCTGAAAGACCAGCCCCGCAACTTAAAAAAAAAAAAAAAAACTGGGCCAATGCGGGAAAAATAAAATAATATTAACAGTGTGTTATTATCATTTTATTTTTCCTGTGGGGCACTGCTCCTGGAGCTACCGCTGCTGGTGAGCTGCATTGGTCTTTGTTTCTGCAAAGGGAGCCTCAGTGTACCTTGGTAGGGGTAGCTTTTGTTATTCTAATCACTCTAGCCACAACAGAATAGTTTTTCAATCGCCAACCTTGTGTGCGCTCTCCCTCCCCCGCTCCCTTCTTGGAGCAATGTCATAGTCCCTTTTCTGTCTTGGATACAGAGTTTGTGAAGGTTCCTTGGCTGGTAGTGCCTGCAGGTGCCAAGGTCAATGGAGGAATGACTGCTCGAGGTGTGTGCGCCTGGCACAGCACACCATGTAAGGATGGTGTGGTTTTGGCCTCGGCTCAGCTAACGGGTGTCACGCTTTACACTTATGTGCCAGCGCCCGCAACTTTAGGTAGGTCATGGCATCACCAGCCAGTCGTCAATGCTCTGACCGTTTTAGAGTGCTGACGGTCAAAGAGACCTTGCCGCTTGGTTCTTCCATTGGTCCAATCACAAACCCCTCTCCCAAACAAGTTGGTGTCCCCCCCCCCCCCCCCCGGGAGCAGCTGTGACACTTCTCTAATGAGCTTGGTCTTCTCTTGGTACTTGAGGCTTCTTGTGAGTCTGACTATTGCGGTTTTCCTCTCGCTTTCATGCTTCACGGCGCTATATCACTGAAAGAAAGTAACGTCTTGTCTAATTCTGAGACACCCTCAGGCACAGATGTAATGCCGTCTCTCCTCAAGAGACACACCCTGTCCTCTCTGTATGTCATTACAGGTTCTTTCAGTGGGGGAGATTTACTAAGATTTAAGCCGTGTTTGCATCACAAAAGTGATGCAAATCGGAGCAAAATCGTTTTTTCTGATTTACTTTCCAGCGCTAAACTTGTTTAGTGCTGGAAATAATGTGAAAGCAACGCAAAGCAGCACATAGTGCTGCTTTTAATTACTTAGCGCCAAGGGGGCGTACCATGGGTGGAGCATGGGCTTTCCCATGCAACCACCCAAGGTCTCTGACGCTAAAACAGGTTTACTAAATAAAGTAGACAGCATCAGAAAACTGTGCCCTTTTGAAGTAGGCGCAACGAAGGAGAAATGCTTTCATTTCTCCTTCCTTTTCCGACTTTGTATGTGTGTTGCACTTTACAGCACACATACAAAGAGGGAAAGGGTTAAAGTCAGTCTATGCATAGTATTTTGTCCTGGAAGGCCCTTCCAGTACAAAACCTATGCTTGACTCCAGCGGCGGCTCCTCCGCTATGGCAGAGGAACGTCGCCCCACTGCTTTTAAGCAGCGCAAATAAAGGAAACATAAAATGATAATAACTTTGAGCTAATATCATTTTATGTTTCCGGGCTGCTTTGTGGGCGGGGCTGCTCTGCTCTCGGAGCAGGGCAGAGGAGGAGTGGTTTGCCCACTCCTAAGTGCACATGACTGTTTGGCCGGACATCTGGGACTTTCCCTGTTCTCCATGCAGGCTGCATTACAGCCTGCGTGGAGAACATGCCCTGGCCCCCATTTCCTGGCTAAGCGTCGAACCATGATGCTCAGACCAATCACAACGCTGCATTGCAGCATTGTGATTGGTCAGGGGAGCCTGGGTGCTTACCAATCACAACACTGCATTGCTGCATTGTGATTGGCCAGGGGAGCCTGGCTGTGCTTCCTGTTCCTGGAGTCCGACGGAGGAGAGCAGGAGCAGAGACGCGGGACCCGGCGGCAAGTAAGTGTTTTTAAAAATAAATAAATGTTTACATTGCAACACCCTGCGACCGTCACCCACGAGCCGTGCCGGCCGCCACTGCTTGACTCACGCAGGGACCCTTGCATTATGGCGCAACGGTGTCTCCGTGGTGTACGGCAGCTGATATCAGTGCCAGCACTAGGGAAAGGGGAGGAGAGTGGCATATTTCTGTAAATATGGCGCTCTCCTCCTCTTTCCTTTTCACGCAGCACGGCATTTGCTGCTTCTGCACTGCGCTGCGTGAGTAAGTGGTAAATCTAGCCCAGTGTGTTTTAGTTGTGACGTTTGTTCACCTTAAATGAGCTGCTTGCATCCTTCCCTGAGCAGCATCTTCATGCAAAGGCACCTCCAACGCCCCTTCTGAGCATTCATCTCTATCTTCAAAGTAGAATGCAGGCAGCCCCTCTTGGCAGGTAGACAGATCTACCCTAGGTTACTAACCCTTAACCTGTCAAGTGGAGATGGCAGTCAGTACTCCAACCCTAGAGCTCAAAAGAGTTGCCCAGTGGCCAAAGTGTGGGGCTCCATGCTCTTGTTATGAAATGCAAGTGTAATCCACTTAAAAAAAAAACTAACTTTTAAGAGAGTTAATTGTATTATGCATGGGAAAAATATCAAATTTTACTCACCCCTTAAGGGATGTCACTTATGAGGGCAGAAATTATGCCAGATGTTTAAATTTTTCTGAAGTCGTAGAGTAACACGTTGGGAAATGCCTGTTCCATGTCTGGGGAGGGAGTAAAGCAGACGCTGGTATGTGAGTATTCATTAATATTTGCATTTTCGTTCCCACACTTACTTGTGCTTTCAAAATTGAAATTATACTTGCGCCCATTAGGAGATGAGTTCAAATTGCTTCCTTTCCCAGTCTGTGCGTGCAATTGCATTAAGTTATAACAGATAGTAATTGCCCACATAGTCCTTTGTGCAAACAGTAATAGTGTTTTAAAAACAGCACACTGCTTCCACCTTTTCATTCTCCATTTATTTACACATAGGTGTAAATCAGTCCCAAATACCATCTGCAGCATAAAAATGTAATTTGCACCAAGGGTATTTGCAGCTGTTTTCTTCCCATCAGTAAATTGTCCTATTATCGTCATACAGACTCCAGGGCAAACTACGAAAATCCGTTTCGGCGCCAAAGGTTTGCAGTTTTTTGGATCAGGTTAAAGTCAGCAATCTTCACAAGCTGTTGACATGTGCCTATCCCTACAGTGGTTTCGGACTCTTAAGAATCAGGCCCTCTATGACCAACATAAGCCAGATACATTTTAGACTCAAATCTCTCTTACATAAAGCTATCCAGTGGAAGGTTTTCCATCACAGGCTATAATAAGTTATGTTCTGTTAGCAGCAAGTGCATAGCACAGTGATATCCACATAGGTCCGGGGGGAGTGGATCCACGCCCTACCGGGCCTGTGGTGGAACTCATGGATGTAGTCAGTGGATATCCTGAAAATCTGCCATGGATCTAAAGTGGTCACTGGACACCCCAGGGTTATGGTAGTGTGTCATTACAATCCAACCAAAGAACTGTATTAACCTGAGCACGATTTTATGATGGGTGTGTGACATCAGGCTGTATATGTTTGGTTGAGATTCTTTGAATGCCTAGTATAGTATGGGTTCATGTTGGTTAATGTAAAGTAGAATTAGCTTGAACCTTCTAGATGTCTTTGCAATGTGTTACAGAGGTGTAACCAAACTTGAGGGGGCCCCCTGCCAAGTACATGGAGGGCCCCTCACCCCCCCCCCCGACCCGGAACCAGTCAAGAGCTCTCAGGTCAGGGACCCGCCACCTGTGCACAGTGTCGGAGGGGACCACCTGGAGCTCGGGGGCCCCCCTCACTGCGCGAACTGTGGGGGCTAATGGTACACCACTGATGTGTTATGTCTATGAATGAGTGTGCACTGAAAGAACGTAACCATTTTTTGTTGGAGCTTGGTCTTCGGTTGACTAATCCAATCTATTTTGTAGCCAGCATTACTAAACAGGTAACTTGGCTATGATCAGGGCCACTGGAATTATGCGATTGTGCGGCGCTGCGATTTTCACATATTTGTAGATTTGCCCATATTTGCCACATAATCCATCATATGCTGCATGATCTGCAGATTTTAACCCAAAATTTTTTGTTTCTAGCTCAAACAGTTCAAAAGTTAGTAAAGACACAGCAACGCGTGCCGACGCGCAGTGGAAGGCCCTTTGCAAAGGTTGACTGGTCACCTCTGTGTAGCTTATTACTATATTTGGGTGTTAAACTGGTACTTACGAGGCACAACTAATGCCCAAACGCTGCCAACAAGTTTAAAAATGACAAAATAATGAAGCAGTACCATTACAAAATGTGCTGCATAATGCCACATAATTTGTCTTTTCTTGCCATGTAATTTACTCAACCCTTCCGCATAATTTGCCCTTCCCCTGCCGCATAATTCCAGTGGCCCTGGATATGATGTAGTGTTCAGTAATGTATCAATTTAGCTCCTAAACCCTCCGTGAGAACCCAGACAGCATTCCGCAAGTACATGTGTGGCTTTGATTGGGAAAAATGATATCCTTGGTGCCCTTCCAGGATCTTTCCTTCTTTCATGTTTTTATTTTAATATAAGAAGTCTTATCTCACCTGGCCAAATTATTGTCGATTAATGTACATAATTTGAATATTATGCGACATAAAACTATATAGGTGTTTTTCAATTAACCTTCAGTTGATTGAAAGTTTTAAGAAGCTAAAGGGAAATGACTTCATTTTGTGTGCTTAACAAATTTATCTAACATAACATACTTATCTTTTAGAAAGGCGGTAAAAAAATGGCTGTTTGATCTTATATAGTCATCTGAAGCAGCAGTAGTCTCATGTCATTCACAGTAGCTAGCGCCAAGACAATCATGGGTATTCGTGCACTTAACAAATTTATCTAACATAACATAACGTGTCCACCAACCTTGCAGTTCTTACGCCTCAGTTAGATGTGTGTGAACGTCAGGGTTTCCATTGGCAGAACCAGAGCTGGCTCTGCCTTTGGAGACCCTTGAAATGGCGACTCACCTGCCCCTGAATCACCAGCTCACAGCCAGAGACGGTCCCCTGATTGTCACTGGGGGATCCTGCCTGGGTCCTGAGCAGGGAAAGGCAAGCAAAGCCCTGAGCTGCAGACAGTAGCTTCAGCTGGAAGTGTTTTGGTGTCATTCATGAGGTTCAGGGTTCAGTTCAAATCACAGCTGATAGATGCTCCTCAAGCGGATATATGTGCACAGTTGTTACTCAACATATCAATCTAGGAAAGTGACTTCAAGTCACCCAAAGTGCAGTCTACTGACCAGCCTTTCACTTTTTTATGGAGACAACAGAATCCTTATGCCCCTTCCTTCCAATGGTCAGTCAAACGTTTATCAGTTGTCCATATGAATCATTCTTGTTCGCATCCTGGTTTTTCTCAAGCCTTTCAGCCTTAGCTGAACCTCTTGTTTGTACCCTTGAGGACAAGGCCGCCCACTTGCTTTCTCCCTTGTTTAGCACCTCTAAACTGAGAGGTACACACCCATGCGAGTGGATTGAGCATGGAGTGTCAGTGCCTACCACTCTATACTGGCATAGTATAACATAAGATATATTTACAAATAGCATATTCAACCCTAACACATCTTGGCACCGGACAAAATATTTCCATTATTATTCAACTCAATGGTACTTATTGAGAAGGGAGGGAGTAAAGAAACATCTAAATTCGAATGGTGGTAACTTTTTACCCCATGAGATCTGGGATGACTTTGGGTAAAGCAAAGCTTGTGGGCCTTGATCAATGGCCAGTAGGATGGGTTTGACCTGCCACCTTCTTCTAGTGTTGCCTGTGCCAATGCTTAATTTAAGCCTGGTGGTTTCTGATGCTCAGCACTGGCACTTAATCATCAACACCAGCGCTTTTCATGAGCTCCAGTTAGGGACACATTAATTTACGGGAAGATTAAGTGATTTGCCCAGAATCACAGGATGTTGAGCCGAGGCTGAGACTTGAACCTGGTTACTCAGCTCCGAAGTCTGCAGCTCTGGCTATTACACCACACCCTCCCCGCACTTTCATGGCTAGTAGTTGGTTCTGTTTTAGGTGGCGCTAACAGGAGAAATGGACTGGTGCAGGCTAACTCCTGCAAGAGCCAGGCACTTATTTTTTTTTCAAATTAATGACTGGCCTGTGCCAGTAGCAGCCCGTGGTGGGAGTGCTGCCGGGCGCTGACGTGGGGCAGGGGGTAGTAAACTACGGATTACAGCTCGATTAGAGGTAAGTAAACATATAAATAAATAAAACGCACTTCGTTACGCGTGCTGCATCGCCAAATGCGATGCAGCGCGCAACGGAATTCGTTTTATTTATTTATATGTTTACTTACCTCTGATCGGCCATAATCCGTAGTTTACTACCCCCCACCCTGCCCCTCCCCCGCCCCACGTCAGCGCCCAGCAGCACTCCCACCACGGGCCGCTACTGGCCTGTGCATGTACAGGGAAACACTAAAGGGTATAGGCAAATATTAATTCGAAAAGAGGCCAGCCTCTTGAATGAAATTGACCTCCGACTCTTGACAAGGATTAGGAGAACAAAACTAGAACCTTTTTAATTCATAGCTGCTACTCGTAGTGTAAAAGACAGCTCATGGCCTTCTAGTATGTCAAAGGCTGACTCGGTCTGAGTTTGTTTGCGTTCGTATCTAGAGGGGACGCCTACCGCTACCACTACCACTACTACTATTGACCACATTAGTATTGCGTACATTACCTGGAGGTCTCTATATCTGGACATCCTGTGCTCTCTGTAAACCCAGAAGAGAAAAAGTTGGAAAGAATATTTAAAGCCTGTACAAGTGGTGGAGACCTGAAGAACCGGGGGACAGAGTTCCAGGTCTAAAAGTTTGGCATCAAGAAACTGCTGTCACTATGAGATTTTAACCACAAGTCTGGCACAGTAAAGACTATTTTAACCCCACTAATTAAAATCCTAGAGGGTGAGTAAAGCATGAGATTCTTGGGAAGACAGAAAGTACTGGTTTGTGTAGACATTAAAAAGGCAGACCAAGGAGGCACAGTCCTATTTAAGGAGGTCCAATTCCAGGTAAACATCCATGTTCTGGGCTCGCTGAGGCCTATAAATAATATTTTCAACGAGCTCAGCCTTGCCCAACCACCAACAATAATATACTCTTCACAGTTAAACACTCTGTTACGTACTAATCCACATGACACACAGTGCTGAAGTAGCGGGCTGCATGCCGGCAAGACTGTGCATGCAACTGCACTGCCGGTGGTGGTTCAATTAGAAAAAAAAGGGATATTTGACATGGACAGATGGCAGCCTGGAATGAGAGTGTTGTCTCACGCAATGAGAGTGCAGATAAAAGTGAAATAAGTGAAAAGTAGTCTCGGGCTCTGATGAGACCTTAGAGAGGACTCATTACACTTCATGCAGGCTGATATTGGCAGGTGGGCAACCGGTATTCGAGGTTGCTAGTGCTAACGCAGAGGATTTGGACCCCCATTTGTTACCCCCTGCGACGGAGGGTGTTTGAGGAATAAAAGAGTTAGGTTTAGTTTCAATTCACAATTACAATGCAACCCATTTGGTTACACATTGAAGCGCAGAGTCATTAAGTAAGATTAAAGGCCTGATTCCGATGTCGTTCGGAAGGCCTCCGAATCAGATTTGGCTTTCCCGGATCCGATCCGTAGCCCTTGTTTCCGATCAAATCGTACACAGGTCCGAATGACCAAGTACGATGCGAAGATCGCGTACGCGTCGACCAAATCATTTCCGTGACCCGAACCTGTCCGTACGACTTGTTCGTAGCCGAATCGTGCCGCGCAATGGAGCCGAATTCCAACCGAGCGAGTACGATGCACGATTCGGACAGCCGCTTTGCCTCGGTCTTAGCGAGACAAAACGTTTGTCGGAATCGTACTTCGGGGGGCCGTAGCAGACCCCCTTTCACCCATGGCCCTCCGAATCTGTCACGGGGGTGTGCCCATGGGTCCCCCCTGTCAGATCATGCACAGTGTGGCAAGCAGCATGGGGTGCGTGCCACAGGGTGTACGCTTTTCCCCACCCACCCCTTTTTGCTATGGGAGCCTGTGTACGCGTTCAGTACACAAGCTCCCATTGAAGTCAATGCGAGTCCGACCGAATCGTATCCGGATGCATTCAAATGCATCGTACTTGATCGGTCGGACTCCCCTGACACGAGTCGTATGGAAAGCATTCTGGACACGAGTCGTTCAATTTGCTTTCCGAACGAGATCGGAATCGGGCCCTAAGCATGGATTTATTACAAATTCAAAGCCAAAGTAATATCAATCAGTCTCCGAAACATAGCGTAGCAGTACAAGATTATGAAAGGAAAGCCAAATCGGCGTACAAAGTTTATCCTCAATAGCAAGTAACAAATGAGGACTTCAGTAGCAATCGTGCAAAGTATAAGGAAAACAGTATGGCGGTGGGATTTAAATTTTCGGTCCTCCTGCCTATAATGCTCAGGGCAGCATGCACCAAAAGCTTCAGCTTTTAATAGTATTAATCATCTCTTTCAGTAGATTCTTGTAAGAATGAAGAGCTATCCCAGAGACTGTCAATGACTTAATGGAACCACACAAGGAAAGGAAGAAAGCCTTCTAATGCAAGCGATGACGTTTTTTTCCAGGAAGGTACACAGCATCATGACCAAGAAATACTTAGTGCTTCTTCATACTCATGTGTCTCTCTGAGTAATCTCATTCCTCCTCTTTTGTACTTCAGCAACATACGATTTTATCTAAACAAAGCAGGCAAATGGTGCAGGAAGTATTATAGCTATTTTGTTGACTGCCAATAGAAGAGGGATATTTGAGTAAGGACGGTCCTTCAAGGGGGGTGTATTTGGGCTCCTTCTAGGGCTGCTTCAATTAGCCTGTGCTCGAGCTCTAGTGCTGTAGCTATAACTTGGACATGAAGCAGCAGTTGAATAATGTCCCCAGAATCCCAACCTCATTACCACAATCAAATCAATGCTTGCAATCAGAAGTATCCTCATGGCTAGGGCTGTTCAAAATGTTCTTAATTTGCTTCTGTGTGATTATGTGAAATGGAAATCTGTCATTTAGCTCTATATTTTAGCTCAAAATGCACCCTCTCATTGAAATTAGAAGGTTGGACACCCCTTGTGCTAAAAACATGATGCAAACAACAGTCCCTTGCTTTCTGTTGTTCCCATGTGTTTGCTGTTCATTTTTACTGCGAATGGCGTATAATTGTGTGAACTATCATAGCGGCATAAATGCAGGAATTTTTTGTGACTAGTGTATCATAAACCTGCCAAAATTACATTAATTAAAGTGATGTAATATACTTTTTTCCCAGGCCTACTCAAAACTACAACTATGCCACTCCTCAAAATACAAACAAGTTCTTTCAAATATCTGAGTCCACCTTGTTTTATCCCCAACAATGGTACACCGCAAGTCCCCAATCAAAGTACTCCTCATTAATCCTCGAAAATAATTCTGATCCACCGGACCACACCGTAAGGGATCAAACACAGTGTCCCTCATTACTGTTTAAGGAAACTCCTTGTCACCCCAATCAGCACCTTCCTCATTGCTACTGTCACATTCAGTTTGCTCCTCTTTACCCAGGTCACTCCTGATGTGTCAACCAGACCACGACTTGTCATCCATTCTTTCTGAGGCCTTATACTCCTTTGGAAACTTGAAGAAAGAGAAGGTGACATTCTGTGTTTGTTGGTCTGTAATGTAAACTATATCACTTAGGGGGTTATTTTCCAACACTTGTTTCCGCCCTCCCCTCACCCTTCAGCCCACGCGGATCATCCTTCTGCGCGCCCTTTCCTTCCTTGCCCTCCTTGGTTTTTTTACTTTTTCCTGCCCCACCCCTGTCACCCTTTTTTATCACCCTCTTCCCCCTATGTGGCAGCTTTCTCTTTCCATCCCCTTCTCTGTCCCCTCTATTCTAGCTCCTCCAACCCACCCCGACCCACCCCTTCCCCTCTGCAGGGCTGCTGCCAGGAGCTGTTGCAGTAGCCCCCCCCCCCTCCACCCTACTCTCACTTTACAATGAGATGGGGTAAAGTAGAACAGCTCCCTCCAGGACCATGTGTCCACGCTGGGAAGCGACATGTCATGATGGTGCCAGAGAGGACGCACATTTTTCATTGAAATCTGTGCTCTTTCTGGCCTCAGACATCAGTCTTTCCAGCTCACCTCAATTGTGTGATGCAGGTTTGCTAGCTGAATCACAACATGTTTGTGACAGGCACACTTTGTACTTGTTGCAAATATACCACAAATGCTGCTTTTTGTCTGCAAATGTATTGTTTTGTGGCTGCAGAATTTGCCGAATCAGACCACAATTTCCTGGGGCGTCTGAATAAGGATGGCATTGCAAGAGGCGAAGAGGGCATGTACATCAAGCTGGAGTCCTAAGGTTGAAGAAGTTGTTTTCATTTTTAGGTCTCGCCTAGCGACGCAGCGCATGCGCTGATCGCTTGCGAGATCTATTGTTGTCGATTTAGCTTTGGAAGGGGGACAGGAGATGTGCACGCGCCCGGACAGGCGATGTGCACGTGTACGGCTCGCGGCGTTTGAGCACAACACGCGCATGGCGCGCTTTCACTTTCCTAATATTTGTGTGGGCCCGCCACATTGCATTCCTGGCCAAGGAGTTGCTTTCATTCTGTTGCTTTAGGCGTTTACTGAGCGCGCGCACAGTCGGAGCGAGGCAGGGGGCACGTGGCACGGCTACTCTTGCATGTTTGAGAACACCACACGAAAAGCTGGAAGCTCCTCGAGGTTTATTTCTTCTGCCTGTAGTAGTTTGTCCGTTTTATTAGGAGGGTGTGTTCACATACTGATCCCAGTTAATGACTTGAAATACATAAATCAGTGCGCGCCTGTAGTAGTTTGTCCGTTTTATTAGGAGGGTGTGTTCACATACTGATCCCAGTTAATGACTTGAAATACATAAATCAGTGCGCACAGTCCTACCGATTCACAACACCTGTTTGTCAAGTAAGCAATTAGTTTCGTTGAGGTACAACCCGTTAAACGTGTTATTATACATTCAGCATTCTTTTCTGTTGTCGGATTATGCAGATCTACAAGATTCGTTTTCTGTGTGTTTAATCAAACAAGATAGATACATATTGTATATTGAATTTTGTGCGCGTACATTTTCATAAACCGACTGGGTTCTTTGAAGGGGGTGGCAAATGTGTAGTTAAGACCGATTTTATTATGTTGTGGTAGGCTGTGCATCTTTGCTCCAGCTCTTGTGCACTCACTCATGTATGCACCTAGAGAGCCAGGCATGGTGCTTCTGGCATTGCGCAGCAATATAATGCCAAAGTTTGTGCCATCTCTGTCGCATGTGTGCCCGCTCCCTCTTCTCCACATCCCTCCCAGCAGAGCTGTGGCATTGCGAGGTTCTCGAGATCTCCAGTTCTGTGGCCGCGCATTACCACTTCACTTTCTATTTGACATGTCTCCTTCTCAGGACACAAGTCCTAAACAAGCATTTACAATGCAATAGGTCTCGCATTTACTCTAGTTTAAGCTATTGGCATTGTAAATGAATGCCTTTTATTTATGTTGTTAAAACAAAAAGTAAAAGGCATTGTTATTTGCAATGTCAATAGCTGAAACGCGCGTAAATGCGAGACCTATTGCATTGTAAATGCTTGTTTAGTGAGTTAGAGCCATTCTGGGTGATTTTAAAAGGTGTTTAATATGAAAATACATGGTTAAGTGAGGGTCAATCTAGAAACACAATGATTTATCTTTGAGTGATAGGGAAGGTGTCCACCTAGCTACAGGGATGGCTCCTCCGTTTGAGAGGAGGAGCGCCGCAAAATAAGACCCCCCAAAACCCCAGAGATGAAAAATAAAATGGTAATGTATTACCATTTTATTTTTCATGCCCCGTCCTGAACGGAGCATCAGGACGGAGGCGGGGCTGCTGTTGAGTGACAGCAGCATGTCACTCAGCAGGGAGTAGGGTGGGCTGGCTGTGCACTGTTTAAAGTTTTCATGTCTTGCAACGGCCAGCCACACATGCGCACTTTTAAAGAGCTCTAAACCAGCTGTCTTAAGACAGCTGGGTGAGAGCAAGCCAAAGCCTCCAGAGCGATGCAGAGAGCCGAGTGAGGCCACTCCCACCAATCCTAGGGCTGCTCTCATGTTGGTGGTGAGAGCAGCGCCAGGATTGGCCAGGGGAGTTGCTGCATCCGGTTCCAGTTCCTGAAAAAGAAGAGGACGTCGTGCTTGTGTAAGGTAAGTGGGTTTTTCTTAATATATTATTTGCGCATGCGTTTTTTTTAATATGTTATGTGCACGCCCCCTGTAGATGTGAGCCGTCACAGCCTAGTTGGACTTCCTTTCAGACAATCTTTATAGATTTTGATATCATGAAGCCGGTGAATGAGGTTGCATTCTGTTTTTTCAGGGTTCAGTCACAGGAAGTTGAAGGGTATCCAGTTGTGGATTGTAATAGGTGAATTTGCAGAATGTAGATTTCTAGAATTGAGCACTGTTTTATATAAAGTTGTGCATCGCACAATGGTGCATTGCTACCATAGCCTCCTTCGTCAAAATTCTCAGTAGTTTTATAAAAGAGTGAATAGCATTGCCGCTATGATGGATACTTTAGGGTGCAGCATATGACGGTAGGGATAAGAGAATGTGTTGCCCATCCTGGGTATTTGTTTGGAGATAACCAGAAAGAAGTGAACCGACTGAGGGCTGCTTCTATACATTTTAGAGAGTTTTCGAGGACATAAGTAATTCTTTGATTTTCAAAAATGTCTAAGGCTCCTGTTACATCCAATAAGACAACAAGGGATGTGCCATCTTTGTCCAGCAAAGAATGGATGTTGTCTGGTATTTTTATTGCTTGTTACCTTTAGTGTTTTGGTTGCTGCGTGCCATTAACCCCAAATACAAGTTACAAAGACCCTAGAACTCTAGGTAATCTAAAATATTTTGATCCCCATTGTGCTGCTTATTAAATGTATTGTCGTGTGGTTTGTGGCCTCCTGATCTGCCTTGCTACGTTGCCTTAGGCCTGGCTGCCATGGGGCCTTTTTGCACACGTTACTTTGTGCCGTTGTTTTCCAGTCTTTGCTTCTGCCTGGCTATTTTAGCACTGTCTGCATTTCTATCTTTCACCTTTTCTCCTGTTCCCTTTTTAGGCTACGTCTGAACACCATGTACAAGGTCGAAAAACAACGTCCCTTGTTCCTGGAACAAGCCAGGCAGAAGCAAGACTGGAAAACAACGGCACAAAGTAACGTGTGCAAAAAGGCCCCATGGCAGCCAGGCCTAAGGCAACGTAGCAAGGCAGATCAGGAGGCCACAAACCACACGACAGTATGTTTTGGTTGTACCTGTGCTTGCATGGTTCAAGTTGTATGAATGTGTAGGCTGCATCACACAGGTTGCTTGACTTGTTTGGCATGTGCTCGTGCTCAAGTTACACAGCGGGGACAGTGGTGGTCTTGCATAAGGGTACTGTTAGTGCCACTGCATGCTGCAGTTGTTGAGAAGTGTAGTGCCTGCGGTGTGTGCCTGCTGACTGATTTTTCAATGCAGATCATTCACTTTCGTAGATTGCTTGGCAGTAGATGTCATAGTATTGTAAATATGCCCCATGTCTGCTGTCGAGTTAAAGGATGTGCTGTTCAATAATGTATCCATGGAAACAGAGTTCTGCTTTGCTAGGTGAGTGCTTTTCAACTGTGAGTCATCCAGTGCTTGAAATGGAAATATAGAAGTGTGGGCAATCATTATCCCAGAGTATCTGTTTACTACCAAAAAGTGTCAATACTCTCCCATTCTATGTATGGCACCTTTGCTGACAAGTGCAGGTACTTATAAATTAAATTTAAAGAAGTGCAAGAACTCAGTACTTGATAATACCTGCCCATTCCTTGTACTTATAAGTGCTCAATAACGCCCCCCCCCCCACCCCATTTTTTTATGTCTAGGGGTAGATTTGCAAACATTTTACGCTGGGTCAGCAAGTGACGCTAACCAGCACAAAATGTTTTTTTCCTAATTTACTTACCTGCGCAAAACTTGTTTGGGAAGCACTGTTTGCGTTACTTAGCACCAAGAGGGCATTAGATGGGTGGTACAAGGGCATTCCCATGCAACAAACCCGTGCCTTTTGACGCAAAACCCTGTCTACAAACAATTGTAGACAGGGTTTAGCACCAAACGTCAACGCCACTTCAAAGGAGGCATTAAGAGGAGAAATGTTTTTATTTCTCCTTTATTTTCTGACTTTGCATGCGTGCTGCACGGTGCAGCACACATACAAAGTAGGAAAAGGTTTAAAGCGTGTCTAGCCATAATATTTTGTACTGGAAGGGTACCCTTCCTGTCCAAAACCTATGGCAATCCAGGCACCACTCTAGCACTATGGTGCTAAGATGTGTACCTGGCGCACAGCGCGGGCGCTATGGAGAGGGGAGGAGAGAGCCATCTCTCTGTAGATATGGTGCTTTCCTGCTCCCTCCCTGTCATGCAACGCAGCACAGCATTTTTGGCTGCTGCGCTGCCTTCCGTGCCCATTCTGAAAATCTGGGCCCTAGTGTCAAATGCCATTTGGCCAATTACGCCTTCTCATCTCGTGCAGTTTCTCGCCTTGCTCGATCAGACACTTGATCATCACAAGTTGCGAAGGCCGAACCCACTACAATGTTCATGTACATCTTTGAAAAGATTACATGTGAAATAAAAAAAAAGATAATTCAATTTGGGTGTAATTTGTTTATGAAATGCAGGCCATTGTCTCCCTAACGCCTAACCCACCGTTTGATACAAACACACAATAATACCTTACAGTTAGTGGTCCGTTGACAGGGAACTTTTCTATTACTTTTTTGTGCAATTCTGCAGGTCAAGGGCTGGCAGCTCTGCGTGTTTGAGCCCTGTCTCCCAGGGAGGTAGAGATGTAAATTGCCAGTTCAGGCATATAAACTCCTTAACGGTCAAGTCTCTGTGGTCGGCGCCGAGAATTATTGCCATAGCAACACATTGCTGAAGGTTGAGTACTGAGGGCCTACCTAGACTGCATTAGTTGTGAAAGAAACGCGCTGTAGATGAAGAGTACTTGACTGCGAGTAGTATGGACGGGCTTTGTGAATGGCGGCGCGCGACGGGGGGGGGGTGGCAGGGCGGAGCTGACATCTTGGAACGGGAATTACACGCGTCCTTTGACGGGGATTGACGCGAGGTGGCCGTTTTACTGATTACTGCCATTTTCCCTAATCAGCTTTTCAGAATGCTAATAACCGGTTTGGCGCTCCTGCGTCTTTTCCTGGGTCATGCGCCATCGCGGCAACAAAGGGCATGTTTTCTGGCATGAAAGAAGTTGTTGTAGCTGTGGATTCTGTTCTAGAATACGGTCCAATTTTTTTTACAGTGAAATGCATCCTCCCATCATACATAAATGTGAAGATGCATTTTGTGCTAAAATATAATATAATAGAAATTTTCATTTCATGTAATTCTGCATAATTTCCTATAATTTTCGTGGAATTTCACGTATTTATGTGAAAGTAAATTACGCAAATTTCGCACACCCCCATTGCCTACCTGCTTAATAGCCAGCGATGGAGAGGTCATTGTCTCAATCTGGTGACTTTTGGACAGGACAGGTTGCCTTAAAAGCTTTGGTTAGGTCCCGACTAGTTTTGGGCAGCTTCACTGCACGTCTTCATATTCCAGCCTATTAGCATCTCTAAACAAAAAAGCACATTTCTGAAGCTGCTTTGTGCAGGATCCGTCCTTCATACCTCTCATCCTTTGGCAGCCGATTGGCGGGTGAAACTCTCAGTTTCAGGGGATTCTCCTTATTTTTCTTTAACCCAAGAGTGATTTTGGCTTTTTTTCAACCTTATATGAAACACAGTGGATAAACACTGAGGGTCCGATTCACAAAGGGAAGTATGGCTCGTAAAGTTATGAGTGTGGAGTCTCGGAACTCATGGCAGAGTCTCCTCACTCGTGGTGGAATCTCCGCCTTTGTGGTGGAAACCCGCACGGCGCACTCCTTGAAGTGCGCCATGTGGACAACGCCACGAGTGCGGAGACTCCGCACTCGCAACTTTACAAGTCGTAAGTCCCTTTGTGAAGAGGGCCAAGACTGAGAGTTTGTTGGCATATATATCACCTATTTTTTTTACACATGGGCACTGCTCTGCTGCACTCTTCACCCTGCTTTGACACCATCTGTTGGCATGCTCTTGGCCCTAAACATTCATTTCTTAAACAAAAATAGTAAACAGCAGGTCACAAATTTGAGTCTACATACAGACTCCGCCCTCTGCTCTCCCAAAAGACCACAAACTGAGCACCATACTACAAGGAACAATTTGTGGTATACACCGCATGAATAATTCATAACAAATGGAAGGATGCTGTTGCAGCCAGGTGGATGCAGAAGGGAGGCTGATGGGTGAGCGGGTGTAAGACACCCCCAGGGCGTCACCCGCCAATGGTGGGTAACTTGAAGGGTATGCTTCTTTGCATCAGCTACTTCCTCTCAATTGCAATGTAAGCAAATGCTGGCTCTTCACAGGCACCTCTTCACACAGTGCCGGCTTTAGGGCAGTGGGATTGGTGCAGCCGCACTGGGAGCTGACCTGTCGAGGGGGCACTGACCTCGGGGGAGAGGGGGTGTTGCGTGTAGCAATAACTTCTGGTTGGAGAGATTTGGGGCACTTTTGCCTGGTGGTAGTGAGAGAATCCGAGGAGGTGGTCATGTGGTGTGGGTGCGCTAACAATGATTGTCGCACTGGGCGCCACCAGCGCTAAAGCCGGCCCTGTCTTTACAGCTCCTATTCACAGTCTGGCTGCATGTGTGGTATCCGGCCTGCTGGCAGCAGCTCTTCACTTTCCTTCTAAGGCTCAAGCTCCAACCCCTGAAAGCCTCACCGACAGTCCAAGACCTTTATTGGGTGTGTCACTCTGCTACAGCATCCCTTCAGACTTCGAGTACCAATCCATTACCCTGATGCACCTCCCCATTATAACACATCTCCAAAGGACTGTAAGAAAACAGCTTGTATGTGATAAACAAGTGACAGCGCCAGCCTCAGTGACACCAAAATATCCCATCCTGAAAATTTGCATTGCCTTACCTCTAAGCACATTTTCCACCAGAGCGACCCGACCCTAACCAGGAAAGAAGGAAAGAAAGAGACGGCCCTCCCACTCCTTGCAAGTGCACATGAATGAGAATAAGAATGGGAATGAGAGTGAGAGTGTGAATGAGAATGAGAGTGAGAATGAGAGCGAGAATGAGAGCGAGAATGAGAAGGAGAGTGAGTGAGAGTGGGAGTGATTGAGAATGATAGTGAGAATGAGAGTGAGAAGAGTGAGAATGAGAATGACAGTGAGAGTGAGAAGAGTGAGAGCGAGAGCGAGGATGAGAATAAGAGTGAGAGTGAAAATGAGAGTGAGAATGAGAGTGAGAATGAGAGTGAGAGTGTGAGAGTGAGAGTGAGATTGAGTGTGAGAATGAGAGTGAGAAGAGTGAGAATGAGAGTGAGAATGAGAGTGAGAATGAGACAGTGAGAATGAGAGTGAGACTGAGAGTGAGACTGAGAATGAGAGTGAGTGTGAGAGTGAGAATGAGAAAAAGAATAGGAACAGTAATGTATAATAAAAAGGGATAAGTTAAATAATAGGAATAAAAACGTAGGCAAAGGAATATAGGAATAGAAAGAATACAAATATAGGAATAATAATAAGAGCAATATTTTTTTTATTAAGGACAAGGTAGAGCCCATCACCATTGGCTCGTTCTTCAGTGGCACCAACTTCTCCATCAGGGTGCATGCATGTAATGAAGCACGTGCTGTGTTAAATGCCTGGACAGCATTGCCAGGCTTGCCTCATTAAACAGTTGCAGGCACAAGCCATTGTGCAGGAAAAGCCTGTGGTATTCAGAGCGGTCCTTTGCCCTGTGTGGAGCAGGGCCAGAACAGTGAACAAGGAAGCTGAGACATGGGCTTTTAGACTGAGCAAGTCAAAGGGAAGGAATTACATAGTCTTTCAATTCTCTAAGTCTTACTGTGAACTTTTGTTTCTAATGGAACAGTTCTATCAATATCAGAGAGAATCCCATTGGGACCTTCTCGCTCAGATTTATTCTGATTAAAAAATAATAATATTACATGTGTCTTCAGCTTTTATGTTCTTCACACTTGTATTTTGGTTCTGTAAACTCTCAGCGATCACCAAGGATAATTGTTGGATGTTTGCTCATCCATGAGGTTCAGGCATCAGGTTTTGGTTGCACCTGCCCTTTCTCTCTTGTTTATTGTGCGTGTGTGTTTGTGTGGTGTGTGTGCATGTACGCACGCCTGTATGTGTGTGTGTGTCTGTTTGTGTGTGTTACTGCACTACCAGAGGTGTTTTTTATGTCTTGAGCAAATGTCTCTCACCTCTAAAGACCAGCTACCAATTGGTCATACATTAGATATATTTGGACACAGTTGAGAGGCAACAAAACAGAGTACCCATGACAGAGTTAGCACACAGAACACCAAAAGGCAATAAGATGAGTAGGTCCCTTGCTTGTTTTTGTTTCTCTTTAATCAATTTCTTCTTCACTGAATACAGATAAGCGCAGCCAAAGCATTTTGCCTTGTTACAGGCTTCCTCAGGGCTGCAAATATATATAAGTCTAAAGCCTATTATCTTCAGACATACATTATGTGCAACACTATATACAAAATAAAACAGGGGCTAATCCTTAGCCCCTGAAGAACAAGAAGATTTTAAAACAGGTTACAGCTCTACAACAGTGTCACATTTACAATTATAAAAACACTTCATAAATAACAGACATATTATGCTTCAAGGAGCAACCATCTATCCACCAATGCAGATGTATGCCCAAAGAAACGGAAGCAGAGAAACAAATACAAAAACAAGAATTAGTAAAACACTTAAAACAAAACACGTATGTGAAAATGTGAACACGCCAAGGATGCAGATACGAAAAATATATATATATATATTTACAACATAGGATCCAGAATATCAAGATGCTCATTAATATTGGTGTCCAATGTGTTAAAGGATTAAGATCCATAGGGGACAATAGAAACAAGAAAATTAATCATCAGATAAACACACAGCCAGTAAACAGGTGTATATACAGATACAATCCACCCTTAGTCTTTCACCTTGTGACAGAGTGGCGTGCTGTTTTATTGTGAGCATGGTAGTTCAGAGTACTACCCAAATCTTACCAAAATCATGTAACGACAGACACGGCTTCACAATTGTAAAACAAGTGTCCAAGAAGGCTCTATAAGATAAGGTAAGTATATCATAAGGGAGATTAGGAGCCCTTAGTAAAACAAAAATATGGCCTATCCTGCACACCTCGCATGTCCAGGTGTCAGGGAGACTATTAAAACCGTGCCATCTAAAACAAGTATTCCAAAATATTTAAATTCCAGTGTTTGTAAAAAATAACTGTAAAGATCACCAGACAACTAGAGTGGTTAGGGGCATAATGGGTGGCAACTGAGAGGAAAGTGTAAAAAGGGGGTACCTTGTAGCAGCAGTAAACTCAAAATCACTGTAGGTCGCATGTGGACTTAAGAACACGCTTCAAAACTTGAGAGTTAGGTAATGACATCCATCCATGGTGGACTAGGTATAAAAAACTTTAGGATAGATTGGGAATATGCCTAACGGTTACAATGTATAAATACACCTGGTCATCCTAAGAATGATTAAACCTGCTCATCTCTTGACGGTAGTAAGTGTTCAGCGCTGTTAACATTAGATGTACTTGTAATTTAAAGACACTAGTGATGGCAAAACAAA
Source organism: Calotriton arnoldi (assembly GCA_963921515.1). Lineage (NCBI taxonomy): Eukaryota > Metazoa > Chordata > Amphibia > Caudata > Salamandridae > Calotriton > Calotriton arnoldi. The sequence continues at coordinate 614,898 of CAWUFW010008913.1, read as the reverse complement.
CGTACACGTAAGTTATAATTATTTCTCGTGCTTCATTCTTGGCTATTGCCCGAATCACGCTTTAGACACTCGTAGCATTCCTAACTACCAGGACCTGGAGATGCCTAAAAGGGGAGACGCAACAGATGAAAGGATTGCTCCCGCACACAGGGAGCAGCATTTTTTGCTGCTCCCTGCGTGCAGGAGCAATGCCAGCTCCAGCTGGAGGCGGGGAGCTGGCAAGGACTGTGGGGGTTTGGGTGTGTGAGTGGATGCATGAGTGGTTGTATGGGTGAGGGAGTGGCTCTGCTGAGTAGCAGTATGAGTGAATGAGCGGCTGTGTGAGTGACTGTATGGGTTAGTGAGTGGCTGAGTGAGTAGGTGTATGGGAAAGTGAATGTTAGAAATGGGGTCTCTAGTTGGCAGAGGTATGTACCTTGTCCAAGTAGGGACCCTTCCTTCTAGTCAAGATGAGTAAAGTACAGTAGCGGCCCGTGGTAGGAGTGCTGCCGGGCGGTGACGTGGGGCAGGGGAGGGGCAGGGTGGGGGGTAGTAAACTACAGAATACTGCCGAATAGAGGTAGTAGGCATATAAATAAATAAAACGATCTCAGTGCAGCGCTGCATCGCCAAATGCGATGCAGCGCGCGCAACGGAATTCTTTTATTTATTTATATGTTTACTTACCTCTATTCGGCCGTATTCCGTAGTTTACTACCCCCCACCCTGCCCCTCCCCCGCCCCACGTCACCGCCCGGCAGCACTCCCACCACAGGCTGCTACTGGTAAAGTACACACCTAATTTTGCCTGTGCTCACCCTCTGGTAGCTTGTTACAAAGCAGTCAGGCTAAACTACAGAGGCAATGTATAAAACATTTGTATGTAACCCACAGTAACACAATGAAAACACCACAACTGGACACTACACCAGTTTAGAAAAATAAAGTATCTTTATCTAAACTGAACAAGACCAAAATGACAAAAATCCAACAAACAGATATCAAAATATGACTTTTAGAAGGTAAAAACAGTTCTGTTCATAGGAAACTATGGATGCATCACTTTTAGCACAAAGTACCTGGGATGCGTCACAAGCAAAAGAGGTGCCGGGAAGGTGATGCGTCCGTTCCTTATCGCAGGGAAGGTGATGCGTCGGTTCCTTTCTCCAGGGGAGGTGATGCGTCGGTGCTTTACTGCCATGCAGGGGTGTGTGATGTTTCGGTTCCTTAGTGGAGAGGAGGTGATGCGTCGGTTTCTTACTGTGCGGGGAGGTGATGCATCGGTTTCCTACTGCAGCACCAGCATTATTGTAGATTTGGTGCACAGGTGCAATGCATGGAAATCTGGATGTGCTGGAGGTCAATGCAGTGGCGGTCACACAGGCGCTTCGTCGATTTCTTCAGCCGCAGTTCAACAATGCGTCGGTTCTTTTAGCCGCACAGCAGGGCCGGTGTTGGGAAAGGTGCGGGAATCTCAGACTTCAGAGATCGGTGCACGGACCTCTGCGTGCAGTGATGTTTTGGGCCTTGGGCAGGCACTGTGTCAATTTCTTCGGCCGCACGAGGCTGCGTGTCGGAAATTTCTCCTGCACGGTTGTGCTGCATTGAAATAAACTGCTGCTAGCTGAGCAAAGCGTTGATTTTCAGGCTTTCACAACTTCCAGTAGCAGTAACAACCTTCAGGGGTCCAAAACTGGAATTGGCACCACCTGGCAGGTCAGAACTCCAAGCAGTGGAGTTCAAAGAAGCTTCTGGTGAAGTCTTTTTGTCCCTGAGACTTCAGAACAGGAGGCAAGCACACACACGCCCTTGGAGATTCTTCTTAAACAGGTTTCACAGCAAAGCCTAGTCTTTGCCCTCTCCTTGGCAGAAGCACTAACTGCAGGCCAACCAAGCAAAGCAACACACAGCAAAGGGGCAGTACTCCTCCTCGCAGCTGTTCAGCTCTTCATCCTTGGCAGAGGTTTCTCTTGATTCCAGAAGTGATCTAAAGTTCTGGGGTCTTAGATCTAATATTTATACCCCATATTCTCTTTGTAGTCTTTGTTCCAAGAGTCTCTGAGCTCAGTAAAACCAGTTCTGTCCTCCCTGGTCCAGCTTCCCTATAGGAGGTGGAGACAGCATTGTGCAGAGCAGACACAGCCTATACAGCTGCTAGTGAAAACTCCACCAACCACTCTAAATGCAGAAAGGTCTATTCAGCCTAGCTATGAGTCACCCAGGAAAGGCAGGATACACCTCAACCCGCCTTGTGATTGTCTAAAGTGCATGCACACCCCCTGCCCCTGTCACTTCTTAACCAGACGGTGAAGACACAAACAGGCATAGGCACATAGGATGGTTAAACAAGAAAATGCCCACTTTCTAAAAGTGGCATTTTTAAACACACAATTTAAAAACCACCTTTACTAAAAGGTGTATTAATAAATTCTCAGTTCAGAGAGCCTAAACACCATTTCTATATCTTGTCCCAATGGAAAGTTACACTTGTAAGATATTGCAAGGCAGCTCCCATGTTAACATATGGGACAGATAGCCTTTAAATAGTGAAAAACGAAATACACACTATTTCACTATCAGGACATGTAACACACTCTAGTACATGTCCTACCTTTTACATACACTGCACTCTACCCATGGGGGTGCCATGGGCCTACCTGAGGGGTGCCTTACATGTAAGAGAAGGGTAGGGCATGGCAAGTGGGTGTACTTGCCCGGACGATATGGCAGTTAATAAACTGCACGTGCAGACACTGCAATGGCAGGCCTGAGACACATTTACAGGGCTACTCATGTGGGTGGCACAACCAGTGCTGCAAGCCCACTAGTAGCATTTGAATTACAGACCCTGGCACACTTAGTGCCACTTACTAGGGACTTACCAGTCAATCAAAGATGGCAATCATGGATAACCAATCATAATACAATTTACTCAGGGAGCACTTGCAGTTCAGCAGTGGAAAAGTGCCCCAAGTACCTAAACCAGCAAAAACAAAGTCCTGCACACAGTAAAAAATACAGGCGGTAATGGCAAAAAGTCAGGAGAAACCACATCAAGGATGCCAGGTCTAGCAGTGAGTGGCTGTGTGAGTGGTTGTATGGGTGTGTGAGTGGGTGAGTGGGTGTATGAGTTGTTGTGTGGGTATGTGAGTGGATGTGTGAGTGGTTCTCTGAAGGATGTCATCAGAGATGTTATCAGTAATGTCATCAGTGATGTCACTGACCATGACATGAGTAATGTAATATGTGCGGGACTAAGCAGTGCATTACGGGGGCGTAAGTTATAGTTAGTTCAGGTAAGTATAACTGCTGAATTTCAGTGGTTTTGTATGAGTGAAATCTGAGCCTAACTATACCGTCCCTGTAACCTTTGTTTTTTCAGTGAATTTCTAAGGTTTTTTAAATTCTATTTCCTAACTATAACGTCCCTGTAACCTTTGTTTATTTAGTGGAAAAAAAAATATATGTGTATATATATATATATATATATATATATATTCCACACAATTGGATCCCAGCCTGAGCGCTCAGTAGCGGGTGCGTGCGTGAGGCCGAATCCGTGGCCTTGGTTAATTTTTGAAACAAGATTACGCCGCACTCAGGATACACAGTTCAATGTCTTAATTTTAATCCACCATAAAGCATCCGTCTGTGAGTCACACCGACGCGTTTCAGCCACAAAGGCCTTGCTCACGGTTGGAGGACTGTTACCCATAATGCACTATTTATACTTTTGCCCAATGTAGCCCATAATGAGGCACCCTGGGAAATGTAGTGTCAACAATTAATTAAAACAAATATTCCTCATTTTCACAGACAATTGTAACTTTTTTTTGATTACTATTAATTATTGTACGGCCATATGTGCTGCAAACACATCACATGAATACGCAGTATTACGTTATTGCTATTTGCATCCTAATGCCATATTGTGTGCTACCACATATTAATATATAATATAAAGATAACCATCAAAGAGTTTTGTAACTCCATTAATCTCAGGTATTTGTCCACACTTCAGTATATATATCGCCAAGTCTAGTAAACTTGTCTACCAATGATGTCGTCTGTAACTGTAGATCATCACAACATAGATAAAAAATGAGACGTCTCATATGTATCTAGTATACGCATCTAATGGTAATCCAAAACCAACCTGACACCACACTGTCTGTTGGGATACTCATTTTCAATAAAAATCAAGTATAGTCCAGACGCCGACTTGGGCAATATTTCTACCTTATATGATAAGTGTGCAACACACAAAAATGGCTAAAATACTTTCAAAATTATAGGCACAAAGAAAAGAAAAGCGTGATATCAATTAAATACATAAAGTAATCCGTAGTTTCTCAAGGATCTGAACATTTTACCAGCCCAACGCAAATGTCATATAATTAAATAATTAAACAACTATAAGTGGACATAAAGTTCCTCTACATTATTAAGCCCCCGAGGGGTCTTAGTTCGTAGCTTGATAATGTATCTGGACTCTAGTTGTCTCCGTTTTTTCTTTCTATCTCCTGCCCTTTCATTCGGTGGGATAGTGTCCAGACCAAAAAATTCAATGCCTCTCCAGTCATTATTTTGACATGCCGCAATGTGTCTAGCTGTAGCATAGTTCATATCCTTGTTCTTTATCGCACGGATGTGTTCAAGAATCCGTTTCTTCAACATACAGACAGTGGAGCCAATGTATCTCTTTCCACAGGCACATTGTATGACATAGACCACGAATTGTGTCGTACAGGTAATTCTATGATTGATTTTAATAGATTTCCTTCATAGTCGATGTACTCCATTTTGTTCACGGCAACTTTACACGCCTTGCATTTATTACATTTTTTAAAACCCAGTTGTTTGTCATCCAGCCAACATGTTTTTGCTTTTGTTTGATAATGGCTTTGGACTAGGCGTCCTTTAACGAAGGTACTTTCCTGTACGTTACCTGTGGTTTATCACCAATAATACTGCCAATGTCCTGGTCATTACTCAAAAGATGCCAGTATTTTTGCACAATTTGAGTGATACGCGGGCTCTCCTTACTGTAAGTGAGAATGAGTCTCGGCGTCTGAGTGTCTGATGCAATAGGAGCTTTCTGTTTTTGAGTTTTAGGAATAAGAGTGTCAGTCCGAGTCACTGTCGCAATCTTTATGAGACTTTTGTTCAGATCTCTGGATCTGTATCCCCTATTATGTAGCCTGTGCGCACTCTCTGTGATTTTGCTATTAGCATCTTCATCCTTTGAGCAGTTCCTTCTTATCCGTATGAACTCTCCATACGGAATGCTGTTTTTGAGGGACTTCGGATGGAAACTGGTGCCATGAAGGATGCTATATACCAGCGTCCCCTCGTACAGAGATGACCAGGACACTCCGGGCTGCTGAAATAATTTATTGATGCCTCTTCACCAACGTGTTCGGCTTTCACCTTTGTTACGGTGTGTGCGAGAGCTGACACAACTCATTACATACACAAAATCATGATAGTCAATAACGGACTACAAACATGTGCCGTGTCAGAAGAGGTTCGCAAAAGTAGGCGCCATCTTAACATGCATCTTTACTATTAAGTATTGTAGTCTGTTGCAAACCAAACTAATACATTCATATATTAACAAGCTTCACCTATGGTAAATGAAATCTTGTATAATCAAATCACAACTTTTGTTGTTATTTAACATCAAATCCCAATGGACCGGCATGTATTCTATGATGGCATTTATAAACCAAAATATATACATCATTCCTGTTCACCAAAAGCTGTGGTTCGTAATGCGCATGTAGCCCATGTGGGCTGTAATAGCAACAAAATCACTTTCATACAGTTCATGTTGTGTGTATCTCCATTCTAAATACACTGAATATTTTTACTAGCGCGGTACACAATAGATAATTAAATAAAGTGATGTCCAAGCCAATTCAAACCCAAGTCCACTTTTATATCAGTTGTGCATTGCGATGCCTTGCAGGTTTTTGAGAAAAGTATCAAGAAGGAACTGAAAGGTGTCAGATATGAGACTAAGGGTAGAGCAAGAAGGAATCTCTCAAGGGAGCAAATGGCAGCTCTAGAAAACCTCAAGAGGGTCTTGTCTATAGTAATTAGACAGTCAGATAAAGGGGGCAAAGTGGTTGTCTGGTTGAAAAAAAGACTATTTGGCAGAAGGGGAGAAACAACTTAATGATCCATTGTGTTACAAATTATCTAGCAAGTTGGAGGTAATATCATTCAACTTTAAGTATGCAGAAATGCTGGGTGACTAGAAGGACAAGGGCTTGATAGAGGCGGAAGAATTTCAATTCTTAAAATGTGAGTATCCTATAATTCCTGTTCTATATTTGTTGCCTAAACTGCATAAGAACGCTCAGAAACCCCCTTGAAGAACAATTGTGTCCTCACTTGGTTCTCTCCTAGAAAGAAAATATATTGACCACTATCTCAGACCTTTCGTGATAGCCTTACAGGCATACCTTAAAGATACAACCCACTTTTTGACCTTAATTGAGGGGGTAGCCTGGGAGGAAGACTATATAGTAGTGACACTGGATGTGACTAGTTTGTACACATGTATCAGGCATGACCTGGTAATCCAGGCCGTTTGACATTTTTTGCGAGCTAGACCAATGTCTTTACTACTACATACAGAAATGCTCATTGATATGATCTGGTTTTGATTGATGAATCATTTTTTCTATTTTGACCAACGGATATATAAAAAGGTCCAGGGGTCAGCCATGGGCACCTGCTTCACCCCTAGTTATGCAAATATTTTCATGGGCTGGTGGGAGGAGCAGGTGTCTATCCAAATGGAAGGGATCGACAACTATATTGTAATATGGACCTGGTTTATAGATGACATTTGTATGATTTGGAAGGGAGATGAAAATTCAGTCCTGGTCATCTCTGTCCAAGGGGACATTGGTGTGTATCATAGGGCTGCCGGGGCCCATCCAGGACCGCCGCGAAGTACAGCCCCGGTCTCCGGATCATTTTTGTATGGATATATATATAGACATCGAAGAAGGTGTCATGCCGAAAAGCATATGTCAGTGCTTTTGAGGCCTGCACATTAAAGCACTTTACTACCATTTACCCGTGAGTGCACCCGTTTTTTGGCTGGCTATATACTTGTCTGCCAGACTCGATCAATATATATATATATATATATGCATTTAAGCATGTATTAATGAAAACAGTGATGTATGTTTTCTATGTCTATTGCTGCTAAACTTGCACAGTCACTTTAAAAGGGGAATCTCCGCCCCAAGGCGCTGACATGTGATCAAGGCCGTTGATCGGCCGAAACGCGTCATGGCGACATGGTGATTGCTGAATAAAAGATAACCGGCACGACAATTGGGTCTGCTCTCGTCCTTTCGCATACACAAAACGTCGGACGAGCTTTCTGAAATATTTACCGGATTGGCCACCTCCGGATGTGTGGACCCCCTCTCCTCAAGTTGGCTCCGTGGTTAGCGGTCATCTCTTCTGGGGATATCAGATAGCCGGCGTCACTATCCCGGCAGCGTCGGCTTCCCTGTTGAACCCGGAAGTGCAAGTAAATTGTTCCGAGTTAGGAATCCACGGCAGCCCCCTGTACATACGCAGAAAGACGAGGAAGCAGTCGGCAGGTGTAAACAGCGGGAGCAGATCTCGGACACGACGGCAAGCTCGGATGAGCTCAGTCACGTTAGAGACCACCGCTGGACCCATCGGACGACAATACAAGGTACTCTGAATAGCGTAATTAATACAACAGGTGGGGAGGCGTGCGCTTAAGTTTTTCTCCCCTCAAAGATTGCAATAGAGGGTGAGAGCATAAGCAGTAAACAAACATCACAGCAGTAATCACCATGTCCGCCGCAGCGCTCAGAGACCGCGAGTCGGCAGCGGAGGAAATGTTTTCGGACAATCCTCCACAGGGACAGCAGCTTAATGAATACAGTGCCATTGAAATGACAACTGGAGTTAAAAGCCTGAAAGAAAACTACCGTAACCTGGAAAAATACATGCGTCAGGAAACAGCCAAGTGGTGGGAGGCAAAATCCCTCCAGAAGTACCTGGACGTTGGCAGGATACCGAGGGGGCTGCGGATCATGTTGGCCCCCAGCTATGACACGCCCAGCCCTCGCATGATGGCAGAATGGGCAGAGTGTAATCTCGACTCCTCCCGCAGGCTAGTCCAAATCTTGGTAAAGTATGCGGAGGTAGATCGCATTGAGCTCCAGGCCAAAATAGATGCCCTAAACGAGGAAATTGAGCTACAGGGTGAGCCACAACAGAGGAAGAAATTCCAGGAGGATATGATGACAAGACTTAACAAAGAAGAAGAAAAGATAAAACAACGGAAGATATACAAATTCAAAAGAGATAAGGACGACTACACCAACGGTCAAATTTTCACGTTCGCCCGGAAATTCGACTCTTTCAGGAATGTGACGGCAAAAAATACAAGGTTCACACAAGAACGTAATGAAGATCAAGGTGGCGCGATTTCAACATCAGCGTCGGACCTTAGCTCGGCCCTGGAGAGCGAATCAGAGGTAGAAATGGCAAGGGGTAGACCAGATTCTGGAGCAACAAAACCATCGTTGGGAGAGGAATTGGACTATTTAAGGAGAAGTCGAAGAGAAACTCTCAGACCACGAACAACTAAACCAGCAAAAAACGAAGGACAGAGCAGGCGGCAGCGAAGGCAGGTTGCCAGAAAAAGGAGGCAGCAATGGCAACCAGAAACCAGCGAGAGGACGGGGACAATGGAGACGCAAATAGAAACGTCTTCCACCTCCCCCCAAACAACTACCACGGACAACACTATTATTAATTTAACGGAAATAAATCTGGACGCAGCAGAACAACAGCTGCTAGCACTGGGACTGTCATACTGCCCAGAAACCAACTTCGACTATACGAATACACATGCAGATATCTATAAGTTTATTAGGAAGTTAAAACTTAAAAAATTCCATAAACTAAAGACCAAACCTCATGAGTCTACAGAAGATATGGACACTCAAGACCTAATATTGGCCGTGGAGACAAGCAAAATCTGGCAGTATCTGATCTGGGCGTTCTAAAGGATCTTTACAATCTGGGAGATGAATCTGCAATGGTAGATAACCCGAGTATAGCCCAAGGTGAACACTCAGAAATAAGCACACAAGACCTTTTGTCTCCAACATATGCAACATGTGTCAAACCAAAGACCGGATTTAAAGAAAATCTAAATTCATACCCATTATGCCGCGTGATTCTTTAGATCTGTTCAATGAACATGTGGTGGCAGAAATAAAAAAACTACACATGGATACCAACAAGACTAAACGTAAAATCACAAATCATGAAAGACAGTATCAACAACTGATGGATAAATTAAACAAGGAGAAGCAGGTTGTTGTGAGAAATGCGGACAAAGGGGGCAACGTAGTACTATGGCCCCTCAAAGATTACATGGAAAACAGCTAAGTGACACTGACTGCTATCGTAAAAGTTCCATGCAGAAGTTCAAGAATGCACAAGACAGTTTTTAAAAAAAATTATTAGCATGGAAAAGTCTGGGTCTTTTGAATCTACAAGAATACAAATATCTGAAAAGGAGAACCCCACGATTCCAGTAATCTATTTTGTCCCCAAGGTTCACAAATCTGTAAATAAGCCACCAGGGAGGCCCATCATCTCGGCTTGTGATGGGCCACTTGAGAATATGTCCATTTATATCGATTCATTTTTACAAGAACATGTAAAAAACCTCAAATCATATGTGCAGGACACTAGTGATTTCATAAGGAAAATCGAAAAGATTAAATGGCAGGATGGTTATCAACTTATAGCACTTGATGTATCTGCTCTCTATACCTGCATAAGGAATAATGACGGAATCAAAGCAGTGGAGCATTTCCTAGCCAATAGACCAATAAGATTTGCCAAACACAACCAAATGTTGATTGATTTGTTGTTATTTTGCCTCGAGAACAATCTATTTATGTATAAACATCAAATGTATCAACAAATCCAAGGCGTGGCAATGGGGGCCAGCTTCTCCCCCAGCTATGCCTGTTTATTTATGGGATGGTGGGAGGAGCTGGTCCTCATGAAACAATTTGCCCGCATTTTTACCGATAAGGCAATAATATGGCTAAGGTTTATAGATGACCTTTTTATTGTATGGAATGGCTCAGAGCAGAGTGCACATGATTTTATTTCAGACATTAACAATAATAATTTGAATCTTAAATTTACTTATTCCATCAGCTGTGAAAGTATAACATTTCTGGATGTGAAAGCAAACAATAACCTGGCAACATCACTTTTTAGGAAGCAAACAGCAGGCAATGCAGTATTGCATGCATCAAGTTCTCATCCGCCGCATCTTATACACAGCATCCCCTACGGGGAGATGCTGAGAATTAGGCGAATTTGTAGTGAGGAAAAGGACACACAGGAAAAACAAAGGGAGTGTAAGAACAGATTCCTCCAAAGAGGTTACAAATCGAGAACAATTGATGCAGCAATATCGAAATCAAGAAGTAGAGCCAGGCAAGATCTATTACAATACAGATCAAAACCCCAGGGAGCAATAGAGGTTACATCTAATGAGCCAACATGACTAATACTAGCGTATTCTAGACAGGAAGGACAGATTAAATCTATCATAAGACGCAACTGGCCAATAATATTAGGAGACCCAGTCATAGGAGGGCTACATCCTAAAAAGCGAGCAATAACATTCAGGAGAACAGCGTCAATGGGTAATGCCTTGGTTAAAAACAGTCCGGAAGATCTAGAACCAGGCACTTGGCTAACAGCTAGGAAGGGATTATACAGATGCTCCAGCTGTAAGGCCTGCCAATTTGGAATAAACATGACGTCCTACAAAACAGCTTTTAGTGACCATACCCATTTGATTAATCAATATCTGTCTTGCAAAACAGAATTTGCAGTATATGTACTAGTTTGTAGCTGCAACTTGTATTACGTAGGCAGTACAAAATTGGCAATACACAAAAGGATACTGCAACACACATGCGCCATTTTAAACAACGACCCAAGCTACCCAGTTGCCAGGCATTTTAAGGATAAACACAAGAGCAGTCTGAAACATTTCAATTATTTTGTTTTAGACGCAGTGCCACCAAACAGGAGAGGAGGCAACAGGGAGGCCAAGCTTAGGCGCTTAGAAACAACGTATATCCTTGAAATGGATACGAAGCACCCTGGAGGGCTCAACACTAGTGAAGATATGTACACATATCTCTAAACATCCATAAGACGGTACTAACACAGAAAGAACAATTGAATATCCGTGCCGCCATATTGTCATAAATTGAAAATTGTAAATTGTATATCGTCAATTTTATACATTGCAATTCATACCTGTATATTTTACCTTGGCATATTTATAAATTCAATTGCAGTTTATATTTATATCTTAAGGTGGATAATAGGGTAGCATTATCACAACATATTTGAATAGCAACCTGGAATGAACTTTATCGATAGGAGTTTTTAATTGTTACAATTGTTTTATTTTAGCCTATTTATCTGATTTCACTGGGTTGAAATGATTTTATATAATATTTATATACTATATATCCTCATTTGTGGGAATCAACCGTGTATAACAGATAGCTATCCATCAATCTAGGCTTTTTGATAAACGCAGATTGATCAAACTCTAGAAGTCACAACGGTTATGATAAAGTATTGCACCTTAAAATGGATAACGGCATTAGCCAATACTTTTTCGCTGCTAGATGTTTTTGCACTGAACTTATGCACTATAATTGCACAATCTTGCACATATAGATATTACTTAGACTTGCACATAGGGAATGGAGGTATGTTTTGCACTAATCACTTTATTTTAGAAATAGCAGAACAATGGACTGGTACAATTGCTAGGACACAAACAAAAAGTGGCAAATAGTGGATTTTATGTATTTATACATGTATTTTATCCTGGATTTTAGCCATGAAGAATCTAATTTTGTTTTATCCTAGTATTTAAAGAACATAGATATTATATCTGTTACAAATGCATTTAAGCATGTATTAATGAAAACAGTGATGTATGTTTTCTAAGTCTATTGCTGCTATACTTGCACAGTCACTTTAAAAGGGGAATCTCCGCCCCAAGGCGCTGACATGTGATCAAGGCCATTGATCGGCCGAAACGCGTCATGGCGACATAGTGATTGCTGAATAAAAGATAACCGGCATGACAATTGGGTCTGCTCTCGTCCTTTCGCATACACGAAACGTCGGACGAGCTTTCTGTAAATATATATATATATATATATATATATATATATATATATATATATATATATATATATATATATATATTAGTAACTTTTACAACTGTGCTTATCTTTTTATGTGCAGAGTACCCTGCCCCAAGCTGTGGACTCTCCACAGTCGTAAACTTATTCAATCAGAGTTTGTGAATACCGTAAAAGAGTAAATTTACAGAAAAGTGTAAGTTTACGTTTGTGAATCAGGCCCACAGTTTGTTTGCTTAAAATGTTTAAATCTGAGTTTGTATAGTTGTGTTTATGTCTCTATATGTATATATAAATAAACATTCAGACATGCATACATGGATGGTCAGATTTAAACATTTTAAGCAAACATGTAGACTGGTGTATTGCCTCAAACAAAGACTGCTTTGCACAGAAAAGCTGATGGACAAATGTGTGTGTGTCAAGGTGTATTGTCTGTTTTTCTGGGTTGCTTCCTGGCAAATTCAACAGATTCGTTGGAGGGGTACAAAGGGGGAGGAAGGCAGGACAAATAGAGTTGGGCCACAGGTCCCATCTAGCCCCACCCTCTCGCGACGTCTATGAAAAACTCATGATTGACCAGACTCTCAATCATCCAAGAAATCCTTTTCTCACTCTTCTGCCCCCGATCAGATAGTCCATACCGGCAGACTCAGAGAGGACAGAGGTAACAAACCTTAAAAACTTGGCAATGCAATCATCTAATGCTTTCCTCAGTCATAAACATGTTGTTAGACCCGGCTTCCTGGGCACCAGGCCACTCAGGGTTTACTGCACTCCAATCACATCAACTGGAGCGTTCCCCACTGGCGCCCTGGGGCCTCAGGACTAGTGGACCCAAAACTGGATTATCAAGTATTTCTCTTCAGCATTTGACTCTCTCAGCGTAGTGAGACAGAACAGTCCAAGGCTTACTGAAGGGGGAGAGGTGGGGTTAGACATTCAGAATACAGTGCACACCATACTATCAGCAGATAAAATCAATGTCCAGTCAGTGCTTTACTTTTTATAAAAGAAAAGTACTTTAGTACACACAAGTGAATTATACTACATATAAAACTAGGATAAACAGTGAAACCCAGATGTCTCTACAACCCTCTAGGCCAGAGTTCTTACCCCAAACAGTATTATAGTGCCTAGACACAAAGCATTATAAAAACACAGTTAACACATAGACACACAATTAGCATTGCATCTTACAGACCATGTTGCACAGAGTTGCTCTCATTCGCTAGAGCATGATACAAATCCTTGTATTGAGGTGATATAGCTTCAGCATTTGATGTGAAGTCAAATGTTCTTGATCAACCCTTAACCCTCACCCAAAGCAATGAATGTGCCTCCCGTCCTGAGTGAGGATACAGCTCTAGTGGCATCAGGGATCTGATCACAGGTGCCTAATGTCTTGGCACAGTTTACTGGAGTGCCACTAATCCAGCAGCCACAGGCTAACTGTAGGAGGGTAGTGGCTGATCAGAGTACCAGTACACCCTGATACCACCAGATATCACAAAGAGAAAGGTGGGGGGCCTGTTCCATTGGACTCTATTGCCCAGCTACAGCTTGTAACTGGAAGTACCACACAGGATCCCACAGATTATGGGAGGGGTCTGGGCAAAACGATCTCACCTTGAAGGACTGGGATCAAGCTTCCCCATCTCCCTCTGTCTCTGTTAATGCGCTGCAAGCTTCCTTTCCTTATCTTGAGCAGCTGTCTGCATTTCCTTGTTCAAAGTGCCAGCTCCACAAGCCTCACAGGAACAACTGCTTCTCGCACCGATGCTGCTGATGCCGTTGCTCCTCGTCAAACTGCCACATTCCTTTGCATCATAATCCATCAGTCATAGAGAAAACTTCCTCAGGTTAACCCCCATCCAGGGTTGAGCAGAGACGTGGTAAGCAATCTTTTTATCTTGCCTTCACACCCCGGACCGCAAATGGCCTCTTCAGAATCAAACACCAGTTTTGAACAACAACTGACCGCTAAGGCCAGACTTTTATCACCTCTGAGTGATAGGCAGATCCAATCAGAGGGTCTGCTACTTTTGAATCCTTGGTGCCCCTCCAATCACAATGCACATTTTTGACGTGGTCAATGTGTGAACAAAGCATGCAAAGCATGACCTACTATCTTGCTTTGTACCAGCCCGGATATTCCGAGGAGAGCAATTTTAATTAACTCAAAACCAAGAGGCACTGACCAGGGGGGAGGGTCCTCATAGCAACCAGATAAGAGCGGAGTGTCTACCCGAGCCCATCAGGACTGTGCAAGGAATTGGGAGGGGCATGTGGGAGCTGGAATGTCCAACAGAACAGCACACATTACACACAATGGCTCAACTCACCATCCACTCATGGGCTCTCAAACACACGTCCCAGGTAGACAAAAACAGCAGGACCCCAGGCAAGGGGGAGACTGCACAGACTTGATCAGGAGGGGGGGGCGAGTAACCCACCCCTCCTGACTATAGATTTATTGATGCATTGCCACCACTATCAGTCTACCACAGACTTGGTAGAGAGGGCAGTAGCTACTCTCTGGGAAATTGGGGTGTACTAGGCATGCCCCCTCGACCTCAAGCCAAGGTCTAGGGTCTCAATCCATTTAAACAGGGAGACCCTCAGTGGACATGTATGA
>CAWUFW010008912.1:600000-836595 GCA_963921515.1 Calotriton arnoldi | reverse complement strand
CTCCTCAAACGGTCCCTCACCCCTCCTGCCTCTGCTCCATCCACACTCCCCAGCACCTTACCCATCCCAAGCACACACACACCGGCACAGGCACACACCAGCACACACACATCCAGCACACTGACACACACGCCAATGACAAAACGCACACGCAGGCACATTCAGGGGACTGAAGCCAGACTCACAGGGGATGGGGCCCTGGAACACACACACGCATCCACATGCACTGCGCAGTCCTCAGTTCCCTCTCCCTCCAAAGCACCCTCCCTTGCCTCACCTGCAACCCCAAAGTCACAGCAGCTCTTCCTCTGTGACCTCGGCCTCTTCCCCACCGATGAAGCTGCTCCAGCATCCCGGGGGAAGAGGAAGCCCACCCACACGGAGCAGAGTGCCCCTCGCCCCCGGACACCCTCCCCCAGGCGCAGACGGACTGAGGCCCCCACCCGCAAGTCCCCCGGAGTCCTAAGAGCAAGACCCCGCCACCGCCCTGCAGCTCAGGCACAAGGTCTCCGTCCTCCATCCCTCAGGCCCCCACTGCACAGGTGCCCCCACCACACCCTGCCCCAGGTTCCCCCACCCACAGATATACCATCCCCAAGAGGATCAGGCCTTCTCCCCCTGCCACTTGCTCTCCCAGCACCACACCCCCGCTGCGCTTGTCTGTGCCACTGATGTGGTGAGGGTGTCCTCCCCCTCTGTCCAACCCACCTTGCCTGTTCCCCATTCTCCTCCCCTGGAGGTAGGCACTGCAGTGGAGTCCACTACCGCCCTGTCTGACTTGGGCACTGCAGTGGCGGACCTGTCCACTCCATCTGCAGGGTCCACTGCAGTTGTGCCGGCACCCACGACATCTGAGTCATGCCCCCCAGTTGTGCCGGCACACACCATGTCAGACACCTCCACTGCAGTTGTCAGTGGCTCTCCAGCACCCACCACCCCTTCCCTGACTCCCCCTGGTGAGCCCTGATCCTGTCCCTGCGGTGCCTGGCCTGCCCCCCGGTTGCCCCCTCCTAGTGGATTGTCCCTGGTTTTGTGCAGGCATGCGTAGGGTGACATCTGCCAGTGTCACCCTGTTTGAACTTTGACAATGGACTGGCCATTGGCCTTTGCTCTTTTTTTCTGGACGTCGTTTTCATTCAACACATATGCTGAATAAAGCAACTTTCTTTTCTCTAGTGCTCATGCTTCAGATGTACATGTTGTTGGTGCTGCTAACCATGCCCTTGCTGCAGTGATGGTGATATCTGGTCTCATGATTATGAAGTGTTACTGTGCAGGAACCCATGTGGTCCAGGGGGAATGTGTCCTATCATGTGGTGTATCCATGTCATCCATAGCAGCATCTGAGGGTGTCATGTGTTCAGTATTTGGCAATGGGATTTCCTACTTACATTAGCAATTTCATATCTGTGGCTTCCACCCCTGCACATCTGTTGTGCCTGCCATTGTTGGATTTGTCTACTTCCCTGACCGTGTTGCCATCTCCACTGGACATGCAGGTTTGGGCATCAATGGGGAAGGACTCATCCGTGTAGTCAGTGCAACATTGCTATACAAGTGTGTTGGATCTGTGCTGATGATTCCGTTGGCACATCCATGACCAGGCTGATGTGACGGGAGCCCTCATTTGGTGCTAATTGTTGATTGTGTGACCAAGTGCTCAGCTGACATGATGGGGCCCTACTGAGGCAACATATGGCACAGCTTTCCTCACACAGGAGTGGAGTCCCCTCATGGCAGTGTGTACACGTGTGACATTGCCTGCGCCCAAGGTGTGTGTTGTATATGCATGTCTGTGTGTTCACTTCCATTTATCTGCGCATGCTGTGATCCCTAGTGTTGTACCTGTTTGTGATGCTTGCTGACTTGAGCTATGTTCCCCCAAAGTCTTCTCCCTGTGTTCTCTGTGATGTGGGTGCATGGCACATTACTGGTCATCAGGGTGTCACCCATAGGTGTGTTTGCTGTCAGGGCTGAGTTTGTGTGCAGACGCAGATGGGTCACAGTCAGGTTTCCCTTGGCACTTGTTGTTTGCCCCTGTCATGTGATTTTCAGTTCGTGTTATCTTTAAGTTATTGTGACACGTTGTGTGTGTGACTGCTGGCACTCCTCAGGGTCCGGGCTGCGATGTTGGTTGTTGTCTATGTGTGTTCTTTGTGGGTGACCTTGGCTTCTTCATTGGTGTGTGACTGTGGCTGGGATCCCATTGGTTGGTGTGGTATCGCCGTCATGTCCATGTACAGCGTAGTGTGCATGTGTCAGACATTCAGGAGTCTTGTTGAGTGGCCATGTGTGATGTGTTTCTGCACCTTGGTTCCCACCCACCACCCTGGAATAGTCATGGGTGCATGTGCAATGTCACCAGTGCATGTGTACTTCACTGCTGCACATTGTTGGAGGTCGAGGGGTGTGGTCTTGAGTGTGTGCAGATGGGAGTCGTTGCCCAGCTAGACCCCTGCCTCCATATTGGCCTTGGCTTACTGGCCATGCTGATTGATTTGTGCTTGTGTCGGTGTGATGGTAGTTTGTTGCTCAGGACACATGACTGTGGTTCACAGTGTGAACCACATTCAGCTTTGTCATCAGAGTGGGATTTTTATGCAGCCAAGGGTCACCACATTGTGGGGGCCCTGGGGGTGGTGCTGTGGTGTGTCTGTGTCTTGCTGTGTCAGTTGTTGTTCCTACGTGCCTGTGTGACATGTGTGTTTTGTGCTCCCTCTCATCTGACAATGCCTGCTTGCCCACATAGGGGATTTGGATCCATGAGTTACCTTAGTGTGGCAGTGTATGCACATCTGTATGATTGGTATTCAGCTCTCCTCATGTGTTGTGTGGTTACCTGGGGACACTGGCACCCCCCTCACCTGCTGTGTATGATGACAGTGTTGGTCTGCCTGTTTGTGTTTGTGCATCTGCACCACTGCATTGGCATATCTTGGGTGTGCCATTGGCTGTATGTTGTTTGGTGTGTTTCCCCTGCTGTCCCTGGGACTCCTAGGTCATCGGTCAGCACAGTGATCATGGTTTGTGTGTCCCATTGCTGCCATGGTATGGTATCTGTTCACCTCACATCTGCTGTCTCCACAGGATATCTGCATTTGTGTGCCCATTGGTGCAAATATGTGGTTCTGCATTCTGATGGTCACTTCTGTCATTGTGTCATTGATGAATGTTGACGGTGTCAGCCCCCATGGGTGTTGTTTGTCTGCACATGGCCAAAGGAATGTCTCATTTGCACTGCAGTATTTGGCTCACCCAATTTATGTTGCAATGGGACACATACACTACTTTGCCACAGATGAGTTTTTGGTTCTGTGACCAGGAATGATCCATGCAGTTTGGCAGTTGCAGCTCTTTCTTTGTCAACACTTACCTTTTGGTCACTGTGATGATGGGGGTGTAGACCCCATTGCCACAATGGTCAAAATGTGCTTCAGCTATGGACCCCACACTTGCCTTTTGGTCACTGTGATGATGGGGGTTTAGACCCCATTGCCACAATGGTCAAAATGTGCTTCAGCTATGGACCCCACACTTGCCTTTTGGTCACTGTGATGATGGGGGTTTAGACCCCATTGCCACAATGGTCAAAATGTGCTTCAGCTATGGACCCCACACTTGCCTTTTGGTCACTGTGATGATGGGGGTTTAGACCCCATTGCCACAATGGTCAAAATGTGCTTCAGCTATGGACCCCACACTTACCTTTTGGTCACTGTGATGATGGGGGTTTAGGCCCCATTGCCACAATGGTCATGGGCTGCTTGCATTGTGGGTGCCACACACATATATGTGTGGCACATGTGCTAGGGGGTCACATTGTATGTTCAAAGTCATGTTCGGTGTTGTAGGCATTTGACACAGCCTACACACGCTTGTCATGGTGGTGGGGGGATGTCTTTATCTTGCATTCCCTAGGTTGTGGTGTGCTGGTTGTGGTCATGAATTGTCCATCCTATGAGTGGGGGTGGTAGTAGTGGTAGGCATCCAGCCCCCCTGGGTGAGGGTGGTAGTCGTGGTAGGCATCCAGCCCCCCTGGGTGAGGGTGGTAGTAGTGGTAGGCATCCAGCCCCCCTGGGTGAGGGTGGTAGTGGTGGTAGGCATCCAGCCCCCCTGGCTAAGGGTGGTAGTAGTGGTAGGCATCCAGCCCCCTGGCTAAGGGTGGTATTAGTGGTAGGCATCCTTCCCCCTGGGTGAGGGTGGTAGTGGTGGTAGGCATCCAGCCCCCCTGGGTGAGGGTGGTAGTAGTGGTAGGCATCCAGCCCCCCTGGCTAAGGGTGGTAGTAGTGGTAGGCATCCAGCCCCCCTGGCTAAGGGTGGTAGTAGTGGTAGGCATCCAGCCCCCCTGGCTAAGGGTGGTAGTAGTGGTAGGCATCCAGCCCCCCTGGCTAAGGGTGGTAGTAGTGGTAGGCATCCAGCCCCCCTGGGTGAGGGTGGTAGTAGTGGTAGGCATCCAGCCCCCTGGCTAAGGGTGGTAGTAGTGGTAGGCATCCAGCCCCCTGGCTAAGGGTGGTAGTAGTGGTAGGCATCCAGCCCCCCTGGGTGAGGGTGGTAGTAGTGGTAGGCATCCAGCCCCCTGGGTGAGGGTGGTAGTAGTGGTAGGCATCCTGCCCCCCTGGGTGAGGGTGGTAGTGGTGGTAGGCATCCAGCCCCCCTGGGTGAGGGTGCTAGTAGTGGTAGGCATCCAGCCCCCTGGCTAAGGGTGGTAGTAGTGGTAGGCATCCAGCCCCCCTGGCTAAGGGTGGTAGTAGTGGTAGGCATCCAGCCCCCTGGCTAAGGGTGGTAGTAGTGGTAGGCATCCAGCCCCCCTGGCTAAGGGTGGTAGGCATCCAGCCCCCTGGGTGAGGGTGGTAGTAGTGGTAGGCATCCAGCCCCCTGGCTAAGGGTGGTAGTAGTGGTAGGCATCCAGCCCCCCTGGCTAAGGGTGGTAGTAGTGGTAGGCATCCAGCCCCCCTGGGTGAGGGTGGTAGTAGTGGTAGGCATCCAGCCCCCCTGGGTGAGGGTGGTAGTAGTGGTAGGCATCCTGCCCCCTGGGTGAGGGTGGTAGTGGTGGTAGGCATCCAGCCCCCCTGGGTGAGGGTGCTAGTAGTGGTAGGCATCCAGCCCCCCTGGCTAAGGGTGGTAGTAGTGGTAGGCATCCAGCCCCCCTGGCTAAGGGTGGTAGTAGTGGTAGGCATCCAGCCCCCCTGGCTAAGGGTGGTAGTAGTGGTAGGCATCCTGCCCCCCTGGGTGAGGGTGGTAGTGGTGGTAGGCATCCAGCCCCCTGGGTGAGGGTGCTAGTAGTGGTAGGCATCCAGCCCCCCTGGGTGAGGGTGGTAGTAGTGGTAGGCATCCAGCCCCCTGGGTGAGGGTGGTAGTAGTGGTAGGCATCCTGCCCCCTGGGTGAGGGTGGTAGTGGTGGTAGGCATCCAGCCCCCCTGGGTGAGGGTGCTAGTAGTGGTAGGCATCCTGCCCCCTGGGTGAGGGTGGTAGTGGTGGTAGGCATCCAGCCCCCCTGGGTGAGGGTGCTAGTAGTGGTAGGCATCCAGCCCCACCTGGCTAAGGGTGGTAGTAGTGGTAGGCATCCAGCCCCCCTGGCTAAGGGTGGTAGTAGTGGTAGGCATCCAGCCCCCCTGGCTAAGGGTGGTAGTAGTGGTAGGCATCCAGCCCCCCTGGCTAAGGGTGGTAGTAGTGGTAGGCATCCAGCCCCCTGGGTGAGGGTGGTAGTAGTGGTAGGCATCCAGCCCCCCTGGGTGAGGGTGGTAGTAGTGGTAGGCATCCTGCCCCCCTGGGTGAGGGTGGTAGTGGTGGTAGGCATCCAGCCCCCCTGGGTGAGGGTGGTAGTAGTGGTAGGCATCCAGCCCCCCTGGCTAAGGGTGGTAGTAGTGGTAGGCATCCAGCCCCCCTGGCTAAGGGTGGTAGTAGTGGTAGGCATCCAGCCCCCCTGGCTAAGGGTGGTAGTAGTGGTAGGCATCCTGCCCCCCTGGGTGAGGGTGGTAGTGGTGGTAGGCATCCAGCCCCCCTGGGTGAGGGTGGTAGTAGTGGTAGGCATCCAGCCCCCCTGGCTAAGGGTGGTAGTAGTGGTAGGCATCCAGCCCCCCTGGCTAAGGGTGGTAGTAGTGGTAGGCATCCAGCCCCCCTGGGTGAGGGTGGTAGTAGTGGTAGGCATCCAGCCCCCTGGCTAAGGGTGGTAGTAGTGGTAGGCATCCTGCCCCCCTGGGTGAGGGTGGTAGTAGTGGTAGGCATCCAGCCCCCCTGGGTAGGGGTGGTAGTAGTGGTAGGCATCCAGCCCCCTGGCTAAGGGTGGTAGTAGTGGTAGGCATCCAGCCCCCTGGCTAAGGGTGGTAGTAGTGGTAGGCATCCAGCCCCCTGGCTAAGGGTGGTAGTAGTGGTAGGCATCCAGCCCCCCTGGCTAAGGGTGGTAGTAGTGGTAGGCATCCAGCCCCCCTGGGTAGGGGTGGTGGTGCGCATTCAGGCCCCTGTGTGCATATGTGGCATTGGTGATGGGCATCCCGCCCCTATGGTGCTGCTGTTGCTGGTGTAAGTATATTCAGCATCCCTGTGTGTGTGTGTGATGTGTCGTGTACGTGTTGTATGTGTTTTGTGGTTGGTGTCTGGCTTACCTTCTGCGCCGTACGCGTCCGTGCCTGTTCCGGTAGTAAATGTAGAATATTGGTATGATCGGGACGAAGGGATTCATGGTTGGTTCGTGTCCTTCGTCCTTCTCATTGCTTGGCGTCGTCCTCGTCGCTTCGCCTCGTCCTCGTCGCTTCGCGTCGTCCTCGCCGGTGCCGTGTTCGTCTCGGAGCCGTGGATCGTGTTGTGGCGCGAATCGGAGCTTATGTGCGCCTCTCCCGGATGCTTTGACGTGCCGTGCGTAGCGACGGGTTCGGAGCGTACGGAAAGCGCATCGTACTTGTCCGGCCGGACGGGGCTGCATTTTTCCTTCCGTGCGACTCGATTCGGCGTTTCCGGATTCGCCTCGGTCGGAGAACAGGACCTGGTTTGGGTGAGTACGGCTCGGCCGGATTTTTTGCTGTTGTGCGCATCGTACTTGCTCGTTCGGTGTACTGTACGGATCGGTCGGGAAACAGGCTTTCGCATGGCTTTTTTCCCGACCGAATGGTATTGGGTGCGCCTCCGACCGAGATCGGAATCGGCCCCAAAGTGTGTGTTTACGCACCGCTTGCAGGTTTTCAAAACACATAAGGAAAAGGCATTGCAATTTACAATGCCAATAGCCCAAACTCTTGCAAATGCGAGGCCTATTGCATTGCAAATGCTTGTTTTGAAATTCGAGAACAAAGTTTCCCTATGGGAAAAAAAGTGCAGCATGAGTAACAGCAGAAAGGAAAGGCACAAGAGACCCCTGTGAAAACATAGGTGGTCATATAACAGCTTGTCACTCTTCACAAGCCTCTTTGTGCTCAAGCACCTCCCTCCCCCCCACCACCAGCAAACTGAAAGGCACTTTAGAACTGTTAACCAGCATTCTGCCCCTTGTGTGCATGCTCAGTGAAGGTGCCCCTTCCAAAAAAGTCAGTGCCTGTCCTGCAATTCAAACATGTATGTAGTGCGTCTCCTCCTTAAGTCCCTCCATTGTGTACACTGCATGGAGCAGCTGGATTGCAACACCATGCTCTACGTTCATATAAGGAGGCATGTGTCACAATACCTCGGGCCAACAAAAACACCCATTGGCACAACGGAAACGTTTTCATCATAGCCTGAGAGAGCCAGAGGGTTGTCTAATAGAAATATGGGAGCTTGCCCACTGCGTGCGGGTCCCTGAAAGGTATATACTGGGTAAAACGTCTGTACCCTGAGACATACCATTCCATCTGAAAACTGGTCCATTTTTAATACTGATAACGAGCATAAATACAAACAATATGTGTGCCACAAAATGCAGGGATTTCGCTTGTTTTTACTACATATTTCCACTGTGACACCCACAACCGCCACCTCTTCAAAATAACTTAGCAGGCCCGCCTAGATAAAATGGTGGTAGGGAGAGGGGCGCAAGTGGCTTCGTATATTGAGTCAGCCTGGCTTCTTTGCCAACAGAGCACTGCATTGTGGGACTTTTAGTTTCACCTTTAACACAAAGTATGGTTAAAAAAACTGAGGGTGCAAAATGCTATTAAGCTAAAGGAGCCAGGAAATGAGGACGCTTAGTTGGTATCAGCATTTACTACATAGGCTCTTTAAAGTTGCTTGTAGCTACTGATATTTGCCTTCTTAGCAAACACAGCTCTAATTTATAAGATAGCATCACCAATATGAGAGCAGACTACCGCTTACCCTGATGTGGGGTTTGCTGCCACCACACACACCAGGAGCAAAAGCTGAGATACGCAAGACATCTTTCTGCGTTTTCAGCTGTTGAATCCTTCTCACTCAGGTGCTTGTTTAGAGTGCAACACCTCTAAGAGCAGTGGCTCTGCACTCTTCACCAGTCACGCCCTCTCACCTGGTGCAGGGAGGTCAGTCCATCCACATTGGCAGTGTTGATGTCCATCCCACGAGCCAAGAAGCCGCTTCCCATCCTCTGTATCCCCACTGGAGCAGGCAGCCAGAAATACGGGGCAGTCCTCAAAACGCACCTGGAGCCTCAACTCCATTGTTCAAACATCAGATGCCGATGCTGCCCCGATCGGGGTTTTGGAATGGGGAATACCTCCATCTGGAGACCTGTTAAAGTTTCCTTCTCAAAAACTATGAACCCTCCTTGCAATCAGTTCTTTAAATTGTATCAAGTTCCTACTAATGTTACAGGTATGATGTGCTTTAAAATCCACATTTCCTATCACTGCAATAGACTGAACTTGTTTTGGATTTATTTCTTTGGCCGTTTGTGCTTATTTTACAGACATCGCCCACAGTTACGGCTGTGCGGGACACGGGTGAGCACGGGAGGGGGGTGGGATAAAAGGCAACACAAAGTACGGCGGGAGGGGGTGGGAAGAAAGGCAACACAGGCAACGGGTTGGGGGAAGAAAGACAACACAGACAACGGGAGGGGGCGGGTAAAAAGGCAACACAAAGTACAGCGGGAGGGGGGCGGGAACAAAGACAACATGGACAACCGCAGGGGTGGGAAGAAAGACATCACAGACAACAGGAGGGGGCAGGAAGAAAGACAACACAAACTGCAGCAGGAAGAGGACAGAAACACGGCCAACAGGAGGGGGCGGGAAGAAAGACAACACTAACGACCGCAGGAATGGGGGGGAACAAAGTGAACACGGACAACAGAAGGGGGTGGGAGCAAAGTGAACACAGATAACGGGAGGGGGTGGGAGCAAAGTCAACACGGACAACGGGAGGGGGTGGGAGCAAAGTCAACACAGACAACGGGAGGGGGGTGGGAGCAAAGTCAACACGGACGGACTGCGCTCGGAGATAGCAGCAGAGCTCAGAACACGAAAAAGAAAGTTACAAAACAAACTGAGGCAAAAGAAAAAGTAATGCGCGGATCAAAACATATGGCCCATATCGAAAGGATCCATGTAGCAGGGGTAGTCCGCAGGGCGGAAACAAAACAGCCACAAGGCAGGACAAATGTACTCTTTTCATGAACAAAAACTATGGAATTTATAAAGGCGGACCAAGCGACCAATGAAAAGCAGTGGGCGTGTGTGTTCAAACTCCACAGAGGGATTACAGCATGCCTCGCGGCGCATGCGCGCAGCCTCTAGGCTCGACCTAAAAACAACAGAGATTTTATCAGCAGTCGTATCTCCTCCCACCCCTCCAGGAACCAATCGTTTCAATTCTTACATTGTGGATTTGCAACATTACCAGACTTTCCCATCCCACAAAACTTGGGCAGTTACTCTAAGCTTGAACATTATCTGTTCCTGATACACGATGAATAGGAGGAGGCTTCATCTGCTCATTAAGTCTCCAGGTTTCTTGCCAAGCTTTCTCTTCTCTGGCCTTACTATCAAGAAACTAATACGGACAACAATGCTCCTTTCTCTGGCTAATGAAACCTTGGGAATGCACCGGCAAAAGAAAGAACATGATAACAAGGCAAAATACATTTCAGTAGCCAGGCCTTTAATTAAGCATTTAATGTGCACTTCAATTTCATGGGTTATACATGCACATGTCTAATTTCTAATAAACTGCAAAATGTGAGCAAAAGAATACATTTTTACTTAAACAAATATAACTTGTGTAAACGTAAAAAGTCACTAAATACATGTTCATGTAATCTGGAACGTTAGTGCACACGTTTATAAATCTCCAACTTTTACAGTGAATACATTTCAGTACCGCGTTTAAATGTGTCACACAAGTTAATATTAATAAGGCACACAGTGACTATAATGTCAAGTGCACATATAGAATTGCACTTCCGTGACGTGTAAGGGTGGAGCCTAAATTATGCTGCACCAGTATCCAGCGCATAGTGGCTTCTCCAACAAGCTCTCTTAGCCAATCACTGTCTCAGTCTTTCACATGTCATCACATTCCATTCTTCGAAGCAAGATAGGAATGTGATGAAATAGGGTCGGAACAAGGCGCATCACAACTAAGGGGCCTATTACGATGGCGGTCGGAAAACCCCCCCCAACCGCCAAGGTAGCGGGAAAAGACCGCCCGCATGGCCCGTGACTCAACCGCCGGTCGCATTACGATGGTCCGCTTTTGAAATCCGACCGCGGCGGTCGGATCGCGGGCTGTAACATTGCGGCGGTCGCTGCTGCACGCAGCACCGCCGCGATGTCCAAAGAAGCATGTCCTGCATTTCCCTGCACTGCGTGGCTGGCACTGCACAGTGCCTGCCACCTAGCACAGGGATATGTAGGGGGAGACCATGGGTACCCCCCCAGTGCACCCCCCCACCCCAACACATTTGGGGCCCGCAACGGGCCCCCCGAAGGCATTCACTGTATGCCTCTCAATGGCGGTGTGACCGCTGCGGAAAGGCTGGCTACCGCCGGCATCATAATCGTGCCGGCAGAGCCAGCTCGGCACTGCCACCATTATCCAGGTCCATCTCCGCCCGCAGATGGCAACCGGTGGGAATGCGGCGGTCGGAAAATCACACCGCCGCGGTCAACACCGCCATCATAATCTGACCGGTGGTGTTCTGGCTTGCGATTGCGGGCGGATGTCCACCGCCGGACCGGCGGTGGTCATCCGCCCGCCATCCTAATAGGCCCCTATGTTAGTAAAGTCATGCGGCGTGGTGTTTATTTTTTGTTGTTTACGCGTTATGTTGCCTGCCTGTGTCGCTTACCAAATCAGTTAAGTTAATGTTAGTTACGTGGTATTTGTGTCGTTTGTTGTGCAATTTGATGCTATTATTGTTATTTGCATTGTTAGTTGTGTGTATTTGGGTCTGTTGCCCCCAAGTTAAGTGGGGTGTTGGTAATCTGTTTAATAGTTACGTGGCACGTTGGTTATTTGCTATGCCACTTATGGTATGACGTTTTTGGGAATAGAGTACATTGGGGGATTTGTGATGGGGCTTGGGCTGCCTGCACAGGTGCACCCCTGGGGTGGCCCCTCTCCTCCACACCGAGCTTGCTGCTTCTAGTGGCGGGAAAGTGTTCGCCTGCGATAACCGAGTGCGCTTCTTCTGAGTACGAGTCGTGCTTCCTGTCTGCACCGGCCCCCCCAAGGCGCTGCCTTGTTTTCTCAGCCAACTTCCTTCCTCTTTCAACTGCCGATTGCGAGAGAAGAGCCAGTGACACCGAGGAGAACAGGGTGCCGAGAGGATCCGGACAACTAGGGGAGCACGAGGTGCGGCGAAGACCCGGCCCCTAGGAGAGCCCCTTCGACCCAGAAAGGAGCACCGCCGAAGAGCGTAAACCCAGACACCAGTGAGTATGTACAGCGGACACATAACTGTGTCGTTGTTTATTGCTTCGTTCGCGGGAAACGGACCCTACATCCAAAAGCGTTTATTTTTACAGGCGTTTTGTAGAGTGCCGACAAGTCCCGCTGAGATTACTAGGCGCTCTGAAAAGAGAAAATCCGTAATAAAGTTCAGAAATGGGCGAGGATATGTAGAGTGCGGTCGAATGTAAGGGGTGTGACGCACCTACTACGGCCCCGTTCTCCGCCGCCTCTGTCGCAGTAAGAGTTATAACCGTGCCAGCCCAGGGAGTTCTGTCTTTTCTCAATGGGGATGGTTTCATGAAGGCACTCAGGGGAGGGGGGCCTGGTCACCCAGAGATTTGCCTTCACGCGCCTGTCGTTTCGAGGTCCGTTGGTGGATATAGTGCAGACTGCATCTAAACTTCCCGTTTCCAAATGTCTATACTACTATATACACTGAAGGCGGGAGGATAAAGCCGGGCGTAGAAGAGGGCAGTTTGGTGGCGGTGCATGCTTTGAGGGGAGCGTGCAGTAACTAGAGACATATTATAAGGTTCTCATTTAATATAAAGCTCTCCGACCCCCTGGAGCCAACTTCGCGCATATATAAATTAACAAACATAAATAGCCAGGTGGGGCGGCCGGTGGGTTGCTAAATGCACGGAAGTGGGGAAAAGTGGGTGTTACAAACAGCCGGCTGGCCAAGGGCAGTTACTGGTAGGTGTGGCGGGGGGAATACTTGGTTATAGGCGGGGGAACCGGAGTGGTCAAAGGTGGAATACAAGATGCAGGCAGGCTGGCTACAGGCAGCTGCAGTTGGTTAAATACGAGGGCGTGGCTTGATGCAGGTACAACCAAGGTGGGTGTGTGTTAGCAGGTAGCGAAACAGTGTCTCTGATCTCGGCTTAGCTCTCCATTTGCTTGCGCGCATTTAGTCCGTTAAACGCCCTGAAAATGATAAAACCTATGTTATAATTGGAAATGTCCTGCTTTGGATGGGTCCCGGTAGGTGGGGGAATGAGGCCTCCGAGGGCCACTGGTCTTAAAGATACAGACCGAAGTCTGTCCCCTCGTGGGGCTTGGCAGGCATCCACGTGCCTGACTGCGAGGGGCGGGGGCTAATTTCACCACACTAATCCTCTCTGTCCCGTGTACTTTTCCTTAATGGGATTATCTGGAACCAGCTGCAGAGTTTGGGGGAAGGGAGGTCAGAGGGCGTGGGCAGAGCACCAGCCACTCTATGTACTTCTATTCTGAGGGGGGGCCTGTCTCACAGGGATTGAGCTCGAGTTATGGTGAACCCAGCATCTCGAAAGGCAATCTGCTGTCCCATTATGGGTGACCTCTGACCTTTGTCCTTCTCAATAAAGTATAGCATATATACTACACCTTATTGTGGCTGCACCAGTACAGAAGGGATCTGTGCACTTCTTTTTGGTGTGTTGAGTGCCTCTATTTAAAGCATTTTTGTCTGAAAGCAGAGCTTGAAAACAAACATACATGTCAACAATTTGGAAGAGGAAAGTGGGAGATTTAAAAAAATAAAATAATCTGAAGAATGTATTTCTCCCATTGACTTATATTACGGCCTGCGTGGGGTCTATCGGCGTGTATGGGACTTATAATGTGCTGCTGCAGGATCGGAAATCAGACATTCAAATATAAGTTGTTTCCATAGCTGTCTGGAGCAGAGAGAAAGCGTGACAAAAATGTTGTGCACCTTGCAGGAGCAGGTTACTGGTAGTGCAGAATCCCAGTCACACAAGACCGGTTCCTGCAGTCTGAAGCCCACCGAAAAATCGGGTTTTTGAGGAATCGGGAGACTAGCCGTGAAATCTGTAGTCTCCCGCCTGAATCGGGAGGGTTGACAGGTATGAACAAAGGTAATAATTGCCCGTTTGTGGTTCCAGGCTTTGCTTTCAGGCAAACATGCATTTCCTATCTCATGAGTACTCGCAAACATTCTCCCACGGGCCAAAAGGTTTGGTCTGTGGTGTGACCGAGGGCCACAATGATGCCAGCAGGGTTGCAGTCGTGGGTAGAGGGTTCTTAGGGGGTTGTAAGGTAGCGTAGGAGAAGCGAAGCAAGAACATCTAGTGGCTGAATTGCGCAGTATGAAACCAGACAATCTGGGATCAATCCCAGCTTCCCCACTTGACCAAATTGTGTGATCCTGGGTAACTGTTTTATTTCACTTCGCCTCCTTTTACTTCATTATCACATATAAGATGATCCCGAAATACATGACGTTAGTATGTGTGCTATACAAAGCCTTCTCTTGGGTTTGTTCATGTATAATAGCAATCCAACACCCCCAGAGGGTACACATAAGAAATTACTTGCCCCTTAGTTTACTATTTGTAGTGGTGTCAGGGTAGGGGAATCACAAATGTTTCTAAATTCATGTTGGAAAACTGTCACTTTTAAGAAATATTTTGCAATGCGCTCATATAATATGTGGTATCAAGGTGATGTGCTTTTGTGTGTTAATGAAATACACTTTTTGAATTTTGAAGAGGCGTTACCAGGTTTTTACATATTTATTGCAAGATGTCTTTAAGAATGAAGGCGCACCTAAAGTTAAGTGGTGCCGAACACCTTAGTTACTTCCTTTCTGTAACTTCAGTTAACCTGTAAAGCCTGTTCATCTAACATTTTTCTGAATGTTAGTGTGCAGTCATGGTAATAGCTGCCCAGTGCTGCTGTTGGCCAGGAGGCCTACAAGCGACCCCCAGTCCGTACTTTGAATATCACTGTCCTATCTGGTCTCCGCTGTGCCTTGCCTCTTTCAGTGCGTCCTTACCTGATTCGTAGTCCTCCTCATCCCATTCCTTACTGAATGCTGTCAGCAGAACGTGCATGTACTCAAAGGGACTGCACGGGTCCATTCTGCGTTGGCGTGATGCCGAAAACAATATATTGCTTCCATTTCTAACGATAATGGCATTACTCCTAGTCCTACTCCCTCGCCTTCCTTCATTACCAATGAGGCCCCGCCTCCCACCCAGACGCACCCCAGCATAAAAACTCTGCCCGCCCCCACCTCCACCTGTACGTAAACAAGCCGAGCTAGCACACAGTTGAACCGCACCGGGAGGGAGGGAGGGTCCTCGAAGGAAGGCGAGGGAGTAGGACTAGGAGTAATGCCATTATCGTTAGAAATGGAAGCATTACCTCCCGTCCCTCCCTCGCCTTCCTTCATTACCAATGAGGATATAGCAAGCAGAAGAAAACAGAGACGGACAACTGAGTGATAAAGAAACACCAAAATTTAATACAGTGCCCCAAACACAGCAGATCAACATCCCTGGTCCCGCATAGAGGACAAAACCCTGTGGGCCAGAACATTATCCAAACGCTCCAGACTCGCAATACGATAGTGACGGACAAAAGTAGAGGGAGAAGACCAGGTCGCCGCCCTACAGATTTCCACCACCGAAGCCCCCTGCAACTCAGCCACCGTAGCCGCCATACTGCGAGTGGAACGCCCCTGAACCCCCACAGGAGGAGCCACCCCTGAAGATGGTAAGCCATCAAAACCGTGGACCGAATCCAACGACTCAAAGTAGCCGTGGAAGGCTTAACACCCTTCCTAGCTGGACCGAAGTTAACAAACAAAGAGTCCCCCACCCGGAAGGACTCCACAACCTGCAGGTACCACAGCAAAGCCCGACGGACATCCAAACAATGCAAGCGACATTCCTCAGCCGAGGAAGGAGCAGGACAGAACTCAGGCAAAATCACCTCCTGACTGAGGTGAAAAGCCGAATTGACTTTAGGGACAAAGGACGGAACCGGAACCAGAACCACCCGATCCGAAAAGACCTTACAGAAGGGAAACTTACAAGACAAGGCCCCCAACTCCCCAAGCGCCGCGCCGAGGTGATGGCGACCAAAAAACAAGTCTTAAAAGTCAAGAGACGCAACTCAAGACCCTCAAGGGGCTCAAAGGGAGGACCAGACAGGACATCCAACACCAAATGCAAATCCCACGAAGGGAAGGACCTAACAGGGCGGGGAAACAAATTCAACAGTCCCTGAAAAAAACGCGGCATCAGAGCCCCTTCATCCCGCAAATTACGCCAGGAGCCCCGAAAAGCCTGAATAGCCGCCCACTGCACCCGCAGAGAAGCCACCGACAACCCCAGAAGAGCCCCATCCTGCAGGAACTGCATCACCACAAAGAGGTCAGCAACCGTGGGATCAACACCCTTGCCAGCACACCAGGCCGAAAAGACCCGCCAATGCCTAGCATAGGAAAGCAGAGTAGAGGATCTACGGGAAGCCTGCAAAGTAACAGCCAAAGGGGCAGGAACCCCCAACCCAGCTAAGCCCTGCCGTTCAACCGCCAGGCCGTCAGGTGCAACCTCCGCAGAGAATCCAGAGGAAGGGCCGGAAACTCCAAAGGGGACGGAACCAGTGGAAGGACCCACTCCCGGTCGCAACACAGCCCGGACAGGAGAGGAAACCAACTCGCCCGCGGCCAGCAGGGAGCCACCAACAACACCTGAGCACAGTCCCTGCGGACCCGCACCAGAAAGGAGCGGAGCAGCGGAAAGGGGGGGAAGGCATACAGCAGACCCCGAGGCCAAGGACAGGTCAAGCCGTCGACCCCCAGAGACCCGGGACACCTGCCCAGAGAATAGAACCGGACCACTTTGGCATTCCCCGGATCCGCAAACAGGTCCACCACAGGGAGGCCCCAACGACTCACCAACTGGACGAACACACCGGGAAGGAGAGAGAACTCCCGAGACGACGGAATCTCCCTGCTCAACAGATCCGCCCTCACATTGTCCACCCCCGAATGTAGAGAGCCGACAGACCCAGCACCCAGACCTGAGCCCACTGAAAGATGACGCTGGCAATCAAGTTCAAGGACCGGGACAGGGTCCCCCTGACGGTTGACATAGGACTTCGCCACCAGATTGTCCGTCTGAATCAACACCCAACGACCTTGCAGAGAGTCCTGAAAGTGCACCAGGGCAAGCCAAATCGCCCTCAACTCCCGCCAGTTGGACCAGCACCCCTGAACCTGATCCGACCCCAGCCAAGCACCCCATCCGGACAGGCTGGCGTCCGTAGTCACCACAAGCGGAGCCGGAGGAGCCAGCGAAACCCCGGCCAGAAGGTGACGCCGGCAGAGCCACCAGGAGAGCTCCCCCCGGATCCGGTCCGACATGGGCAGCAGGGACAGGAGACTCTGAGACCCCGGAGACCAACCCAACAGGATCCAGTTGGCCAGGCGGAGGAGATGAAAACGAGCCCAAGCAACCAGAAACACCACGGAAGCCATGTGCCCCTGCACCCGCAGCCACTGGACCGCCGGAGAAGCCGCCCGGGACATCAAGGCCCGAACCTGGGACTGAAGAGAGAGCAAGCGCTTGTCGGACAAGGTAACAAGGCCGAGCAAAGTCTGAAAACGAGCCCCGATGAACACCATGTCTTGAGAGGGGACCAAAGAAGACTTTCCCCAGTTCACCAAGAACCCGTGCCCCTGAAGAACCTCCAAGGCCCTCCCGATGTGAGCGAGCAAAAGAGACTCCCCCGCAGCATGCAGCAAGAGGTCGTCCAGATAAGGATGAATGAAAACCCCCTCCGCATGAAGGAGAGCCATGAGAGGCGCCAGGACCTTTGTGAAAACCCTGGGCGCTGACCTGAGGCCAAAGGGAAGCACGCAAAACTGAAAATGGGCGTCTCCCACAGCGAACCTCAGGAAACGCTGACAAGAAGCGGCCACAGGGATGTGGAGATAGGCGTCCTCGAGATCCACGGAAGCCAGGAAGTCGCCAGGTTGAACCAGAGGAATGATGGCCTGAAGGGTCAACATGCGGAAGTGAACAGGCCGAACCCAGGAGTTGACCCACTTGAGATCCAGGACAGGCCGAAAGCCGCCGGTCACCTTCCGCACCAGAAACAGAATGGAGCAGGTCCCCGTCCCTATCTCCGCGACAGGAACCCGGCAGATGGCATTTTTGGCAAGCAAACAGGACACCCCGTCCAGCAGAGCCACCTGCGGGGACCGGAGACAGGCACCGGAGTCAGCCGAACCCCCGAATCCGGCGGAACCAGCACAAAGTCGATCACGTACCCATGACCCACAGTGCTCAGGACCCAGCCATCCGAAACGTCCTGCTGCCACCGAGGAAGAAATTGCCGAAGACGGCCACCCACCGGCAGGGAACCGGCCAGACAGTAGTTGTCAGGGACCCTTCTTGGCAGGGCCTTTAGGCGCGGAGGCAGCGTGCTTGGGAGAAAAACGGGGCTGAAAACGCCGCCTGCGAAAAGACTGACAAGAATCACGCTTAGGGGAAGAACGAGGGGCCCTATTCCAAGGCCTGCCAGACGGAGCCGAACCACCCTTATAGGGCAAGGCATGCTTCCGCTCCTTGAAAGCCTTCGAAATCAGGGCAGGCAATTGTTCCCCAAACAGAGCCAGTCCATCAAAAGGCAACTTCAACAAAGCCGCCTTCTCACCAGGATCAGCCTTCCAGGATCGGAGCCAGAGGGAACGACGCGCCGCCACCAAAGCTCCAGTGGACATAGCGGAAGACTTGATCACGTCCAGACGAAATGTCCGCCAGCAGCCGAGCCTGCTGCTCCATAGCAGCCAGGAAGTCAGAGCAGTCAGACCCCTCCTGAACCGCGGCAGCCAACTTTCCGAAATCCTGCACCAGAGACTGCGCCGAGTAGGCAGAGAAAAGGCTAGCCCGCAGCGCCAGGTTCCCAGCAGCAAAGGAGCGTTTAAGGCCAGAGTCCACCTTCCGATCAGTAGCATCCGCCGGGTACAATCCTCAGGCAGAATCGCAGTTTTGCCAATCAGAGTGGCCAGGATAGAGTCTAGTTTCAAACTGTGAGGCAAGGGATCCTCCCCTCCAAAAGGTACAGCTTCTGAAGGAAGCGAGGGACCTGCAAATTATCGATCTCACGCCACTCCCTCAACACCATGTCCTTGACCGGACCCTGAAAGGGCATGCCCAACTTGGAGGGAGAAGCATACTGAGGAAAAAGACTCCCATCCCTCTCCCCCAGCTGGAACGGAGGGAACCCCAAATTGTCCCGCACATGAGCCAGAACATCCCAGCGCTCCTCCCTGGAGATATACTTTCCCCCAGAGGAGGTAGAAGGACCCTCCTCGTCCGACAGGGAAACAGCCCCAGCAGGATCCAGCGAGCTAGGACGCGAAGGAGCAGCAGGCACCGGACGAGCCAAGAGAGCCTTAGCCACCGCAGCCTCAATCATGCTTTGCACTTAATCCTTGGACATGAGAGGCACATCACCCCCAGAAAGGCCCCGACCCCGAGGGCGCTTGGGGGAACAGGAGAACCATCAGGAGAGGAAGAAGAGGAAGAAGAAACCAGGTTGTTCCTCTTGAACACCCTTTTGCGACCCATGGCAGCAGAGGAATGGAGAAGCAACTCCCGACCCCTAAATGTAGAGAAAAACCCACCAGGAACCCTCCAATGAAAGCCCAGGCCAGGAAACAGCCAAAAACAGGATAAAACCACAAAAACGCCATCTAAAAGCAAAGACCGGGCACAAACCCGTCCTACCAGGTCTCCCAGAAGAGTGCAGTCCGAGAGGAGGCAGCCAAGACAGTCCGACCCGGAAACACAGCTCCAGCCACAGGAGGACCGCCAAACAACGCAGCAGCTTCCTGAGCCACCGCTCCGCCCCCATCCACGAGGGAGACGAGGAGAGGAGGCATCGCCAGGAGAACTCCGTCGAGGGCACCGCCGTCGCAGAGAACCAACGCGAAGACTCCCCGGCACCGCCACAGGGAGGAACTGAAGGTAAGTCTCACTAGGGAGACAGAAAAAAACAGGTGGAGGTGGGGGCGGGCAGAGTTTTTATGCTGGGGTGGGTCTGGGTGGGAGGCGGGGCCTCATTGGTAATGAAGGAAGGCGAGGGAGGGACGGGAGGTAATGGGTTTTGTTGCCGCAGTACAGAGCTGAGCTCCTGTTTTATGCACCTGTAGAGAGTAAAGTCATTTCATTTAACCTGATATTTCTATGAGTTAGTGCATTATTTTAGAGAGCACAGCTTATAAACTGAACAAGGCAGACCTGGCTCACTGTTTCTTAGCTGTAGTAGTGGAAAATACAGCACTAACCCCAAGAGTAGTTTCAATGAATTCACTTTACTCACTGGAGTTTTCTCCATTACAGCTCTAAAGATATCTAAAATGGTATTGCAGTAACCAAATCTATTAACCATTTGCATTTGGTCAACAGGAAAGTTCCAGCAGGGAAGCCCCTCTACCTCTTTCGCTGCGTGCCCTGTACTCACAGATCGAGCGCCTTCTCACACTATCAAAGTGATTACGCCGCCAACCCAGCTCGCACGCACACACTGAGGGGAGCAGAGCGAGGGGGCATAGCGTCCATTGGTGGAGCAGTGGCACTGGGGCACAGAGGCCTGAGGGGCCCACTAAGCAGTGCTTAATTTGAGCCGGTGCTCAGCACCGGCACTTAATCATCAACTCTGGCGCTTTTCAGACTTCCAGTTCCGAAGTCAGCAGCTCTGGCCGTAACAACTCATCGTCCCCAACTATAACAAGTGATGCTGTGAGTCGCACGTTTTGTCAATGTTTAAACTTAATCCGAAGAGTAATTTCCTGGACCGGCTAAATTCCTGCTTCCCACCTGCCTGTGACAAGACCACAGCGCAGGAAAAGAGGAGCACAGTTCCACTGTCAGGCTCACACAGAAGAGGCGGTCAGCAGGAGAAGGGCGGCCCTTTCTGCACCACTGCCCTGTGCTGGTTCAGCCATTAAGCTTCATTAGTGGCTGCATCACAGCGCTGTATTCCCTCCTTCCTCTGCGTAGCGCTTTTGAGTTGGATTTCGGTCGTTTTTGGCTGGCTTTGGGCTAAGGGAATGGTATTGAGTGCGGAAGAGACTGCCTGGCCAGGCTGTATACAAAATCAGCACTGCAAGGCCTGAGTAGCACATGCTGATTGCTATCATGTCACAGACGTGTTTTTGTGCAGTTTTATGTAACGCAAATGTGACTAAGGATGATATGAGCATCAGTTACATTACACAAGGTCACATTTTTTTGGGGGGCACGATGAAATTCAGTGATTTGCCCAGAATCACAGGATTTTGAGCCGATGCTGAGGCTCGAACCTGGTTCCCCAGTACTGAAGTCTGCAGCTCTGGCCTTAACGCCACATCCTTTCCCCTCTTTCATGGTTAGTAGTTGGTTCTGTTTTAGGTGGCACTAACAGGAAAAATGGGCTGGTGCAAGCTGCCTCCTCAGGAGAGCCCCAGCACTTATTTTTTTTACAAATTAACCACTGCCACTGAACCCTGGTTATTGCTGTATCTTACCATTCAGTCAGCAGCAACAGGACCCATTTCCATTCTTGCTCTAGGGCCCATGCCACACTGGCTACGCCACTGAGCAGAGCCCGCCTGCCCCAGAGAGGGGCATCCTACCTGAAAATGCCCTATGGATTTTGAGACCTCCAGGAGAGAAGATACCCCATCTACAGATAATATACTGTCTGTTGCAGAAGGAACAGAGAAGTGTCCTGTGTATTCTGATACCAGAGCAGAGATCTCCTGCGAGAGACGCCATCCCACTAGGAAGTGCCCTATGGACTCTAATACCTGGCAGAGACCAGGGACCACCTTCCACAGAGAGGGGGGAATTCCACTAGTGAACTCCTATTACCTGCCAGAGGGTCAGGCCCCCCTCTGCCACAGAAGGAGGGCATCCCACCACAAAGTGCCACATGGTGGTTGGTCCTCCGGGTGGAGGTCAACATGCCTGGTGGGCCCCATGACTGTGTTGTTGCGTGTGGGCGGAGGGCCAGGATGTGCCGCCTTTTTCCCGGGTCCAGTTGCGTACGTGTGTGGGGGTTTTTTGGGACGGAGCCACGTGCTGGTGGGCCCTGGTAGAGTGGTTGCAGGTGATCCATTCCCCTATTGATTTTTTGCACCCATAGGGCACCTTAGAGGAGCCCCCTGAAAACCTACTAGCCTCAGGTGTACTCCCTGCCTGGTTTCTGCCAGCCTGCCACCCGAGACACTGTTCTGACCTCCTAGGGTGAGGGCCTCTGCTCTCAGGAGGCTCAGAACAAAAACCTATCCGGGAAGAGTGTGTAAATGAAGCCACCACTGCACTCATCGCTCCAAGCCCGAGTCAAATTAGGCCAAATAACGAATAAACCCTACCTGTGCCCCAGATTGCAGTGAGCAGAGTCCAGGAAGTGGTAAGGAGGCAGACTCGTGCTGTCTCTTTCCTAAAAGAGTTAATAAACGATTTTACCTATCTGTGATTACTGTCTTTGCCTGTGGTTGTTACAGTTTAAAATTGTAGTTTTAACCTGCCCGTGATTGCATATTTAATTACCTGTTTTGTGTTCAAATTTGTGGTTTTTCCTGCCCATGATTGCTTCCATTTAACGTGTTGAATTGTGGGATTTGCAGTCCTAAATCTCTGTAGTTTTTCCCCTCTCATTCCCGGTGACTATCAGTTTTCCCTCCAAATTTCCCCTTGTCTCTGTGCTAAGACCTGTATGTTAACAGTGCACCCCAGCCACCATTTTGTGTTAACAAGTCAGTGAAACCAGCCCCTCCTCCCACCCCCCGGCCGCAACAGGGATATTCTACATCAGAGTGTGCTCTGAGGCAGCAGTGATCTTCTGTGTGCTGTTTAAACTGTGTTTAATAGGGACTGTGCACTTCGTTTTTTGTCCAGGAGAGGGAGTAAAGTTTTATACAAACACTATTTTCAGAGGACAAGTTAGGCCCTTACCTGCAGAAGTCCAAAGTGTGGATTGAGCCTGTCTGTCTCCTAGGAGATTCTGAACAAGAGAAGCAGCTCCCAATCTCCCTGGCCAGCAAACCTTGTCTGAGGTTGCTGGGACCTTATATAGTCTGCTAGTGGTAGGTACATGTATACACTGATTGGAGGTTGTATCTGATGTTTCTATTGGATTAGGGTTAGTGTCCTCATTGGTTGGGTATTTGAGGGTTCTGATTGGTTTCTGGGTCTGTGATTCAATCAATGTAGGGTTGGGACTAGGGCTAGGGTTAGGATTTCTATTGGAAGTAGGGACTAGGGATTCCTGTGTTATTGGTTTTTGGGACTGGGGTGGGACTATGGCTAGGGTTAGGCCTTTAATTGGAAGTTGCGATTAGGGCTTTTGGTGTGATTGGTTGCTGGACTAGGCGTGGTACTAAGAGTAGGGTTAGGCTTTCTATTGGAAGTAGGGACTAGGGCTTCCTGTGCCATTGGTTGCTTGGATTTGGGACTACTGGTAGGGCTAGGGCCTCTATTGGACGTAGAGTTCAGGGTTTTTGAAAGTTATTGGGTGCTTGGACTAGGGCTGAGATTGGCTGTAAGGTCCTCGTCTCCTATTGTTTCTAGATTTTAGGGCTAGTGTTGTGATTGGATAGGGTTAGGGCTAGGGTTCCCATTGGCTGAAGGGGTCACCAGATTACTAGGGCTATAAAAGTCCGAGGCCTAGGGCGTCTCAGCCCAGGCGTCTCAGCTAAGGGTGGAGAGGACAAGGGTGAGTGCCTGTTTGAGCCTGTTCAAGATTGGTCGGGACCTGGGCCAGAAATGCTGCCCATTTTCCCATTCATTAATACCCACCCTATGTATGTGTCCCTCTGTATATAAGCATTTATTTTCACTATAGATATGTACCTATCTTTGTGTATTGCTTTGTATAAACATGTACAATAATTATGTTATAAAAAAAAAAAAAACATCTTTGGTCTACATGTACTTGCTTCCATTGTGTATCTATGTACCTCCATGTACTTGTATCTGTGTGTCTGTTACTTTTCTCCTGAAAAAGCATATCCAATGCACTACCCTATTTCTCATCCTGTACCTCTATCAATATCTTTAATCTGCGTATACTTACCTCCTTTATGCATCTATATACTTTCAGTGTACTTATGGATCTATATATTTATCACATTCTTCTAATTTAGCATTTCCAATGCACTACCGTATTTCTCAGCCTATACTTCTCTCAATATATCTTCTAGCCCAACTTTCTGACTCATCTCAAACTTCTTTCTACTACTCTTTCCAATGCACTACCCTATCTCTCACCCTATACATCTATCATTATATCCTCTACACCCACTCTCATTTATCCCAAACCCCATACCACTACTATGTTCCCCAAAATAACCCTTTCTTGACTCTCCTACTCTACCCCTCCTTGCATCATCTGACACCTCTTTTACTATACCGATCCCCCAAAACAAACCTTTCTAAACTCTTCCCTCTGACTCTTCCCCTCCAAAAACCCTTTTTACTCATCCAAAAGCCTCCTCCTATTGGTATGACCTAAAAAAAGAAATCCTTCACTCTTCTATCCCTCCACTATCCCTTTCAATAAAAATAACAGACTAACATGTTCACTTCTCTAATTCCATATTCCACTATACTAATTCACCACTAATCCTTTATGGGTTCCAGAGTAGCGTGCTACTCGCCAACAAAGCGTTTCAACACCTCATCAGGGTTACAAACGCTATATAAATGCAAACCTTTTTCCCTTTTTACCCCTCCCCAACCCTTCTCAATCCAAATAACTGACTATCATATCCACCACTCAAATTACTTCATATTTCACTATACTAATTTTCAACACTAATCCTTTATGGGTTCCGGAGTAGCCTGCTACTCGCCAGAAAAGCGCTTCAACACCCCATCAGGGGTAACAGGCGCTATATGAATGCAAACCTTGCTTTCCCTTCTATCCCTCCGCTATCCTTCTCACTCCAAATAACTGACTAATATCCACCACTCAAATTACTTTCATATTTCACCATACTAATTCACCACTAATCCTTTATGGGTTTCCGGAGTAGCGTGCTACTCACCAAAAAAAAAAAGCGCTTTAAACCCCATCAGGGGTAAGAAGCGCTATATAAATACAAACCTTTTTTCCTCTTCTATCCTTCTGCTATCCTTCCGAATCCAAATAACTGACTAACATATCCGCCACTTAAAATTTACTTGCATGTTTCACTATACTAATTCAACACTAATCCTCTATGGGTCCCGGAGTAGCGTGCTACTCGCCGAAAAGTGCTTCGACGCCTCGTCAGGGGTAGTAAGCGCTATACAAATGCAATTACAATACAATACAATACATAGATTCCAAGACCCCCAGGAGAAAAAATACCCGTTGCAGAGGGGGCATCCCACCAGGGAGTGGCGCCCTTTGGATTCTGATATCAAAAGAGAGGCCCCTTGACAGACATATAGGAAAACCACTAGGGCGTGCCCATATATTCACAAAGCTCCTACCACAGAGTGCTTACACCCCTCCCCCCCATAACTGTCCATGTAAAATGATAGCCACAGGCAAGGTTTCCCACCAGAAATGCCCCTGCTCCTACAGCACTACGGACTAGCCTCCAGGGGGTGGGGGGGTATTTTCAGGCTACCACACATAGATATGCAGTTTCCATCAGATACATTTAGCTGAGTGGCTGTGCGTTGCGCCATTGGTCTGCCTGCAGTGCACCCCCGGGCTTCTGCAAGCAGCCCTACCAAGTACCACGCATCAGGAGTTAGACGAACGCATTTAGTGTGGTGTTCCGCATCACCACGGTAAAATGCAAAGTCAGGCCTTATAGCGCCGGGCTATTATACTACGTTAACTAGCTGTCCTATTTGAGCAAGCAGCGGGGGTGCGACCGTACGCTTGTTGACGTCGCTCTGGCAGAGACAGTGTGGCTGACAGTGCAGTACTTTGCACACTCGCCGTGCAGTGCTAACTGGCTGCTGAGGATGAAAAATTATATGCAGGCTGCCTGGGGTCTCGGCTGCAACGTGTTAATAGCTTTTCTGGTGCATTCACTGCAGCGGCCAGTGTGTCCATCTGCGAGCCGGCGCCGGACGGCAGTTATGGATTTTGATTCCACTTGGGTGGTAGCCAGTGCTCGCCTCGCACTGCTGTCTTCCTGCCTCGCCGCTGCTGGCGCGACCAGACCAGGGTCTGTGACGAGAGGTGGCACAGACTGTCATCGCAGAGAGGTTGCTGCGTGGCTCGCTCAGGTATTAATAGACTGGGCCTGTAGCTTTGCTCCCTGCTCTCAGTCCTCAGACTGGTGCTGCAGCGGGAAGTTGGGCAGCGCTCGGACCATTCAGCTGCTGACTCAGTTATTAATTGATTCTATTGGTCGGGACCCACGTGGGGCAGAGCCTGGACAGACTCTGTGTGTCAAGTATTAATGCATTTGAGATTGAGTGCCAGGG
Organism: Calotriton arnoldi; assembly: GCA_963921515.1. Lineage (NCBI taxonomy): Eukaryota > Metazoa > Chordata > Amphibia > Caudata > Salamandridae > Calotriton > Calotriton arnoldi. The sequence goes on along the minus strand of CAWUFW010008912.1, from coordinate 810,535 downwards.
ACTAGTTGCAGTCCGGCGCAGGCTGGTTATTGGTAGGATCTGTTCAATAATTGTCCTGCCTGAGTCCCCAGGAATTGCTGCTATGCCGTCCAGCAACAGAACACCTGTCCGACCCAGGGAGCGTGGCAGGATCAGGATGTTTAATTTCCTTCCTGTGCCCGGGCCCACAGGACTTTGTTGCAACAGTGCATTGCCACCTGGCAACAGAACAAGCATGTGCTGAGTGAGTCAAAGACCAGAGAGGTGCTGAGTGACTTTAAAAGGCACACGGGACCATGGCTCTATCATAACAGCAGAGCTACCAGTTTAACTAAGCAGCTGAGAGCTCCTCTCACCGTGTCTGTCGTGAATGAGACAGCTAATGTCTCATCTCCTCAGCCGCTGAGCCAGGTGAGTCTGACAGACGATCAAGGTTAATAAAGGAAGCACTAGGTCAGTGCCCTTCCATTTCTGGTGCTTTGCAGGAGTTTCAAAATCTTAGACTTTCTCTTTGCTCAAATGGCTGTCATTTCTGATTTTTAGATGTTTCCCTGGCCTTCATTGCTTGATTTTGCTCGCTAGAAAGTGCCACTCTGCAGAGCAGCACAAGCTTCATTGAGACCGTCACCAGTGAAGTTCTCTGCAGACACACTGCCCCAGGCACTTGTGAACCAGCATAAAATGTAAAAAAAAAATGTAAATCCGTATTCGTAAAGCGCGAGCTACTCACCCTTACGGGTCTCCAGGCGCTGGGGGCCGTCGTGGAAATTAAGTGAGCTATTGCCCAGAGTCACATGGTGCTGAGCTGAGCTGCCGCCGGAGCCGGGGATCGAACCGTGAGCCCTGTACTCCGAAGTCAGCTGCCCTGGCCGCTACACCACACCTCTCCACTCCAGCATCCTGGGAGAGTCACCCCCTCTCTCTGACTCTGCACTGAAGTTCACTCTGACTGCAGCTAGCATATCTTTTAACAATAGTATGCCGTAATTCCAAATAGTTTACATCAAAGTAAGGCAGATTTTTCATAATTTGTATTTCAGACATATGAAACTCACATAGATGTCATGGGTTTAGGTTAACTTGCTCCATCCACAAACAGCGAATGAATCGCATGAAATAATTTGAGATGAACTGTGTGTCAATTTCTAACTCCTTTCAGTTGTAAAACCTAAGCTGTCAGTATCCCATGGTCTATGGTGCTGCTCTGAAGCCCTACACTAAAGCCAGTCTTCAAATAAATATCTGGCGCAATTTGTCGAGGTCATAAGGCAATAAATGGGCTTTAGCTCTGACAGCTCGAGCTGCCAATGCAGCCTAGATCTCACAGCAGAACAGAAACAAGGAAAGAACAAGGAAAATGCACTCTTTTACATGATAAAATCTCAATTGGTTAATGCAATCACTGCAGATGTATTGTGTGTAATCAGAGAGAACTAGAATTCAGTCCTGGCACAAGGGGAATAATGACTTCTGCATTACAGTGCTGTGACCTTCCAGCCTGTAACTGAAACCACTGTGAATATGCAGGTTATTGTTTTAAAATTGTATTGCACACAGTATACAAGAGGAATTGCACTGTACAGGCATCCATTCCAGGGGGTTTGTAGCAGTAAAGATATTTTTAGAGCTTCTCATTGCTCAAAAGTGTATAATTTTTTTATTTATCTCTTTCCATGCACCCTTTACTTGGTTTTACTCACAAGAAAGTATCACTCAAAGGGTCACACATTTGATAGTTCAGTGTCACTCGTAAGTGTATGGAAACCATGGAAACATAGGCAATCTGAAAACGTGACAGCTATGGCCTGCAAGTAAAGTTACAACGCCTGAGCTGAGCTCTGCATTGCAGTCACTGTCTGCACAAAGTTGAGTTCAGTGTCAGTGAGGCTGGCTCAGGCTCCGCGCTGGGGCCTCTCTCACATCCTAGTGCCCTTCCATTTTTGGTGCTTTGCAGCAGTTTTAAGATCTTAGTTTCTTGTTTCTCATATGGGTATAATTTCTGATATTTATGTTTCCCTCGTCTTCATTAGTTGATTTTGCTCACAAGAAAGTGTCACTCATAGTCGTTGAATGTCACTCATAATTGCACTAAAAATATGAAAATGTCACACATAATCTGAAACCGTGGCAGCTATGTGCAAGCCTTTGGTGAGGGGTGGCGAATCCGGACACAGAGGAACTTAGAAGCACTCACTCGCTGCTGCCAAGTGACACCTATTCACATGTGGTATTTTGATCCCGTCCTGATACGTCTCATGCTAGCACTGGTGACGTTTTACTTATAATAAAAACAATTAGAAAAATTGAGACTACAAGTCCCAAGTGCAAAGTGCTGTCGGTAGGTCAGGACCAGGGCTGGACTGGGAACCCAAAGCAGCCCTGGCAATATTCTCGGACCGGCCCCTGAAGAAGAACGGCTGGGCCCCAGAGGCAGGAAATGCTTGCCTGCTGCTGTTGTTACTGAGGGCTGATTTTGCAGCACCACTGCAAAACCGGCCCTAAATAACAAAACCAACCCCCTCCGCTACAAAACCGGCCCACCCTTCCAGTCTCCCGGGGAAACGCCTGATGCCCGCTACTGCCAGTCCGGCCCTGGTCAGGACTGGATGGCAGTGCCACATATCTCGTGGCTGCATGACAGCCTTGCGTCATCCTGACCCAGCTCTCTTCCCTGTTGACATTAACCACCTGCATACAGAAGGTGTGATCACGCCTTGCAGTGGGTGAGACATGCAGCTAAGCTTCTTCCAGTGGAGGAGCAATGGGGCTCTAGAAGGGAAATGAGCGAAATGGCATCGGTGTTTGAGCAAGCGATAAGAGGCCACGGATCAGATGATGTCTTTTGGTGGTTAAGATTTTCTGAGTTTCTCCACCACTTCCTGTTTCTAGCTGCTTTCCTCTCTTGGGTGTTGCACCACTGAACTTCTTTCGAAATTAAATGCTCCAAAAATGGGTAGAAGTTTTTCCAGAACTTGAGCTTTTGTGAAGCCTACAGGCCATGGTCGTACTGCCACTGAAAATTGGCCCGGGCACCGGATTAAAAATGGCCCACATTAGCAAATCAGATAGCAGAAAAGTGCTCCACATTTGCGAATCAGGTCAATTATAAACGTTTAAAGACGCGCTGTAAAAGTGTTTTACAAGGTTGAGTGACTACATGCATTTGTGCTTACTGCAGTCAATGTTTGTAGTAATATCAGACAAATCAACAATAAAAACCGGCCCACCAGACCTTAAAACAGGCCCACAAACAGCAAAAAACAAACGCAAAAAACAGCCCAGATACTGATCTGTGAGACTAGCCCATAGGGCACTTGCAGATTGCCATATAGGTCAGTCTTACTCTGCTACAGGCTCTTTTTCCAGAATGTCAAGAACGTCTGAGAGTATTCTAATTTCTCTAACAGGATCTTGGAAAGTTCTTTCAGAGCTGTTGTGTTCGGAAGCTTTTAAATTGAAGCATTTTAAATTGTCGGAGGACTTATTGCAGGTCCCAGGAAACTTCTTGCAGGTTTCTGAAACGTTGTTATGGGTCTCTAAGAAGTTCTTGCAGGTCTCTGAAAAGTTCTTGCAGGTTTCTGAACAGTTCTAGCAGATCCCTGAATGTTTCCCAAGTAGGAACTTTTTGCAGGGCTCCGAAATTATAGCAAGTCTAAGACCTTGCAGCTTCCTGGATGGTTCTATGAACTTCTGCAAAGTTTTTGTAGGCCCTGAAAAGTTAGATGTAGTCCATGCAGGTCTCTGAACGTTTTCCAAGTCTGAAGTTCGTGCAACGTTTTGAACTTCTTCATGATCTCTGATAACTTTTTGCAGGTGAATTCCTTGTGTCTCTGAGAAGTTTGTTTGGGTGTCTGAGAACCTCTCACTGGTCTCTAAAATCACTTGCTGATATTTAAGAAGATTTTACAGCTTTTTTAGAAGATCTTGTGGGTCTCTTAAGAAGTTATTCTGGGCTTCTGATGAGTTCTTGCAGGCCTCTGATCCTCTTGTAAGTCTATGAACTTGTGGCAGGCCTTTAAAGTTCTTACAGGTCTCTGAGAACATTCAGATTTCAGAAACGTTTGCAAATCTCTGAATCTCTTGCATGTCTTTGATCTTTTATCAGGTTTCTAAACCTTCTTGGAGGTTTGTGAACGTGTTACATACTTATGAGATGTTTTTGCTGGTTTCTGAACTTTTTGAAAGGCTCTGAAGTTCTTGCATGTCCCTTATCTCTGTCAGATCTTCGAGAAGGTTTTGCAGGTCTCTGAGAACTTCTTGCATGTTCCTGAAGTTCTTGAAAGGCTGTGAGAACCTCTTGAAAGTCTTTGAGAATTTTTTGTGGGGCACTGAGCATCTTGCAGACCTCTGAAAAGTTCTTGCAGGTCACATAACTTTTTGGATGTCTCTGAGAAGTTCCTCTAGTTGTTGTGAGACGGTTTTATTGGTTTCTGAATTTCTTGCAGGTCTCTGTGATACTCATCCTTTTGAGGTCTGGAGAAAGCCTTGTTCAGTGAGGTGATGCACCGTAGGTATCTACTCTGCCCAGTTTCATGCCTAGTGTGTTACCATAGCTCTGTCTCTGCCCACGCACCATGCTTACAGTCTGTTTGCTCCTACCAGAGGCCGCCATGACGGAACCGGCACCCGAGACTCCCGCATTGGCAGAGGAAGATGATGAGTTGGACGGGAAGCTGAATTATAAGCCCCCACCACCGAAGTCCCTGCAGGAGATTCAAGAGCTGGACAAGGATGATGAGAGTCTGGCCAAGTACAAGAAGACGCTGCTGGGTGACGGACCTGTGGCAGTTGGTACGTGATGGTGGCCCTAGGGGTGAGGCCTTTGGGTATGAAGGAAGGGGACTGGGGCCCTGGATGTGAGAATAGTGGGTGTACGAAAATATTGTCCTATAAAAATATCGTAGCCAGAATATTGACTACCACAATACTCTAAAAGTAAGTGTACGTAGGTGCAACTTTGTAGTTGTAGATACTCTGGCTATGATATTTTTGCAGGCTGACCTTTAAATGACAATATTCTGGTAGAATGCTGCCCAGGGCACTAGGTATGCAGTGAGGGCGTTGGAATAAGGTCCTGGGTATGAATGAAGGGGACTAGGCCCTAAATACCAGGGGAAGAGTTTTGGGACGGGCAGGCCAAGTGCAAGAAGACCCCGTAGGCCGGTAAGCAGCTATGACCCAATTTGTGGGCCCCTACATAGGGGTCTCAGTTCCTCCGCAAGAGGGAGGAGCGTCTCAGAAGTGCAGGCTAAGTACAAAAGGCGCTGTTCTGTAATGCACCTGTGGTGTTAGGAAGGTGGCCGTGGAAACTGGTATGGAAGTCCTTGGGTATGATGCATGGGAGTGAGGGTGGGGTCCCAGGGCCATAAATAAGAGGAAAATGCAGGGCTGGGGTTTGGCCAATTGCAAGGACACGCCCCTGGGCAATCCGTCTGTTGGAGTGAGCGAGCAGCAGTGGAATGGAATCCTGGGTATGGAGGAAGGGGGAGTTGAAGCCCTAGAAACAAAGGAAGGGGCCTGAATAGAAGGGAAGGACGTTAGGGGAGCGGCCCCAAGTACAAGGTGCAAACCAGTTCATTATCTGATCTCTCCATTGACATGCATACAAATTGCAATTAGATGCCAGATAAATTGCATTTTACTCTAAGAAGTCAACATAGCATTTTTAACTACAATGGGTCAATCATTTTGTATAAGATATGTTGGACACTGTGTTTCTGTCAGCAAATATTTTGTTTACAGTATTCTGGTACTATAGAGTGTAGCAACAACACAGTGGAGAGAGGGGAGACCGGGAGCTAATTAGAAATGGAAGGTCCAGTACCGATGCTCCCAAAGAATCACGTAGAAATCACTAACGGGTAACTGTTCCTATGAGAAAGGAGGCAACCTATTCTAGTTGCGTAGCTAAAGATACTAGAGTGTGGTCTCGTTTTGCAATCGCGGTTGGATCTAGATGAAAGTGGGGGAATTTCTCCTTTTGGAGATAGTGCCCTCACACACCCTTGCGGGTGTCATGCTTCATCATCGGGCGTTTGCTCCTCGTGGGGGTGGCGCTGCTGTCCCCCACGCGCCCCGCGAGAGGGCTCTTTGTCGGAGATCTTTTAGGAGAGACGCCGCAGTTGTGCATGTGGGTGTGTGGGCCTAAAAAGTGTGTGAGTGAGTTAAAATTACCTCCACGGTACCCAGAAACAGAGTTTTATTCAGGGGTCCGGATGGTAAGATTAAAAAACAAAGGATAAGGAGAACCTCTTTCAAACAAATGTAGTAGAGGGATGAGTATTATCCTGCTGCTCTCTTATCCGTGAGTGTGAGTGAAGGTGAAATTAGGTCGACATGTTTCGCGCTTAGTGTTGGTCCCTAATGGATCCCGATGCGCTTCTTCAGGACCGTGATGTGAAATAGAAATTTAAAAATAGGAATTAGAGAAGGCGACACCCTATATTCCTATGGTACCTAGAGTTAGGTGTGTGTGCGTCTGAGCGCCTAATGGAACGTCTGAATCGCGTTCCTGTTTCCAACCTGGTGAAGAGACAAACAAGTAGAGACAAACATGTAGGGATGTTGTGAATAGAGTCATTCACTTCAAATGGAATGCTGTCAACTTTTTGGCATTCACATAGACGGATATTCATTGAGGCATGCTGGGTGTAACGTGCCCCTTCCATCATTTTTCAACATAACCGAGCGCGGCAAAATAACTGCACTAGTTCTGGCCTGTGCAGTATCACATTCACAGGCGGTGTGCCACCTATACCTGGCTAGGCAAAGCCGGAGGTGATTGGTATCATGCATGCCTTACCATTCAAGTGGGCCCCATGGCGTTTGAGACGATGTCAATAATGTGTTTGTCAAGTCAAGGCATGGTGCTTGTGGCAGTCCGTTAACCTTAAAAGATAAGAATTAAACTCTCTCGAGTGTCTAGCAAGTGCACGAAATTGCTTGGAAACCGTTATAAGACGCGGTGTGGCACATACAACAGTCGCAAACATACGTAGTATCATACCCCTCTATTTGAAAGGATTGGCATCGCCGGCATACCCTGCGGTAGTGAAGAAGTATACCTGCGAATTAATTAATAGTGGTCAGCTCGCAAGGCAAAAAGCGCACGCTTGTAAATACCTGTGTCCGTCATAGTCAGCAAGAAAATACTCACTATTCTCCTCCTTCGTTACAGCCCATTACCTGCCCCGCCGCTCATAGGTTCGCCGGTGATCGGAAGCGGGCAAGCTGCCCGAGATATAGCTCGGATCCCATGATGGAGCAGAAGTGGCGTGAAATGGGGCGTGGTGGGTCAGGGGGCAGTACGTGACGCTGATCACGTGTGTGTTTGTAATATGCTTTCCAAGTGGCGGCCATCTTGGAAAGGGGTATTAAGAAATGGAACGTAAAAGCTAATAAGTGGTACTGCCGGCGTGTGCAAGCAACTGTTGCTGGCCATATTGCAAAATGAAGTAGTTTACAAGTGACTATTGGTGGGAGAAAATCCCATATGTTGTACTGTATAGCCCACTGTGAAAAAGAAAATGGTAAGACTAGGTCCCAAACCATGGTTAGGTGCATAGTATCGGTACATGCCGAGAATGTATACATGCACCGCATACTCCATGTGGGCTGCTTTAAGTAACCAATGGCGCCGTGAGTCGGGTCAGATTTTACGTAAAAATGTATGCAGAGTGGGTCACGACAACTGTATATAATTCACAAACTCGTGGGTGCTGTGGTGTGCATCTTGTGACTCAAAATGGAATGCAATAACCTTGGGTGGTTTGTCAGCACTAAGGTAGTACAGTTCTAATGTATCTCAGTGTCAGTCTATAATGTATATAAAGGGGTACATCTGGGTATTAAAGTACCCTCTGAACTGTTGAGTATTAGAACTAGATCACTATTACTGGGATGTCACTGAACCCCCAAGGAGATTAGTTGGCCTGCATTCCTAGGTCATCAATTCTGCCCATGGTATCTCATCATTCAGGCCCCCTGAATTACTCTTAAGACGGAACACCCAGCGTTGTTCTTGCCTGAACAGTGTACTCGTTGTCCAGCTGGGGTTGGATTCAATAATGGTCCATCTAAGACTGTCCGGGGTATGATTTCTTTCAAGAAAGTGACTCAGTAGTTTAGTACTGTTTTTTTTTAAAAAATTTTTTTTTACAACGTATTGTACTTCTGGGCTCTCCTGTTCGGATTTTTACGGGTCTGGTTGTCATACCTACATACCGCTTGTCGCAAGGACAAGTTATGAGGTATATGCAGTTTTTCGTATTGCAGTTTGTATGTCTTCTCTGGTGCCAAGGTCTGGCCAGACCTAGGTCCATCTGTTTGGACGCTCCCGTTAGGGGACATACGGAAAATGATCCGCAGGGATAGTGACCCTTTACAGGGGATAATGCCCATAGGGTAGGTTGTGTAGTGATAGTCGCCTTTGGACGTGTGTGGACCAGAAGGTCCTTCAGGTTCTGGGTGCGTTTGAATGCAAACAGAGGAGATGGCCCTGGAGTGAAACCACCCGTCTCAAGAATACCCCAGTGTCTCTTAATTACCTTTTGAATCTTATTGGAATTGGGGGTGAACGTGGTTACGCATGTAAGTGCCTCTGTGTTTTCTCTCTCTCTACTCTCCAGAAGGGCTTCTCTATGGTTGTTTTTTGCCCATTTTTGCGTCTGCTGTATTATTCTTCTGGGGTAATGTTGTTCAGACAGATTATCTGACCGGATTTTGGATTGTTTGTCAAACTCGCTCAAGGTGTTACAATTGCGGCGAAGGCGTAGGAAGTCTCCTACTGGGAGGTTGTTCCTTAAGGCTTTGGGGTGATGGCTATCATACATGAGAAGACTGTTCCTGTCTGTGGGCTTCTTGTAGTTCGTTGTGAATAAGGCCCCTTCTTTTAGGCAGATCAGGAGATCCAGGAAAGGGATGCTTTCATGTGATCTGGTGCCAGAGAATTTGAGATAAGGGTCTAAGGTGTTGATCCAATCACAGAATGATACACATTGTTCTTCACCTCCCCTCCAGAAGAGGAGGATATCGTCAATATAACGCCACCATATCAATATGTTGGCCCTGTAGGGATTGTTCTCACCTAGGATGAACTTATCTTCAAAGTTGGCCATGTATAGACAGGCTAGGCTCGGAGCGAATGTGCTCCCCATGCTGGTCCCTTGGATCTGATGGTAGAGCTGTGTTTGAAAGGCTAAAATATTTTCTTTCAAGGCTAGGGAGGCACATTCACAGATGAACGAGATAGGGGTCTCGTAGGGCCACGGGTTGATATTCTGTAATGTTGTTTCCAAGGCTCCTAGAGTGGCATCCTGGGGGATGTTGGTGTACAGGGCCTCCACGTCCAAGGTCACCAGAAGGTTGATAGTTTCTGGTTCTGGGAAATTCTGGATCAGGTTAAGGACTTCAGTCGTGTCCATGAGATAGGTAGGTGTTTTAGTGACTACAGGGCGAAGGTAGAAGTCACAAAACTTACTAAGTGGTCCCAGCAAAGAATCGATCCCGGATACGATGGGTCGTCCTGGTGGAGGGTTGGTCCCTTTGTGTATTTTAGGTAGTGTGTAGTAGTAGGGAATCCGAGGGTGATCATTGATGAGAAACGCTGCTTCCTGTGGAGAGATCCACCCTTCAGTTTCTGCTTCGGTGACTAGGCCCTTGATCTTGGCAGTCAGTCTGGCAGTGGGATCTTCCTCAATAGGGAGGTAATATTTGGTGTCAGTCAATTGGCGACGGCATTCTGCATCATATGTGCCCACATCCTGGATCACTATGGCACCGCCTTTATCGGCTGGTTTCAAGATGATAGTCGTGTCTTCAGTGAGGGCCTTCAAAAGGGTTCTTTCCTCTTTGGACATGTTGTTGAATGGGCGCTCGCTCGTGATGCCTGCGACGTCCTTCAAGATGGCTTGTTCGAAAGTGAGTACTTCGTTCGGTGTCATGGCCGCTGTTGGTGTAAACCTTGACTTCTTCTTGAGACCAGTGCCGGTGGTGGGGGTCTCTAGTTTGTCTTGGAAGAAAGCTCCTCAGTCTGACCTTCCGGAAGAACTGATGTAATTCTTGGTGTAGTCTAAACGAGTCCTCACAGGGTGTCGGGACGAAACCAGGCCCTTCTCCAAGAGCCTAGATTCGCCCTCGGCCAGGGGTCTGGAGTACAGGTTGACCACTAGTGTTTCTGTCCTGATGTCTTGCTCCGTAGTGTAATCGGTTCTGGCTCCTGCCTGTGCACATTCTTGGGTCCTCCTCTTCTTCTGCCTCTTCCTCTGCCCCTCCCTCTGTTGTAAAAAGGGGTGTTCAGGAATTGGTGGTATTGTTGTGCCTGAAGAGGATGTCCTGGTGGTACATTCCACATTGGCTGGGGTCCCATCCACTGTCCTGGGTATAGTTGTGGTTGAAATGGATGGGGTGGGAAGTTCTGAAATAGGGGTGGTGGTTGATGTCTCTGAGCCCCTCTAGAATGTGGCGTGTAATTCCTGCCCTCATAGCTGGAATCGCTGCTCATAGAGCCTGACCTTCTGGAGAGATTGCTGATGCCGTCATCTGATGAGGTCTCGTGATTCTGGAAGACGTAGTCCTCTTTAGTGTAGGGATACACCTTCTCCTGATCGAATCGTTTGACATCCTTCTGGAGTTTGGTGATCTTTTGTTTGGTGAGGAACTCCTTATGTTCGTTCATCTCGTCATTTATCTCTGCCACTCGTGATTTGAACGCTGAGACTGAGATGCCGGCTTTCAATCCATTCTCAGCTATGGTGATCTGAATCAAAAGTTCGTCTGACAAGTGTTTGGCCGTATTGATTATAAGTACGAGCCAATCTCGTGTACATTTCCACGCTATTTTAGACCATTCTCTGCGGAAGGTTATATCTTCTAAGAAGATCCTTGGGGTGAGTGTAACCAAGAGGCCATTGGGGGCTATGTTAGCCCGTAAGTATTCGGTCATTATTGTCCCGTGTAGGGCCGTTTTTATCTGTTGTTTCCTTCGGGCTTATAGGGCTTTCCAGTCTTCGTTCTTACTCCCTGTTGCTATACTCCCATCCACTGACAGGAGTGAAGGTGCCCTCAAAATATCTGCAACCGTATCGTCATCAAAGCTAAGGCCCGGGTTGTCCATTTTCTGATGTGTGTTCGTACCTATGGGGATACCCTCTAGTAATTGTGTAGGGGTATGCAATATCACTAGAAAGGTTCAGTGGAAAAAAGGGGTAAAAAAGAGAGAGTAGTAATGTCCCACGGCTAGCTGCCGTACTAAGTCACAACACAATGTAGAGAGGGGGGGACCAGGAGCTAATTAGAAATGGAAGGTCCAGTGCCGATGCTCCCAAAGAATCACGTAGAAATCACTAAGGGGTAACTGTTCCTATGAGAAAGGAGGCTGCGTAGCTAAAGATACTAGAGTGTAGTCTCGTTTTGCAATCGCGGTTGGATCTAGATGAAGGTGGGGGAATTTCTCCTTTTGGAAATAGTGCCCTCACACACCCTTGCGGGTGTCATGCTTCATCATCGGGTGTTTGCTTCTCGTGGGGCTGGCGCTGCTGTCCCCCATGGGCCCCACGAGAGGGCTCTTTGTCGGAGATCTTTTAGGAGAGACGCCGCAGTTGTGCATGTGTGTGTGTGGGCCTAAAAAGTGTGTGAGTGAGTTAAAATTACCTCCACGGTACCCAAAAACAGAGTTTTATTCAGGGGTCCGGACGGTAAGATTAAAAAACAAAGGATAAGGAGAACCTCTTTCAAACAAATGTAGTAGAGGGATGAGTATTAGCCTGCTGCTCTCTTATCCGTGAGTGAAGGTGAAATTAGGTCAACATGTTTCGCGCTTAGTGTTGGTCCCTAATGGATCCCGGTGCGCTTCTTCAGGACTGTGATGTGAAATAGGAATTAGAGAAGACGACACCCTATATTCCTATGGTACCTAGAGTTAGGTGTGTGTGTGTGTGCGTCTGAGCGCCTAATGGAACGTCTGAATCGCGTTCCTGTTTCCAACCTGGTGAAGAGACAAAAAGAGACAAACAAGTAGAGACAAACATGTAGGGATGTTGTGAATAGTCATTCACTTCAAATGGAATGCTGTCAACTTTTTGGCATTCACATAGACGGATATTCATTGAGGCATGCTGGGTGCAACGTGCCCCTTCCATCATTTTTCAACATAACCGTGCGTGGCAAAATAACTGCACTAGTTATGGCCTGTGCAGTATCACATTCACAGGCGGTGTGTCACCTATACCTGGCTAAGCAAAGCCGGAGGTGACTGGTATCATGCATGCCTTACCATTCAAGTGGGCCCCATGGCGTTTGAGACGATGTCTATAACGTATTTGTCAAGTCAAGGCATCGCTGCCATGGTGCTTGTGGCAGTCCGTTAACCTTAAAAGATAAGAATTAAACTCTCTCGAGTGTCTAGCAAGTGCACGAAATTGCGTGGAAATCGTTATAAGACGCGGTGTGGCACATACAACAGTTGCAAACATACGTAGTATCATACCCCTAAATTTGAAAGGATTGGCATCGCCGGCATACCCTGTGGTAGTGAAGAAGTATACCTGCAAATTAATTAATAGTGGTCAGCTCGCAAGGCAAAAAGCGCACGCTTGTAAATACCTGTATCCGTCAGAGTCAGCAAGAAAATACTCACTATTCTCCTCCTTCGTTACAGCCCATTACCTGCCCTGCCGCTCATAGGTTCGCCTTTCTCAAAGGAACAGTTACCCCTTAGTGATTTCTACTATAGAGTGTAGGCCTGGCAGCATAAGATCTAATGCCATGACAGATGGTCTGATTGAGGTAAGACACAAGACAAACGTATGCATACTATAACAGAAAAGAGGAAAGTCCCAGCGATGTTACCCAGTGGGGTACAACCCTTACCCTTGCCCCCCGTTAGCCATCTGCTTCACCGTGCTCTGCTTCACCGACCCCAGCTGCAGCCGTCGGTACCCCTTAGAAATATATGTCAAGGGTCACGCCATTTTATTTTGTAACAGTTCTGTGGCAGAGTGGGAGGTTTTTGTGCCTCATATCTTTCTGTGACAAAAAGTAATGCAGAGGCAACCTTGCTTGTGTACACCTGAATGCTAGTCTTAGCTGTATAACTCTTTTAGAACAAGTAACACCTCCCAGGCTAAAGGACAAATGCTTGACCGTGCCAGCAGTATTTTTATTTCAATTCCAAAATATTTAAACCACTCCTAGGTACGTGTTCATTAATTAATTCAACCCCATCTCTATCGAACTAACAAGGTTCTCTTCAGCTATGTTTCCCAAAAGCAATATTCTAAAGGAAACTCGCTTCAACAGACTCCATGAACCCTTCCCAGGCGCTTCTGGGTTTTGAAACCTTTTTCAGCCTCATGGAGTCACTGGTGGCTCTGTCCGGCACCAGGGCTCGTGCCTGGCATCTTCACCAGAAATGACACAGCAGCGTCATGTAAAGCAGCCGCGTCACTGTCTCCATTTTGAGCGCTTCCACAGATTCAGGATAAAAAAGACGGGGCATTTTCTCAGTTATTTTCCAACGTTTCTTGTATATGTAACGTTCTGTATTTGAAGACCAATACCCCCTTCTGCGTCTTCATCGTCCCAGTGGGTATGAATGCGAGTCCTGACTCTGAGTAAGGCAACCTTTTCCATAAGTGGGTGTAGGCTGTCCTGTTTTCCCCTTTACATTTAGTGGCTTGTCCTTCTTCTCTTTCTGCACTCTAGTCCTAACCTCTACCGTTAAGACAGCCCCTCACCACGTGCCGGATCTTTTTTTTCTTCCTCCATCCAGAGATGAAAACCTGACATTTCAAATCACAGCTTTTATTTCCTGTTTATAATGTTTGTCACGTTTTCCTTGTAGTATGTGTTCCTTGTTTCACCTGCTGTGCATTAGTAGGATGTCTCGGGTTGTGCAGATCTGCAGCCCGCCTCATTTATGCCTTCTAGCTTGGTGTTACAGGCCTATGTATTTGGAAGTTCTTCATTTGAGCAGGCTCCATCTCAGCATACCGTCTCCATGTGTTCCAAGGAAATGCAAGGGCGGGGGGGGGGGGGGCTGATTTGTGCTGTATTGCCTGGCCATGGCATGGCGGCCTGCCATATTAGGCTTTACAAACACTTAATGGGGGTCGCCTGGGCCTTTCTTCCATTTTTTTGCCAGGTTCCTGAAGAACCTGTTGTAGGTATTAAAAAATGTAATCCAGGCGAAGAGAAAAAAAGGCATCTAGCACCATCTAGTGGTATAGTCACGTAGGCTCTCTTGTTATCAATGAAGGTACAAAAATCTATTAAAATTGCTTTAGTAGTGTGGGGCCGTGAAAAACACCGCACTGGGGCCCGATGCCCACTCCTCGTGACAGCTTTGGCTTAGTCTGACGCTTCATCGGCAGGCATGCCTCGGCTCTGAGTCTGCCTCCTCTTACGGTTCAGACAGCAAGTCCTCTCAGCATTTTGGGTGGATTACCACAATATCGATTGTGACATACAGCTTACTTTCACCCTTCTGAGTTTGGTAAGCTCTGTACCATTAGATTGAGGGCCTGAGCACCCCTCTGCTCGAGTGCCAAGGCGCTACGCTGGATTCAAATGTGTTTACTTGTGCATTTTTAGGTTATGTTGTCTGCCCTTGGAATTTCTTTGGCTGGGGCGACCCCTTCCCAGGTACTGTTTCCACCCCTGGGTTTATAAGTACCACCCTAGTGCATTCTGGGTATTGTAGTCCTGGTTTGCGTCATGAACTGATTATAATAGTACGCCTAATTATGGTTATTTGTAGGAGGGCTTCCTAGGGCATGGGTGAGTATCTTTTGGCGCGCCCTTGCAGGGTTTCTCGGGCTTCTACTTATGCCCTGGATTGAATGTGTTTTGATAAGTCCTGGAAGGGATTTTAAGGCTGCTGGTTAGGTCCTTGTTTTATGTTTCCGTTTGACTGGATTTTTGCAGGATGTTCGCTTTTTTTTCTTCTTCTCTGCTTCCACTTTCCATTGCACAACATACTGTCAGCTGTTTGGGTGCCTACAGTCCGGTTGCTGGGTTTCTTATACCCTAACATACATAAGGACTGGTACAAGGAAGATGGATGTGGGGTTCACAGACATTTGATGTCTCCATGCTGCACAGGGTTTCAAGCGTAATGTTTTTGGAAGAGGCACGTGCAGATTACTTCCGGGTAATCTTAATGAGCCCTAGACTTCCTTGTTAGAGTCATTGTGTACACAAGGAGTCGTTGCCCTGTGACAGATATTCCTATATTCCATGACTGCAAATAAGGCCATGTAAGCTTTGTGTGCTACAGGAATAGCACTTTACTGGCCCACACTCTGACTGCCTCTGGTGTCTGGTACCTGTGTTCCCACATACCCCAAAGGCCAAACTGCTGAAGGCTTCCTTGAAGGGCATACCACGGTCCTGTTCTGTACCCAGAACCCATTCCTACTCTATTCCAGGAGCTGTCTTTAAAAACACAAATGTAGGAAGCAAAAGAAAGCACACAGATCTTTACACCAGAAAAGGCACATGAAATGTAAAGAGCCCTCGACTTCAGAGCATATCACAGAGCTACAGCCTGTACAATAGGTATGATTTCTTCCTGATTCCTCAGAGGATTCTCAAGCCTTCCAACGGGTGTTTGCGAGTTTTGCATCACATCACATCCCTCTGGCGCACCTCCTGAGACACTAAAGTCTCTGCTCCCTCGATGCCTCAGGGTTCATCAGCATTGAAGTTGAAGCTGTGTCCGAGGCAGGTCTCGACTTTGAAGTCTGTCGCTGAGAATGTTATAAGCACAGCCAGATCCAAAACTGAGGCATATATTCGTGAAAGAGAGATCCCTCAAGTATCCCTGAACAGAGAGGACATTTTCAATGTCCCCGTGGTCTCTTTGGTTCTGACTCTGACGTAGATTTTAAAGGTTCCGAGATCCAAGTATTCAGGAAGCAGACCATCTAAAGATGGCTGCCTTATTAGTGAGACGCATTTACAAGCTTACAGTAAAGTCTATACCTGATGGATTTTAAGTCCATTCTACTAGTGTCATTGTGCCAGCCCAAATGATATGCCAGGCAGCCATTTGGTTCTTTCTTAACATCTAAGTAGAAGAGTAACACTACATTCCTTGGTGGTATAATTAACAACAGGGATATCCTACACCCACTTCTTTCATGGATGCTATTGAAGACGTTCATGTAAGGAATCTGTAAGCATGACTATCCATAACAAGCATTGACATAGTCAATAGGTCTCGCCTTTGGGACCTAATAAGTGTTTAGCCGGAGCTATTGGCTTCGCCAATGTCTTTAAGCTATATTGTAGAGGGTTGTACGACGGTACATCGCATGCAAGTACTTTGCATGCCTTTTACACGCATTTTTTAGCGCTCATGTTTTTACCTCGAAAATGCATTTAAAACGCATGCCAATAATTTGTGGGGGGAGCCCCCCCCCCCCCCAACTTACCTTAAATGCATTGTATTGGCATGCGTTTTAAATGCATATTCGCTGTAAAAATATCTGCGCTAAAAATGCGTTGTAAAGGCTTAACGAGGTAAAAACCTCGTTGTGAAGGCTGTTTCCCGTTGTAGAGCATTGTGACTACTGTGTAGCATGTAGAAAAAGTTATAATAAAAAAGTGTTATAAGCATTTTCGTTACCTTGTATATAACCCCGAAGACATGATGTACAACTGAACGACCCTATTAAAAAAAAAATGAACATAAAAAATGTCTTCTAGGTTTTTTGTCTTTGCAATGCTGGCAAATACTTCCTGCCTGTACTAATGCTTGTTTGTTATAGCCTTTTTTTGGTGGGGGGGTGGGGGGGATATAAACCACAGGAAGGTGGAGGTTGGAAAATAGTACCTGAATTACAACATTAGCAGCGGACGGACACTAGGGGAAAATCAACAGAGGGCAGACTGAGGTGGTGCTGTGCTGATGCTGAGGTGGTGCTGCGCTGGTGCTGAGTTGGTGTTGCAGTTGTGGCGATGTACTAATTAGGAGGGAGTGCTGTGCTGATGTGGAGATGATGCTGAGGTGGTGCTGTGGTGGTACTCAGGTGGCGCTGATGCTGAGATGGTTCTGTGCTGAGGTGGTGCTGAGTGATACTGAGGTGGTGTGCATGTGCAGAAATGGTGCTGAGTGATGCTGAGTAATGCTTTGGTGGTGCTGTGCTGGTTCCCAGGTGGTGATACTGCACTGATGCTGAGGTAGGTCTGCACTGGTAGTGAGGTGGTGCTGAAGTGATGCGCTGGTGCTGAGGTGGGGATGCACTGATGCTGAGTTGGTACTGCAGAGTTGATGCTGTGGTAGTGTCTCAGTGATCCTGAGGAGATGCTGCGCTGGTGCTGAGGTGGTGCTGAGTGATGCTGTGGTGGCGCTGAGTTGATACTGAGGTGGTGATACTGCACTGATGCTGAGGTAGGTCTGCACTGGTAGTGAGGTGGTGCTGAAGTGAGCGCTGGTGCTGAAGTGATGCGCTGGTGCTGAGGTGGTGCTGTGCCTGGGCTGAGGTAGTGCTGCGCTGGGGCTGAGTGATGCAGAGGTGGTGCTGTGCTGATGTTGTGGTGGTGCTCAGGTACTGCTGAGTGATGTTCAGGTGGTGCTGCTGAAGTGGTGCTGAGTGATGCTGACTGGGGCTGAAGTGGTGCTTCACTGATGCTGTGGTGGTGTTGCCTTGTCTACTTGCAGGATATATTGTTAAGTAACCTCACATTACATGCTGCGTTTGGAGAGCACGGGGAGGTATCCCATGAGATTGGTTTTATTTCGGCAATGATTGAAACCTAAAAGAAAGCATCAAAAGTTGAAAGCGCGCAACTTAAAGCTGCTTCCATTTTCATAAAACGGAGCACTAACAGCATGTTTACCTCTTTAATTGTATCAAAATAATCAGGCTGTCAAAAGCACATTGTAAATAGGTTGATCCTACTGTCAGCCGTCTTCTTAAACTACACATCCATTAAGTAAGTATATTAAGTAAGGTTTGGACATTTGAGCTAATGAAACCAAAAATGTAATAGGATGAAAAACAACATAGCCCCCGTCTGAAAAAGCTCTAGTGAAACCAAAGACAGTGGAAATCAAGATAAGGACATGATTTGAAGCCCTCGGCTGAGTGCGTTCGGAAAGCCAAAAAAGACCAAGGCAAAAGAAAAAATAGTGCACCAAAACTAACTTATATGGCCGATACTAAAGTGATCCATGTAACAGGGCCAGTCGCCTGGGTCCGACCAAAACAGCAAAAGGAGGAACAAATGTAAACTATTGACCAACAAAAACTTAGGAATTTTGAAAGGCATGTGAAGGAACAGATCAAAACAGATGTGTGCTGAAAGCCCATACAGTAGATTCAGCATGTCTCGAGAGACCGTGCATGCGCTGCCTAGGTGAGACCTAAAAAAGGACAAGTTACGTTTTGTTAATGTTCTTTCTGATGGAAATAACGGCTCACTCAGAATCCATACCACATTCTGGCATCTCATCTGGATAACTACTTTTCACCTTTCTTGTTTTTAAAAAAAATTCTAATAGTTTATTATTAGAAAAAAAAAGACAGAAACAAAATATTAAAACCATGCTGCAGCAGCACCAGAGTTGTAATCCTTACACTATCACAGTTAGTAACAAAAAGACATTACACGTTTCATTTGTTGGTGGGCAAAATTCTGTTTAATTTATAAGTGAAACTTGGATAGTTTTCCAGATGAAACGAGTTATGTCAGCCAGTCAATCTCCTTGTCAGAGCATTCAAAATTTTACACAACTCACCTTTTTAGCTCAAGCCATTTTAGGTTGCAAAAGACCTAATGTGGGCTTACCAAAAACTCCCAAGAACTTGCAAGGGCTTAGAGCCCGTCCATTGCTTACTAATGGTTGGCTTTGTTGTCTCTCTCATTTGCTTGCTTCTTATTTGATGGATATCCTTGTCCATCCTGTGTTTGGTGCCTGAATGGTTGGTGGAAGGAAATGTAGCTGTTCAGATAAGCTGGGCCTGTGTTGAATAGTGCTTTGAAAGGGCGGGTGAAAAGCTTGAACTGTGCGTTTTTGTATCAGGAGCCAGTGTGTGGTGTGATGGTGGTCCAGTGTGGGAGACTGAGGATTAGACTGGCCACTGCATTTTGGTTGGTTAGTAGTCATCTGGTGAGATGATTGGTGATCCAGGCACACAAAGTTTCCATATTCTAGCCTGCTGGTGATTAGGGTGTAGGGGACGGTTCTTCTGCGTTGATGTGTGGGTCCTTTAGGTGTCAAGGGTCGATGGAGAGCCCCAAGGGTAGCTTATTGTCGCCCTGTTTGAAGGAAACTGTGGGTTGTACTGCAGAATAATGGGAGCACGATGGAGTTATGTCGCTCACTTTTTTGTTTTATATTTCCAGACCAGAAGTACTTTAGTTCCAAGAAATATATTCTTATAGAAATATTTACACACATTTCTCATTCATAAAAAAAAAAAAAGAGCAAAGATAAAAACAGACAATTTTAGTAAAGTAAAACAACAATTCATGTCGCTCACTGGTATAACAAATGGTGGGTGAATCGTCTGTGTAACAGGAGAGACTGATTGAATTTTCGTGGCTTATAGGTAAGTTTGGGTGGGTGGTCTTGTGGAAATGGAGGGTCTGGGTGATTGTTACTCGTACTCAATGAGGGTCTTTGTGGATAGTGTTATGTAAAAGGGAGGGTTGGGTGAATATTGTATATCAGGAGAGATAATGAAAAGCTTTATGTATAATGGAGGAAGGCTTGGATGGTGCCTCCACCCTGGGCTGGTTATGCACCAGGACATACATCGATCTCTTCCTGTCTCTTTAGACCCCACAGCCTCGAACGTGACGGTCACACGGCTCACACTGGTCTGTGCCGAGGCTCCAGGGCCAATCACCATGGACCTGACAGGTAGGTGAAGACTACACTTTCTAAGGTTAGTCTATCAGGGCTGGATCCGTGTTCGAAGGTTCTCTTGGGTGCTTCTGTGTGTTGAAGATCTTCCTCAGGGGTGGATCTATCTTTTGCAGGTCTGTTCCTCTGGTGGGTCCATGTTCTAAGGTTCTCCTCTCTCTCTTTGGAGTGGATCCAAGTTCTACATCTCACTTTTGGGGTGAATACATGTGCTGAGGGTTCTCTCTGTGTGGTACATCAATGTTCTAAAGGGTTCTCCATGTACTTTATTTTGGGTTTCAACATAGGTAAGACCCACACATTGACATTGCTTGCATTTACAGTGTGCAGTATATAGATACACTTGTACAGTATATTATAATGTTCCCCCCAAGAGGCCAACCTGGCATTGTTCAGTGAGGAGGCAGGCCAGATGGAATCGGCATCTCCTGATCTTGTCAGGGTTGTTCAGCTGTGATGGTGGCATTTTAGCACGGGTATGTAGCTTGTGAGAACTGACCTTTGGTGTCAAAGGTGGTCATTTCACATTGCCTGATGCTCACAAAGTCTAGGACATCGTCCTATCTATGCCTCCTGTTCGCTGTATGCATGTTAGGTAGGTAGCGAATAGATGCCAAGTTCTATCGAATTTAGTGGCCCTATTGTGTAATAGTGCAGTGAGTTTCTCCATTGTGTATATTGACCATATCTTCCCCCACCACATATTGAGTGTCGGTGTCTCTTGTTGTTTCCACATGGATCAATGCTCTAAGTTTCTCTTCCTCTGGGTAGAACAATGATTACAGCTTATTTTGCTCCCCGCAGGAGACATTGCAGCCCTCAAGAAAGAAACATTCATCTTGAAGGAGGGAGTCTCGTACAAAGCCAAAATCAATTTCAGAGTGAGTACTATCTGTGGAACCGAAATCAGTCTGTCGCTCCTTGGTGCTGAAGTCTGGCTCTCCCCAATATCAGAGTCTGTCTCTCTCAAGCATCCCAACTTCATGTCTCTCTCCGGTACCCTAGCCTCGCCATCTCATGTCTGTCGCTGGTATCTCATTCTGTCGCTCCCCAGTGTCCTAGCTCGATATCTCAGACTCTGGTATCTCGGCCTGTCTCACCCTGGCATCTGATTGTCTTTCTCTAGTATCCTGGTCTGTCTCTACCCTGTATCCTAGCAGATCTCCCCTGGCATCTCAGCCCATCTCACCCTACCACCAAGTCTTTATCTCCTTGTGCCCCAACATTAGCTCTACCGGGTACCACATTGTCTCTCCGCTCGATATCCCAGACTGTCTCTCCCCGGTATTTCGGTCAGCCTGTCTCTTTCTGCAGCGTCGGATTGGCAGGGCAGGCAATCGGGAAGTGCCCGAGGGGCCTGGGGAAAAGGCCAGCTGGTGGGCCGGTTTTTTCAGCCATAGATAAAATCATTTTGTCCTGGGCCGGCGTGGCCACTGGAGCTTGATTTTAAAGGATGCTGTAGCCTTAGAGCGAAGATCGGAACTCATTATAACCAAATACAGAGAATGGCTGGCTCATTGTCTTGTGTAGTAGGACAATGGGCCAAACTGAGCAGGCACAGCATGTGGTGGGTCTCCTCCTGTCACGAGTCTCTCACCCTGACAGGGAGGCCACTGGGAGTGGCTGGGCTCTTTTTGAGCATCACAGCCAGCTCTAATGTTACCTGGGGTGGAGTGAAAGGGGGCTGTGCAGGGAGAAAGATTTAAGTGAGATGGCCATCTAAAAGGCTCTACTTTCGTTTCCAGCAGCAGCCCTCTGCCTCCTTGTTATCTGGGAGGGGGACTTCCGATTCACCACTGAAAGAAAATAAAACAATAATGCAAGCGACCAAAATGAACAGAAAAATGTTTTTGACAACATAAAATATATATCTTTTTTTAAACATAACTGTGAAAAACGTTAATTGAGGGCCAAAATGACAAAGGAAGGGAGAATAGAAATGGCAGGACAGTAACTAAATGGACTGAGCGAGGATAGCAATGTGCAGAGAGGCAAAAGGAAAAGTGAGACAGCAGAGTGGAGAAGAATGAAAAAAATATGGGAATGTGGAAAACAAATGAGGAAGAAAGGAAAGGTAGAGGAGAGAGGTGAAGAGTGCTAGAGATGCAGACGGATGGTGGGAGTGAGGGGGAAGAGATTAGGGAGAAGAAGTGATGCAAGACAGTGGAGAGATGTGCAGAAATTGTTAAAAATAGAGAGAAAGCTGGAAAGCGAAAGTGGAGAAGAGGGAGGCAGGAAAGTGGTAGAGGATTTGACATAATAACCAGAGCTGCCGACTTTGGAACTTGAGAACCAGGTTTGAGTATCGGCGCCGGCTCTACTTTCTGTGATTCTGGGCATATCACTAAATATCCCAGTGCCTAAACAAAATTAGTGTGTACCTTTAAAGCACTTCAATACCTTTGGGTACAGTGTGCGCTATATAAAACTACAAAAAAAGTGAATGGTGAAGGAAATGATGGAGAGGAGAGGATAGCAGGCGAGGGTGTCAAACGTTTCCTGGTCTACAAGAAAAAAGGAAGGATGGTTACTACTCATATGCACTATCCTAATTCTCTCCCTCAGTCTAGGGCTTAGTTTATAGGTTGTTGGCATTCCAGGAGGTAGTGCTAAATGTAGATTACAATCCACTAGTGGAATGTCCTTAATCAAAGGAATGGAATGGTAAACGAAATTCCACCTGTGGATTCTCCATTGGTGTAAACGCTGCCTCCAGACCCATGAGGACTTTCTGTTACTGTCTGCGGCAAAGCAATAAAGGGGACACATATGAATATAACATTAAGTATAGTACAAAGAAATTCAAGGGGCAGAGGGACGTGAAAGAGGCTGACGTGAGAGCAAGACAGGAGAAAATGGAAAGGTATGCAAGACTGAAAAATGTAATTTAACTTCAAGGAGAGATACAAAATGACAGGAGGACTAAGGGCCTGAGAGATATACAAATAACTGAAGAAAGAGCCCACAGGGGAGACAGGAGTGGGAGAGAGATGGGGATTTGAAGACAGAGAGAAAGATAGGAAAAGAGAGAGGGAAATTGTGAGAGACTGAGTGAAGTACATGGGTATAATGAGAGACACCAAGGAGAGGAAAAGATTAGAGTATGAGAGAGAAAAAAACTAGAGAGAGGGCAAAAAAGTGATAGTGGATGCGAGAGAGATGCACACAGCTAGTAAGAAAGGGGTGTAGAGACAAAGAGGAAGAAAGGCATTTGGAGTGAATTCCTGCAGCTTTTCCATATTCAGATCAAGTCTCTACCCACAATACAAAAGACATCAAGTACGAAATTGTATGCAATCCCCAAGGACATCGCTTGCGGACAGGCTCCTCAGTGACAACCAAAAGAGGAAGACCCCTGGTTCTTTGAGGGTGAACAGAAGCCCCCAGGCACAAAGGATGCACATGGTTCTATTACTTATGTCTGGATATAATACAGGATACTCGGGGATCTTTGGGGTGGGAATCACAGACTAAGGCACCAATAGGTGACTAACACATTCAGGCACCCAAAGTAGAGAAATGTATAGGCCTGAAGATCAGGTGAGGAGACCAGTGGAGGAGTTGCAGTGGAATAATGGTGTGTCAAGTGGTGCATCTATGGCCAATGCTACTGACCCCATGAGTTTAGAAATCTTAATTTATCAGAGATTTCTCCCAACATTACTACTAATACTAAGCAATGTTTCATGAAAGGTCATTATCCACAAATGTGGGCCACTTTTTCTTTGGGTGCCCAGGCCTAATTGTGTTCCTATTCCGACCCTGTCTTTCTAGTATATGTCTGTCTCTTCCCTAGATCGTGAGCTATCTCTGCTACGATTCTCAGTCTACCTCTGGTGTCCTGGGGTGTCTCACCCTAGCATTTCAGTCTGTCTCTCTAGTATTTAGGCTGCATCTCTCCAGAATCCAAGTCCCCAACCCCCTCTCCCCCTTATCATAGTCTGTCTGCTCCAGGAATCTCAGTCTTTCACACAGTGGCCTCTCCTCTGTATGCCAGTCTCTCGGGTATCCCAGTCTGCTCTCTCAGGTATGTCAGTCTGTTGCACCTGGTAAATTGTCAGTCTCTCTCTCTCGTATCCTAGTCTATGTCTCTCCTGTATCTCAGTCGGATTATCCGTGGTTTCTCAGCCTATCTCTCTCTGGTATTGCTGTTGTCTCTCCCTGGAGTCTCAGTCTGTCTCTTCCGGTGTCTCATTCTGTTTCTCTCAGGTATCCCAGTCCTTCTCTCTGCAGTATCCCAGGTGTCTGGTTGCTCAGTGGACTAATGCACCCACTCCAGGAATCTGTGTTTCACCCGGTGATCACAGATGCAAATCCTAAATGCAGTCAGCGCTCATCCCCCTCTGAGGTGTGTAACAATGAATGTCTCATCAGTTATTCCAGTCAGTGTCTCTCCTGCATCCCAGTCTATTTATCCCCTTTGCATCCCAGTTTATTTATCCCCTGCATCGTAGTCTGTTCCCTGCATCCTAGTCAGTCTCTCCCCTGCATCCCAGTTTATTTATCCCCTGCATCCCAGTCTGTTCCCTGCATCCTAGTCAGTCTCTCCCTTGCATCCCAGTCTATTTATCCCCTGCATCCCGGTCTGTTTATCCCCTGAATCCCAGTCATTCTCTCCACTGCATCCCAGTGTCTTTATATCCCCTTTGCATCACAGTTTATTTATCCCCTGCATCCCAGTCTGTTCCCTGCATCCTAGTCAGTCTCTCCCCTGTATCCCAGTCTATTTATCCCCTGCATCCCGGTCTGTTTATCCCCTGAATCCCAGTCAGTCTCTCCCCGCATCCCAGTCTATTTATCCCCTTTGCATCCCAGTTTATTTATCCCCTGCATCCTAGTTTATTTATCCCCTGCATCCAAGTCAGTCTCTCCCCTGCATCCCAGTCTATTTATCCCCTGCATCCCGGTCTGTCTCTCTCCTGCATCCCAGTCTATCCTCTTTGCATCCCAGTTTATTTATCCCCTGCATCCCTGTCTGTCCCCTGCATCCCAGTCAGTTGATCCCCTGCATCCCAGTCTTTTTATCCCCTGCATCCCAGTCTTTTTATCCCCTGCATCCCAGTCTTTTTATCCCCTGCATCCCAGTCTGTTTATCCCCTGCATCCCAGTCTGTTTATCCCCTGCATCCCAGTCTGTTTATCCCCTGAATCCCAGTCAGTTTCTCCCTTGTATCTGTCAATTTATCCTTTGCATCCCAGTCAGTCTCTCCCCTGCATCCCATTCAGTCTTTCCCCTGCATCTGTCTATTTATCTCCTGCATTCTAGTCAGTCTGTGTATCCCCTGCATCCCAGTCTGTCTCTCCCCGATATCCCAAACTCGGTCCCTTGTATTGGAGACTGCCTCTCTCCAGTACCCCAACATGCCTGTCTCCTTATTTTGAGTCTGTCTCTCTCTTGCGTCCGAGTTTGGTGTGTCCCTTCCCTGTATTTGTGTCTGATTCGCCCAAGTATTCCCGTCCGTCTATCCCCGTTATCCCAGTCTGTCTGTCCTTGTATCGGAGTCTGTCTGCCCTTTAGGCAGCCAAGTTTGACAGTCTGTCCCATTGCCCTGAGTCTCCCTCTTCACTGGATGTGATTTTCTGCAAGGCACTCTGGGACCCTCAGTCTCAGATCTGCGGGGGGAAGGGGGGCTGTGTAAAATCGTGGGCCCTAGACCACATGCTATAGAAATGATTAACACAGACACCGTGGGTATGCTTAGTTAACTGGTCACGAGCACGTGCACTCTGGCCCTTTTATTAGCAGACCCACATCACTCGTGATTCCTGTGGCGGATAGGTGTGTGTGTGTGACCAGCCCTCAAGGGAGTGGCTGGTAAACTTGTGCCTGCTGAGACACTAGAACGTGTCCAGCTGAAGGAAGTGGCCCGATTAGGGCCACCCGGGTCACTCACGACCACCTCTCAGCCTTCCATACCAAATGAAGAGTCGGTCAGACAGTAGGGAATACAAACCAATATCTATTTATTCGGGTACACTCAGAGTGGAGCCCAGTCTGCCCAGTCGGTTAGGAGTGCTGCAGAGGGACTGACATCAGCAAGCATAAAGATACATTATGTACATTTCAGGATCAACGAAGGCACGCCCACAATGGAATTTTCCAAGCAGATGCAGCTGAAGAGAGAAATACAAGGAGTAAGTTTTGATTCTGAAGCCGGGCACACACTATCTATCAGTCAAGGTCATTCTGCCCGTGCCCGCCACTAGACAAGTGGGAGAAGGCCTCTATCTAAAGGGAAAGGTATGTGCTAGTAAGAACAGTGCATTCATTAGTGTAGCAAAACTCAGCTTTGAAGAAACATAACCTAGAAAAGGCCGTTTCTTGGAAATAGCAAAGGATTAGCTTCGATTATGATTCAAAATGGCACCCAAATACCAAATGGTGCCGCAAATGCTAACTTACATAGAGCAATACACAAACAAAATCATTTCTATTCTAACAGACCCTCCTTTTAGCATGAGCTAACCACTTTGTATCGAAAGTAAAGAACAAACATATATATATATATATATATAATCATATTTTATACACATTCCATATTCTCAACATCAGGAAGGGAGGCTGAAAGGAGAGAAGCAGTCTCGAAGATGCCCTCATCTATTTGCATCAAATTGTCTACCTCTTTCTGCAACATAATTGCAGCATTTGTGTCATGAATCAATATACTTTTCTTAGGAGTGAGAAAGGTGGTACAATAAGAGCAACAGTAGGGAAGACACTGAACAAGGACACAGCAAGAGACCAAAATTATGATGAAATAAATCACCTTTTCAAGGATCGAGCCCCAACTGCCAAAAAGTCACCAACTCTAGTTCCCACTTTCCATTCCTTTAATATTTTCTAGAATGTCTAAAATGTGTTGGGTAATATTCTTTTCCGTATTGGTGATCCCGACTACACACTGATCTCCTACTACTGCACACACACCACCACTCTTAGCTAGGATGAAATCAACTGCATATCTTGTCTGCTCAGAATATATTCGCATACTTTCCAATGGGGTGGTGATGTCACATAAAGCTGCTACTGTAGAATTAGACAATATCTGCAGCTTACATCCGAGGTATTCTCTAGCTCTCTCACCCCTGGCCATAGCAATACCACCAAACATAATTATGGAGGAGAGAATGTATCCGAAAGTGATCCCATTACTGTAATTGTTGACTTCCAAATCTGTCACTCCATCACAAAACTCTGCAGTCAATGTTCTTTTTACCCATCTTACACTTGGCTTACTATACTTACAAGGCACGCCTAGGGGGAGCAACATTCCTAGAGCAACATCATCTGAACCATTATAAACATTTGAGTAAGTACCATTAGACAGAAAATAAAAACCTGGGTGTGCATAAAGTGGACCGTCATAATCTACTGGAGCATATCTAGTGTTCATTCCAAAGGTACTCGGATCCTTATCTTTCACTAAGGACATGGTATTTTTAAACAATACTATTCCGGAACAATTGATATATAGAAATGCATCAGTACTATTCACTATTGGACAACATGCAGGATAATAACCAGCTTTTCGGGTGACTGTTAAATCTTGGTAATGCCAGCCCACTAAGGTAACGTTCTGTTCTTTCATATATAAATGATCACAATACGTATTATTGTCACACCCCAGATACCCCTTTCCTCGCAGCTTTCTGTAATATAGACAAGGGCCGGGATACCCCATACCAAACTCACCCCTAACCTCTACGAATTGGGATGGGCGGGTATACGTATAATTGACAAGTGACAATGGGTAAGCAGTCCATAAACTTGTGACAGATTCAGTAGGATAACAAGCAGTCCCTTCTCCGAAGAACCTCTTGTGTGTATCTAAAAATATATTACTTGGGGCTGCCCTTTTTTCTCGAGCTTCAGAAAAAAGCTTCTCATTAATGCATGATGATACAGTCTGATCACGTTCCAAAACCCATGACGCCCCACCTAAGATCAATAGGAGTAAAATCATAAGAACAGCACATAATATCTTTTTCCTTGTAGACCAAAATACATGTGTATAAACAGGGGAATCACTGGCTGCTCTTCTGCAGCAACCAGTCTACCACAGGGATGCATAATGAACGATAAAATGGGAGCAAAATGTAAGCAAGAGAAATATACAAGTTCCCAGTGTCCATCAGAGCCTCACTGGTACAGGCTCCTATTGTCCATCAAAAAGTTGGCGCTCTTGAGCACCGGCGGTGGAGCTTGCTCTGTCCTAAGCTCGTGTTCCCACGTCGACCAGGATAATTTACCCCCAAGGGGATACTTTTGATCTATCCTGTCCAGTGTTCAAACAGTGCACAAATTTCTCATCCCCCTCAACTAACTCTGTTGTTACTATAGCAAAGTACACCCTAACTTAGTCTATCCCTAACTAATCTTTCTTCTCTTTTGGTGCACGGCCCCTCAGCCGAGGGCGCAGATTGTACCTAGTGACTCCAGGCACAGAAGGATCAACAAAAAGGGGTTCCTGGATAGTTCGTATTTCCGGAGGAACTGCTGCATTTAGCACTTCATCATTTTCCTCATCCGTTCGCGTCCAAGTCAACCTGGCGTCGCTGAAGAGGACGAACCGAGGCACCGTCTCACACTCTGAGTCCCCTATTCCATCCTTCACCCACTGGTCATAGGGCAAAGGTAAAGGTATCCTGCGACAGTGAGTCGCATGTACCCAGTTCTTACGGCCAGCGACCTTGACTGCTGTACGCGTAGCTAGGAGGACCTGCTCTGGTCCTTTCCAACTCTGCTCCAAACTCTTCTTCCGCTGAAATATTTTTACAAGGATATAGTCTCCAGGCTGAATGTCATGTCCGGGCCGCTCTGGTGTAGCTGGCAGGGCTTCCCGGACCTTTTGGTGAATAAAACGCAAACTTTCAGTTAACTGAACAAGATAGACAATCAACAATGGATACTCAATATCGGAGAACCGCCGAGGGCACGGGACACCCCAGACATTCGCTGGGCGTCCAAACACGACCTCGTACGGTGACAATCCTGTCCTACAATTTGCTGTTGTTCTCGTTGACAAAAGAGCTAACGGTAAAGCATCTGGCCACTGTAACCCTGTGGTCTCTTGAATTTTTGCCAATTTGAGTTTGAGAGTACCATTGTACTTCTCAACCAAACCTGGTGACTGTGGATGATTGGCAGCATGAAACTTCTGCTTAATGCATAAACCATCACAAATCAATTGAATCACTTTGGCATTGAAATAACTTCCGTTATCACTCCAAATCAAACGGGGCAATCCGAAACAAGGAAAGAACTCCTTCAGGAGTACCTTTGCAGTCATAATGGCTGTATTTTCCTTAGTGGGATAAGCCTCAACCCATTTACTGAATGCATAGACCACCACCAAAACATACTTCAAATTATTGCACCTTTCTAACTCTATGTAATCCATCTGAAGGACCTCAAAAGGGAAAGTGGGTGGTGCAAAATTTCCAGGCGGTGTAGGGGAACCCTTTCCAGGATTGTGCATCATGCACACTATACAGTACTTCACTAAATGTGCATCTGTCTTCGAAATTTTGTCATTTTGCCATACAGGGTCTAACAACTTACAAATACCCTTAGCACTAATATGGGCTGGGCCATGGGCCATTGTGACTACAGGAAGAACATATTCATCGGGCAACATCCATCTCTGCTTTCCTGACTTATCAACCCAACAACCCTCATCGTTCAATTGTGCTGTACTTTCTTGCCACACTGCTAACTCTTCGATTGTGGCCTCACTTTGTATCTCTTTCACATTCTCAAGTGTGTCCTCAAACATGGTAACTTCAGGCACCCACCTAGCGGGACCTGATACAAACATTCTTTTCATTTTAGTCTGTGCCGTTTCCTTCGCTGTCTGATCTGCAAAAGCATTTCCCCTACCTACATCATCAGCGATCTTTCCGGTTGGCGCTACACTTTACTATGGCCAATTTCTTAGGGAGTGTCAAAGCAGACAAAAGCCTCAATTGTTGTAGGGATTCTGCACATACAGAGCTATGCACAGGATGATAGGACCTCGGAATATAGTGGTGAGCCAACCATAAACCTTAGCACCTAAAACCCCAACCCGACTAGCCTTAGCGTCTCATTAGCAACGAGGTTACCAATGATTAGACAACCCAGAACACGGTATCTCTCTCTCAGGACTCGCAATAGCAAGAACACCCTTTCATCACTCACTCATACCTGTCCACAACGTGCGTAAAAAGAGACACTGTATAGTTTAAAATGTTTATTTCAACTAACGTGCTCTAAGATACAGTACACGTGTCAGTACTATCAGCATAATGCATAAGAATAATATAAGCAGCATAGTTACAACTCCATAGAATACAAACGGGGAAAGCATTTCATAAAGCAGTGGATATAGGGCTAAATGACCATACCACCCTCCCCGTGCTAGTAGCTATTTTATTATAAAAATAGAAGACCTCTGGGCATTGTCTAGCGAACCCCCATACCTCAGTGTCTAGATGCAAAGTCTACATCAGCAGACAATCACAGCTCTTCTCCCTGGAAAGGTTTTTCTCCAAGTGTGTCTAAAGCGTGAAAACTGCAATATTAAAAGCACACAAATCTCTCCATGGCAGCTGTACATAGTGTTATGTCTAGGTGCGAGGGACTGGCCAGAACAGCAAGCACAAGGGACGGTGTTTTTCGACCTTGTACATGTTGTGCAGACGTAGCCCAAAGGGAACAGGAGAAAAGGTGAAAGACAGAAAATGCAGACAGTTCTAAAATAACTTGGCAGGAGCAGAGGCTGATAGAACAACGGCTCAGAGTAACGTGCGCAAAAAAGGCATCATGGCTGCCAGGCCTAAGGCAACGCAGCAAAGCAGACTAGGAGGCCACAAACCACAAGACACCCTCCCCTGGGCAGTCCATCGGCCAAGACAAAGGACGAAGACAGAGTTCAAATCGACTGAGCAGAACTGAAATGTCAATAGCTGATGCAGTCCCCATGAAGGACAACGAATGGGCGAGGGGGAAAAAAATATGCTTGAGATGAAAAAATACAGCCAGCGAGGCAGGTCACAGAGAGCGAAGGCCATGTCAATCCATCAGAGTGTGAGTGCAGAAAAACACCACACCTTCCAAGAGGACATCATTGGAACCGTCAGAAAACAATGACGCCATCCAGTCCAATAAACCAAAACTGCAGGCATGCTCCTCACAGGAGGGAGCACCAAAGAGCAATGCGGGACAACTTGTGTGGTACTCAATATAACTTTGTTGTAGGAGATTCTGAGCAGCCGCCCAGATATCCCATTGCGCCAAAATCCCCAGTGCAGCCGCACGCGTCATGCAGCCTGCAGCGGAACAGTCCCGTTCATGGGCCTCTAAGGGACCCACCAACCGAACAAAATCCGGAACAGACAACGACGTATTGGAGAGGCAATAATCCATGGTCCAGGTGAAGGGACAGCGGATGCAAGACATCACAGGTTGCACGCAAGTGAAATACGCAAAGCGAAAAGAAAGTGTATAGGACACACTCAGTGTCGCCAACGGCAGGACGCCGAAACCAGCGAGGATGCGATCACAGAGCAGCTGGAGTCGACCTGGGTCGAGAAGGGCCCATCGGGGAGCAGCCATTGCGTAGAAAACAGACCAACAGCAGTATACCAGCCGCTAAGGCGAGGATTAAGGGGAAGCCACCAAAGACGCTGGAAAAAATGGAATGAATAAAAGCTGGTATCACACCAAAAATAGTTTGAAAAGAGGTCACAAGGCCGGAACCCACAACCTTAAAAAACCAGACCTTCAGTGCGTGATGCATTAAAAACACGGTGAATCAATTCACCGAAATGTTGTGGGAGGTTAGTGTTCAAAAGGGCCTATATTTCACTGTGGGTACTTGCCACCTGGAGAATGAACGTCTCCCGGGCGGACGTGAGCATAACCTCTTGATTCAATAATAGCGCCTTTATTCTGCTCAATTTATTGAAATCCGCCTTCAGTGTAGGAATGGAAGGCCAAACGGAACTATCTATGATGCCGTGCGGGGGAGGAAAAAGCACATTTTTGCAGCAGACAACCCTGTGGGAAACTGTGACAATATAGGGTATGCCGGCCAGCATGCCACAGCAGTCTTGGTTATTCAAAAGCAGATAACTACCATTAGAAAGCACAGTGAAAGTAGGAGAAATAGCAGGAGCAGGAATGCCCTTCAACACACAAGCAAGATTCGGAGCTGAAACGTTGCAAGCCCCGTGCAATTTAATATGTTTACAAATAAGGGAATGACCCACAGTTGAATCGCATGACTCCCCCGTGAGAAAAACTTCCTTCCTGTCTCTAAGGCATTTATACATGAAAGGCAGGGACCAAAGTTCATGCAGGAAGGCACTACCCAAGGGCTGGAAACGGCCCACAGGATAATGTTTCATACACGAACTAAATTCAAATAAAGAAAAAGGCAAGGCGATAACCCCATGAACTAGCCACACAGCAGAATCCAATTCCGCCACAGAGAATGGCAAGGGCTCCACTTTCACGATATGTAACAGAGTGTATGCTGCATCTTTCATGGACATGAACTGCTGTTTGTCAGTTAAATTAAAAGGCAGGAATAAGGCAGTGGTGTTCAAAAAATGCCAAGGAACTTTACCCAACTTAAGTGTCTGCAAAGTCCACGCAAACTGCATAACTGAACGTAATTGATTCTGACCATGGTACAACACAGAAACATCATCTTGTACAATATCAACAACAGAGGACACAATATTCTCTAACGTGTAAATGCGGGAAGACAGGGTATTAATACTATTGTCAACAACAGCAAGCACCTTTTCCAAATTTGCTTGGTCTATTTCCCGTAGACGGGAAGCAGCCTCCATTTGCGACAGCTTCCAGAGTTCATTATAAGCTTCATAAATGAATCTCTTAGGTCGTGGACCACGAGGTCCCAGAATAAAGTCGGACAGATCAATATTGCCTGATAGGAGGGATAAATGTTGTTTAACAGAGTCTAGGGAAGAGTGCTGCAACCACTGTTTACATAATTTACCAACAGAATATGTTGTGACAGTACGGGAGTCAGAAAACCTAGGATCTGGCCTATCCTGTTTGTAGCCAGGGACTGAGTCGTGAAAACGCAGTTGGCACGCATTAGATGATATGGGCCAAGCCAACCAGGGTGACTGAACAAGCGCAGAAACGTTAAACGAATTGTTCTGAAACAGAGCTTGCAAAGTGGTAAGGGACACATTAAAATGCAAGCTTTCGTTGGGAGGGGAAGACAACGATGGAATGGAAGGTGCATTCAATTGTTTGGAAGTAGCTAAACCCCAACACGTAGTCTGATAGATGGAATCATTCAGAAATACAATTTGGGCCGGGATAAGACAAGCACGGTGCAAGGCTTCCGTGCCTTGCACATGCCATGGCTTTGAGCCCCAGATGGATTTTAAATCCACAGTGTCCTTCCAGTACTCATAACCACCCACTGCTAAGGCGCTTAAAAAGGAACCAGAATACAGCAATTTGGTGTGGGTCAACATAATTTTCTGAATGGATGGTGCGTTCAACTTAAAATAATAGGACCCAGGACTCGATCTATCAAAGTCGGTAAAATAAGTAAATTTATTTCTAAGAGTCTGGGAGCTACCAGGTAAAGGTGTGGGACAATGCTCCCATTGGGTGTAGTTAAAAGGACCACGCAGTGCACTTGGTTTATGGACAAAGTGGTTGCCCCAATGCTGGTAGCAATACAAATCAGCATAATTTGCAGAATTCATGTACAAATCTTCAGCATTAAAGGAAGCATAATATTTTAAATCAGTAAACAATGCTTCAACTGCATGCACATCCCAATCGTCAGAATGGATATTACTTTTCACGACATCACCCATTGAAACCCGAAGGACATTTGGTACATTAATAATTTCTGTCGGTCCATGAATTTGAAACTTTACCGCATCCCAAACGATGCCATCAGCAACTGGAAAAGCTGAAATGTTCACAAATGTGTGGTCACGCTTCATGATGTGAGATGAAGAATGTGGAGCCAAAGTTCCAGCCACACTGGTCACAGCAGAGCGTTCTGGTAAATAATGACCATTGATGAATAGAAAAAACACTGTGACAAAGCCAATGGACATGAACAAAAAAATTAGGAACAGCACCAACCAGATGTAGGTCCAGGGGGGAATCAAAAAATTGTCTCTGAACCAGGAAACAAAAATACTGAACTTGGACGGGACAATTGATGAGGTGGAATCCGAATCAAAAGAATAACGTGTTGGGCTCAGTGGCGTTGTTGGTAGGTGTGCCACCGACTCGTTATCGGGATAGGTATACTCATTCTCGTCGTTGCCGGGGGAGACCGGGTGTTCGAGTGAGCGTTCAGGCAAATCAACCATCTCAACGGCAACATCAGTGACCTTTCGGGCAGGAGGGCCACGAACACTTGTCCGGTAAATGGCAGGGCAAGAGACCGCTGGTGTAACACTATTCAGGATCGGCCAGATGTTGTAGCTTGACATTTTCCACTGAGATGTATCTGTTCTCCTTGCGACCAGGAAGCGGTGGTAAGATGACTGTACGTGTTCCCTTCAAGCCCAGGACTGGAACCGGTGTACGATAAGAGGGGCCGAATTCTTTTTTGTTCTCCACCTTCTCTCGAACCAGATCTCCAATCTTCGGAAGCCAGCCGGCAACCGGAATCTGCAGCGCAGGATCTGTGGCTGAAGGTAAATGTGCGATTGCAAGTTTGTCTCGGGCTTCTTGTAAGTCCTGTAACATAGTAGAATGGTTATCTGCATCAAAGATGGCGGATTGCGCCGCCATGTCTAGACCATCAAGGTCGGGCACAAACATTCTAATGCCAAAGAGCATTTCGTATGGGGTCCGCCCACCCAGAGGTCTTCTAGGGAGATTATTAAGTGCACGTTGTACGGTATACAAGTGGGCCAGCCAGTTCCTGCCAGTACCTAAGACTCTAGCTGTCAAGGATTGCTTTAAGTCACGGTTCATTCGTTCAACGATCGAGTTGCCCTCAGGCCGATACGGAGACGAAAATTTCACCCGCACCCCCAGTGAACCCATTGCGTCCTTGTAAGCCTTAGAGGCAAACGCTGGACCTTGGTCAGAATGGAAGGTGCCACAGGCGAAAATTCCCACAAAGACACGCAAATCCCTGATGACATTTCGAGCGTCAGCACTCCGTTGTGGCCAAACCCAGATGAAACGTGTGCACGAGTCCACTGCCACTAAGATATATTTATAGGCAGTGTCCGAAGAAAATGGACCGCAGTGATCCAGGTAAACACACCCAAAGGGTCTGTTAGAGATGCAGAGCGGGGTCTGTGGTGGTCGTGTAACCGTGGAAGGCTTAATCTGCTGACAAATGTCACAAGAAAGCACATAAGTACGGGTGTCTTTGTATAAACCACGCCACCAGTAACGCTGCTGCAAGATGGAAACAGTCGCAGACACTCCAGCATGAGCCGAAGCCATGCCTTCGTGTGCAGCCGTTATCAAGGAAAGTCTGCGGTGTCGGGTATTGTTACATAGGGAGCCTGTTTGGGACCTAACTGATACGAATATTTGGAAGGAAAACCCCTAGGGTAATTAGCACCTTCTTTTGTTGCAGCAATAGCTGCTAAAATATCAGTATCAATTTTAGACATGGATCTGGTAACTGCTGCTACTGAACACGTGACTACTGCTGATTTGGCAGCTTCGTCTGCCAAACCGTTACCAACAGCGTGTGCGCCCACCCGCTGATGGCCAAGGGTGTGAACCACCTGTGTGAGGGGCAGACGTTGTCTCAATTCTGCCACTCGAACCCAAAGCATTTTAAGCATAATTGTGCTACCTTTGGCGTCCCTGTAGTCGTTTTTCGACCAAAAGAACAGATTGTCATTGTAAGATTGAACACAGTAATAAGAATCGCATACAATGAGAGTGGTCACATCCGGAATAGCGAACTCAAGCGCAAGCACCAATGCGCGCAGCTCGGCCAATTGTGCAGTACTGTCTCCGAGTGCCTGAGTGTGCACTACAGTAGATTTGAACTTTCCGTTCTTAAAGGTACCTGCAACAATAGCACATGCGGCTGAATAAGCATGCTTGGACCCCGTGGCCGGTTGTGCCGAACCATCGGTGTAGATCACACATTCGTAATCCTCAAGCGGGAGCAATGACAGAGGAGGAGGATGAACGAATTCATACTGTAAAAACTCCTGAGTCTGTAGAGAAGAATCAAAGATGAAAGTGACATCCGGAGACGTCAAAGAGGTTGCCCATTGAATCCAACGGGGGTGCAAAGCTTTAGAGTTCGGAACACTTGCCTTTGTCACTGCCTCGAGGGCAGGATATGGTGTTACCACCAGAATGCGTTTTCCCTGTGCCAGTGCGCGTTCCTTCAGAATCGCCATTTGCACTGCTGTTAACACTTTTTCCACAGAGGAAAAGCGCATTTCCGCGGAAGTGTAAAGATGTGACTTGTATGCGATTGGAATTGTGTCACCTTCATTAAAGGTTAAGTACGTGAAACCCACTGCCCCTGGAATTATTCTAATCACCAGGTTTGTGTGGTTATCACGAGTCAACAAGTATTTAGACTCAAGAAGGTCTGTCTGCAAAGACTGCAGAATGGAGGTATGCTCCGGAAGCCAGCATGACTTCGAAAAGTTAGGTTGCATCAAGGCATACAGTGGCTTGATACGCTGGGCATATTTGGGAATGTAAGTACGCCCAAAGTTCAGAAAACCCAGCAAAGACTGAAGTTTTTTCAGAGTAGTAGGGGGGCACAAAAGTGCACATTTCTCTAGGAAATGGGGGGCTAAGCCCTTACCTTCATTGTTGAGCTCATAGCCCAAAAACAAAACGGTAAATTCAGCAATGTGAGATTTGGCAAAGTTAAACTTGTAACCTTGAACCGCAAATTCACAAATAATGCGGTCTACTCGGGAAAGATGCAGGAATAGTTCGTCGTCTGTCAGATAAATGTCATTGACGTACGAACATGCATCTGGGTCTATGCCGTCTAACAAAGAGACAACACGGGCAGGAATACGCCGGGACTGTTCTTGTAGCCCATAGGTAAACGCCTGAATTTGAATAATTTACCACCAGAGGTAAAAGCGCTCCATTGGCTACTCTCTGGGGCTAAGTTGTGCATGTAGAATCCATTGGCGAGGTCAAGTGTCGTTTTATATTTTTTACGAACAAGACTGTCTACAAGCGCAGAACTATGTGTGTTTTGCACCGCAAAGGTCCGACAATGAGAGTTCAAATGTCGGTAATCTAAAACCAAGCGGTACGATCCATCGGGTTTAGAAACCGCGAAAAGGGGATTATTCATTGGTGATACGCATGTTTCAATTACTCCCTGATATTCTAACTGAGTCAGAATTTCGGAAACGGGGCCTTTTGCTTCCAGTTTGATGGGATATTGGGGTTGTGGCTGTGGCAGCGACCGCAAAGGTATTTCATGGGGGGGAGAGTCCTCATCCCAGCCCACGTGGTTGCGGTATAACGCTGGAGCCAGGGACACAGCCCATTCAGCTGCAAGAGCCTCCGCTTTGTCCTTTGGGACATGACGAGAAAAGCTCGGAAGGATTACCTCCTCCCCTTTACATGCAGCAAGTATGAATGGGGGTGGCCAATCCGCCTCCGCTAACAAAATGTCGTACGAAGAGGTCAGATTTTCCCAAAAAATCCCTTTAATTACACGCTGTATATCACCTTCGATTTGAATGACAACATTAAATAGTCTGTCAGGGGGTGCCACTCTGGTGTCTGCTGTCTCGACAGTAATGAATGTTTCAGTTGCTGTCGCCTCCACATGAGGACGTAGCGCCTCCCGCACTATGGTAACTTCCGCGGCGCTGTCTAGGAGGGTCACTGCCCACGTCCAATTCAGGAGTCTCGTTCTCACCGTCTGTGGCATATCTCGCTGTTACAGCGGCAACTTTCTTCTTCTGAAATTGCGGTCGAGAACGTTGAAATTCTTCTGCTTTCCCTCTGACCTGTTGTCGAGGTTGGTCTCGTCCCTGGGGAGCCTCTCGACCCCTTCCTCTATCCTGGCGGTCTCCTCCACCGGCCTGCGAAGTTGTCTGTGCCTGTGAAGAACGAGGAGAACGCGTATCAGGGATCTGAAACCTATCCGGAGATTTAATTCTCGCCCTATCGCGCAAATCATAAGTGCGTTCAGAAGAGACGGAAACCGGGGATGCGCCTCTCGACCCCGGCCTCTTTTGTTGCTTACCCTGTTTTTTCAACCTCCAGCTCTTTTTAGTAAAGACTGGTTTCTCATCTTTCTCAGATTGAGTTTTTGGTTGTTGTTGTTGCGATTGTGTCTGCGATTTAGCAAAAGGCTTAACTCCCAGGCTATTTCTGCCAATAGTTTTGTAAGCCTGGGCTATAATTTTCGGTAATTCGCGCGGCTTGTCCGGATCTGGGACCAAAGCCAAAGCATTAGCTACTTGAAAGTTCACTGCATCGCCCTTGACATTCGCAAGGATCAAATCAGCTACTACGTCGAACACTCCCACCAGTCTCATCCCTAATTCCACAGCCGCTTCAGGGCCATGCTCATCCTGCACGCGTTTAATTACAGAGGGGAGAACTGTCATGGAAGGAGTGCCGAAACACTTCGCATATACTGCTGCGAATACCCTACCCCAGTTGTTGCATTCTGCCAATTCGGGGACTAAGTCTTTTGGCAAACTAATCGTAAGAATTCTGTGTTTGTCCACCGGAGATGTGTTTGGAAAAACTGCCTCCAGCTGGTCAAATTTCTCTGCAAGCCAATAAGGAAAATCATCCTTATTTTGTGGGCGCTTGCCCATCACCGAATTCACCATGACAGGACTTATGGTCACACCGCCTGCACCAACTGGATGGGCTGCAACTCCACGTGGGGCTCCCTGGATGTTGCCTGTAACATACTGCACTAAGGCTCGATGCACTCGTATCAAAGACGAATGCATATCACGCAATTCAGCGACTGGTAGCAACATATAACGTGGATGTGGGGTATACCCGGCCAAAACAGGCCAAATGGCCCCTTCAATTGATAAGGGACCTAAACGAACCGTGGTAACCGGTTGGGGGAGGGCGCCATCAAACCAAACACGGTGTTGCCAAGCCGTGAGCGGTACTTCAATATTCCTATACGGTCTATAGTGATTAGGAACTACGGTGGCTTCATATTCATGGAACAAATTGTCAGTCCCATCCACCGCCGGAAAGGTGACCCAAGAGTAGAACACCTCAAAGTGGTAAGCTGGATCGGCTTGTACCACAAAGATCAGATCGACACCCGCGTCAGGCACTCCATACACTGTCAAGTGAGCCCGGAGCGCTGCGCGGCTATGTGCCGCAATTTGAACAGCCATTTTAGGCGAGAAGTAGTCGACAATCTAAAATGAGGCAGCACAAATAGGGTTTTAGGTAAGAAACCTTTTAACAACTTCAAGCTTGAAAGAACCTATAAAAACGTCAATATAGGAGGTATCACCTTCACACGCTTCCGGAAGCGTCTGTGAAGGGAGTTGTGGACAAGCACAAATACTACTCAAGCGTCTCGCAGATAAGCAGCCCTACGATGGGCGCCATGTTGTAGGGATTCTGCACATACAGAGCTATGCACAGGATGATAGGACCTCGGAATATAGTGGTGAGCCAACCATAAACCTTAGCACCTAAAACCCCAACCCGACTAGCCTTAGTGTCTCATTAGCAACGAGGTTACCAATGATTAGACAACCCAGAACACGGTATCTCTCTCTCAGGACTCGCAGTAGCAAGAACACCCTTTCATCACTCACCCATACCTGTCCACAACGTGCGTAAAAAGAGACACTGTATAGTTTAAAATGTTTATTTCAACTAACGTGCTCTAAGATACAGTACACGTGTCAGTACTATCAGCATAATGCATAAGAATAATATAAGCAGCATAGTTGCAACTCCATAGAATACAAGCGGGGAAAGCATTTCATAAAGCAGTGGATATAGGGCTAAATGACCTTACCACCCTCCCCGTGCTAGTAGCTATTTTATTATAAAAATAGAAGACCTCTGGGCATTGTCTAGCGAACCCCCATACCTCAGCGTCTAGATGCAAAGTCTACATCAGCAGACAATCACAGCTCTTCTCCCTGGAAAGGTTTTTCTCCAAGTGTGTCTAAAGCGTGAAAACTGCAATATTAAAAGCACACAAATCTCTCCATGGCAGCTGTACATAGTGTTATGTCTAGGTGCGAGGGACTGGCCAGAACAGCAAGCACAAGGGACGG
Source organism: Calotriton arnoldi (assembly GCA_963921515.1). Lineage (NCBI taxonomy): Eukaryota > Metazoa > Chordata > Amphibia > Caudata > Salamandridae > Calotriton > Calotriton arnoldi. The sequence continues at coordinate 770,431 of CAWUFW010008912.1, read as the reverse complement.
TGTTTTTCGACCTTGTACATGTTGTGCAGACGTAGCCTAAAGGGAACAGGAGAAAAGGTGAAAGACAGAAAATGCAGACAGTTCTAAAACAACTTGGCAGGAGCAGAGGCTGATAGAACAACGGCTCAGAGTAACGTGCGCAAAAAAGGCATCATGGCTGCCAGGCCTAAGGCAACGCAGCAAAGCAGACCAGGAGGCCACAAACCACAAGACACAATATAAGGTGCCCATGCTGAATTTTAGTGCCATGCGAAGTAAGAAACCCTCTCTCATCCCAGAGTCGCCCAAAATTGTGCGCAACTCCGAATGCATAGTGGCTGTCAAGATAAATATTGACAACCAGTCCCTCACTCAATTCGCAAGCTCGTATTAGGGCAACAAGCTCAGCAGCTTGAGCCGATTGATAGGGGACCCGTGATGTCTCTACTACTGTGCGCAGTGTGGTGGTAGCATAAGCAGCAGTTGTAGTGCCATCTGGTAATTTAAAACAAGAGCCATCGACATATAGTTCCCCTTGTGGGCCAGATAAGGGAACATCAGTCAAGTCTACTCATCCTTTCGTCTCTTCTTCCGTCCGGGAGATACAGTCATGTTTGTCGACTTCATCACTTTCGGAAGGGAGGGGCAGTAACATGGCTGGATTCAGAGTGGCACATCTTTTGATTGTGATGTGTTTAGCAAACAAAGTCAATTCATAGCCAGTCAGACGTGCACTGGTGAGGGGCTGTGTCTTAGTCTTATTCAAAAGTGTATCCACAGCATAGGGTACCATGACTGTGAGGTCAGTATCAAGTACAAGTCCAGCCGATTGTCTGATCGAAGTGGCCATGGCTGCGACCGCTCTTAGACAACTCGGGAGGGTTTTCGCGACAGGGTCAAGAACAGCAGAGAAATAAGCACACAGCCATTGCTTATCTCCAAATTTTTGTGTTAAAACAGAAAGCGCGCAACCAGCCATCTCATGGACGTACAACACAAACAATTTATTATAATCCGGGGTGCCAAGTACTGGAGCCGAACAAAGCGTAGTTTTCAATTGCTCAAAAGACTGCTGACATTCAGGCGTCCAAGGCAAGGGCTCATGCACTTTTTTACTCGTTAGTGCAAGCAAGGGTTTGATTAGTAAGGAATAGTTGGGTATCCACTGGCGACAGTAAGAAGTAATACCTATAAAAGCGCGCACATCTTTTTGAGTTTGTGGAATGAGCATTTTAACAATGGTACTGATGCACTCCGGGGTTAGTCTCCTTCCCTCCTTTGACAGTAGGTGACCTAAATAGGTAACCTCCTGTCAACAATACTGAAATTTAGGAAGAGAAACCTTATGTCCATGATGAGCCAAATGTAACAATAATTTGACTGTACTATCTTTACAACCTTGCTCCGAATCGGAAGCGATAAGCAAGTCCTCAACATACTGCACCAATACATTACCTGTAGGGAGCGAAAGGAAATCAAATTGACTCTTTAAAGCCTGACTGTAAATACTTGGACTCTCAGTATAGCCCTGAGGAGCTCGACAGAACCTAAAGCTCCTGCCAGCTAATGTAAACCCAAACAAATACCTACTTTCTGGATGAATAGGAATACTGAAAAATGCATTCTTCAAATCAATGACAGAAAAGAATTTAGCAGTGGAAGGAATCATCGTCAAAAGTGTAGTATATGTCTAGGACCACTGGAAACTGGGGAACCACTATTTTATTAACTTCGCGCAAATCAATAACAAAACGATAAACATCTTCATGATCATCAAGGGAACCTGAGGGTGTCTGTTTAAGAATCGGAAGAATGGGGCTATTACAAATATTGGCAGAAGTCTCCTGAACCACCCCTTCTTGATCAAATCCTGAATAATTTGCAATAAGGCTCGCTCTCCTGCCTGGTATTTTATACTGAGGAATACGAGGCAAAAGAGCATTGTCCTTAACTCTTATCGAAACCGGTGGTATGTGTAGCAGTCCCACATCGGTATCACCTGTCGCCCACAAAGTAGGTGGCACATCAACAAATTCAGCAGGGAGAGGCGCATCCTTGGACAAACACTGTTTAGCACCTACTATGTCTGGGCCCATTGTCATATAAAAACCTGCCAGAGAACAATAAATTATAGCATGCAATTTCTTCAGCAAGTCCAAACCCATCAAATTCTCACCACAATTAGATGTCAACAAAAATGGCGAATCCACAGTAAAGGGACCAATAGTCAATGCAAGGGGTCTTGAAATGGGGATTACAACCGGTACACCAGAAAAATCTACCGAAACATTATGGCCAGACAGCCGCCCCAGGGACCATATTTCGAGAAACAGAACTTTTTGTCGCACCTGTATCCACCAACAATTGCTTCGTCGAACCGTGCAGTTCCGATGTCACATAAGGACCACGCTGGTCTACAGGTATCGGAACTGGTCCCCCACTCTGTCCCTGGCTGTCGTAGCTGTAAGACATTCCTGTGGCTTCATCCATATCATAATCATCATGATAGTACTGTCCATCCCGAGGGTCATCAAAGTAATTATTATCAGAACGACCCTATGAGGCTGCAGCGTTCTGAGCCCTGTCAGCCCCAGCAGCTCCACGAACCCGCCACGAGAACCTCGTCCTCTAGGGACCGCCACCTTCTGCAAAAGCACAGGGCACTCGCTACGCCAATGACTCTCCTCTTTACAATACGCACACTGATTCAGCCCCAGAGGCGTTGTGTTCGGCTGTCTACTAGTACGTGGAAGCTGTCTGGCAGGACCACCACGTTCTCTGCCATTCCCTCTAAAAGCCTGCTGCAACAACACCTTTGTCTTTAAATCCTTCTGCTTTTTCTCTGTCCTTTCTTTCTCCTCATTGTCTCGATGTTCATAATATTGGGCCATATTTGAAAATAACAGAAGGGGACGAGGTGGACCAGGTACTTTCAGAAGCCTGCAATCGAGTCGCAATTTCGGGAAGAAAATTAGAAACAAATCTTTTAACAAACAACCGAACACCCCCCTCAATAGACAAATCCTGCCCACTGTAATCCAAAAATGTATCCTCGAACCGAGTGAAAAAATCAGACACACTCTCATCTTTCTTTTGTCGACAAGCCGACAATTTATCCCAGTCCACTTTTCTCGGCGGAATAAGGGAATGCATATAGGTAATATGCGGCCTGGCAACGCTAAAATTTCCACTCTGGGCTTATCACCTGGTTTTCTCTCCTGGTCCCATGTTTTAATTTGATCCCAAGTACCACCCAACTCCGGAACATGATCTTGAGTATGAACCTGCCTCCAAATATCAACCGGAACAAGAATACCAAAAAACATTTCAATATCAGCGAGAGTCATTACCGTTGAGGAAGCAGCTTTAGTCAGTTCCTTATAATAAGCAGTAGGATTTTTTCTAGGATCGGGCAAATGAGTCTTAAGGGACAAAACCTCACTTCTTTTCCACGGAGTATAAACCCATTGTTCCTGAAACCTGGCTGCCACTGCAGCTCGAGTAACATTACCAAGTCGGTCCGTCAACTCCGGTATCTCTGGGTGAATTATAGGATGAACTTCTTGTATTGGAAACTGAGTGTAGGAAGGTGGAATCTGACTATATGGTTGCCCCCACTTTTTTTATGGTGTTTTGCTGGTTTATGACTTAGTTGGACTGGGATCCTGCTATTCAGGGCCCCAGCCTATCTGCTCTCTCTAAATGACATGGAGTGCACTCTAGGTGCACTAGTGATTGGTTACTGTGGTGCCTTATGAGTCCCTAGTATATGGTACCTTAGGTGCCAAGGGCATAGGTACTTCACAGGCCTACCAGGGGCTGCAGCATGTATTATGCCACCCCTGGGAAGCAGACTAAATCCGACACCACAGGCCTGCTACTGCAGCCTGGGTGAGGTGGTGCTAGCACTCCTCACTGAGATATAGGTTTCCTATATCTCTCCTGCACACACATATAACCCTATCAGTCACCCCTATGGCAGGCCCTATCAATCCTGAGGGCAGGGTGCTTGGCTTCTATGTGAGGGGGTGTCTCTGCATGAGCAGGGCCCCTCTGCAGTTCTCAGAGTCCATTCTCTGGTGCTGTTTGTGGATGCGGTTAAACCATATACTCTTAAGTGCATTATATCCTCGCGGTAGAATGCTAACTTTGGAATGGCTGCATCAAAACATGTCGTGTTTGGTGTCAAACATCTTGGAATACTACCCCCCGCCAATCCTGGCGGCGGGGGTAGCATTCCACCCTTCTAGAGGGATAAGACATGTACCTGCTGTGGAAACGCGGTAGAATCCTGCAGAGCCCTGGCATCACAAAATGGATGCCACCAGTCACAGACACTGGGCTGCCCTCCTGCTGATGACTGACACTCACAGTGGAGGAAGCCCAACAATAGGCATCCTGTCACAGGGAGGTGTGACCACCTCCCAGACAGGGTTTAGTGTATTGGGGCTGGGTGGGTGCACTCTTAGAGTGCTTTGAAGTCCTGCACTGGGGGAGCAGAAGGCTCCTCTGTGCATATGCCAGTTCAAACCAGCTCAGGGGCTACCTGCCCCTGCTCTGGTGCGAAACTGGACAAAGGGAAGTGGGTGTAGCCACCCCTCCCTTGACCCTCCCATAGGTGGGGTCATAGAGCTAGTCCATCCCCTCTTTTTAGTATAAGAGGGGGAACCTTGCCATTGCAAAGCAGATAACCCCTGGACGACGCTCTACAGAAGAATCCTGGCCCTTCGACGTTCCACTACCTTTGGAAGACAGAAGAATCTCCCTTGGAGTCAAGGAGTGACTCCCTGCTTGGCAGGCACCAAAAACGACAACGACGGTCGCAAACTACGCCGCTCCCGCCGGAGTCCGAGGTCCCTGCAGCCCAAGAAGTGGATTTCCTGACCTCTCCCAGGCCATCGTGAGTCCCCAGCGAAGCTGAGGCAAGTGGACCCCACGAGTAACGAGGAACCGCGACCCCTGGGTACCGTGCACTATTGTCGAGTGCAACCCCTTCACAACGTTCTACGAACTTGTGCTTTGGACCACGTGTGGTCCCGACCTCCAGCAGGAATCCCTCCGAAGATCAGAGGCCTACACCGTCCCGAGTGACCGTGGGCCCCTGTTGAGTGATTCCGCCCGAGGTGTCTTCGCGATCCCTTGCCCGCTGGCTTGTGGGTCCCCAGAAGACTTCCTAAAGAAACCAAAGGGCTCCCCTGGTTGCTCCAGGCCTGCCCTGACTTACCCTCGCTGGGTGAGTTCCACAGACCTTGCTGGTCTGCGCCATCGACTTTTCTTCATCTCCCCGAGACTTGCGGCTGCCAAGGCTTGTTGGCTCCGATCGAGTTGCCGACACCGCAGTCAGCTGCAGACGTCGAGGGACACACCGAATCCAGCTCCTGGTCGTCGTCGACGCCTCCTGGACCACGTGGCTGAAGAGTCAAGGCACCTGCAACCGACCTGAAGCGACCGACGACGGTGGGCATCCATCTTCCTTGCCCCGGGTCACTGCCAAGTGACTTTGAACACTGTCCCCTCTGCTTTCAGGTCATCCTTCTTCAGAATCCAGGCTTCGATTCCACCGGACACTTCTCCAGCTCCCGCAAGCAGCAAGTCTTCTTTGTTCGCCATTGAAAACGACGCCGCGACCCGACACCAAAGGACACCTGTGCACCCGGCTTCCCTGGGTGAGGTAACTCCAGCACTACGGTGCTCCTGTGGGTGTGGGCCCTAGAACTACTTACCCTGTAAGTGACTTGCTTGTAGGTTCTCCCGAAGTATCCTAAAACTCCTTATTTCCAACCGCGACTTGCCCCATTGAAGTTAACGGCGATTCGCGCCTGTGTATCCACACTGCACGCGTCCCCCGTGGGTCCTTTACTTACCTGCCTTGGGTGGTTTCGTGAGGCCCCAGCACTTCTGAAGGCCCTAGGCCTTGTCTCCTTGCAAGTCGTTGTTTCTAAGTCTCTTACTTAGTATATGGTCTGGTACGCCCCTAGGGCCCCAGCCATATTTTGTGCTTAACTTATTGTGAAACGTTGATTTGTGCATATGTTTGTCTTCTAATCTCATAAAGAGATTAGTAGAGAGTTATTTAGAAATAAATACATATATATTTGATATATATACCTGTGTGGTGTCTTTTCATTTGGTGATTCAAGAGATTATATGGTAAAACAAGCTGCTTTACATTCCTCCGAGACTTAGCCTGAAGGCTGCTCTCCACAGCTACCACTAGGATAGCTTTCTTTAAAAGGTTGTCTTAAACCTATCTACCATAAGAGTCGATTTGCCCTGGTGCAAGGTGTCCACTTTAATTAGTGAACAGCATATACCAGGCCAACTTCTCACATTGGTGGGCAGCGTGTGGGATTCCAGCTTGCCATTGTTTTACCAGAAAATCTCTATTTGAATTACTAACTGAAAACCATTATAGGTACTCAAGGTACATATAAAGTCAAGCTTAGTATCAATAAGTTCTACTGAACTTAGAGCTGTGTTCCAAGGGATAGCACACCCTTTCCACAGCTCAAGCTAGGATCAGTAGGCCACAAACTAGTGTAGGTAGTACAACACTGCACAACACTAGAATGTCCTTAAAGGGTGGACCCAGTGGATCCACTCAGCCTCAGTATAAGGACATGGCTTTCTCTGACTTGAGAGCCATGTGTGTTGACAGACACCTGAGACTAGGACAGAGTCCCTCAACACTACACCTGATAGATCTGCTGACAGCAGATGACCTTAGATTGGCTCTAGGAGCTAAGGGGTCTGAATCAGTGGGTGGGTCAATCATAGTATCTGGGTCAGATGAGGACAATCCGAATGACCAAGACTCTGTGGTTGAAGGGCCAGGCTTCAAGGAGCCTGAACAGGACAGAGGAGTTCTCCCTAAGAGAACTGGCAGAGTGGATGAGAGGCACAGATCCCCTTCCAGGGAATCTGAGCACTCTTATCACTCTGGCAGAGAATTTGTCCAAGAGAGGAGCTCATACTTTAACTTAAGAGAGACCTCCTCTGAGAGAAGGTGCAAACTGCTCCAGTATGAGGAAGCCAAAGTGGCCCTCAGAACCAAGCAGTTGGCACTGGATAGAGAAGCCCTGGAGATCCAGAGAGCTTCCAGAAGGGAGGGTTTAGAACCCCCTGGTGGCAGCAACAGTGTCCCTAGAGGCAGAGAATATGTCCCTGACCATAGGAACCTGAGCAAGGTTGTTCCTCCCTACCAGAGTGGGGATGATATCCACAAGTGGATAACTGCTATGGAGAGGGCCTGTAGAGTACAGCAGGTCCCCCAAAAGCAGTGGGCAGCAATCTTGTGGCTCTCCTTTTCAGATAAAGGTAGAGACAAGCTCCTCACTGTTAGAGAAGAGGATGCTGATAATTATGAGGTCCTGAAGAGTGCACTGATAGATGGGTTTGGCTTAACCACTGAAGAGTACAGGTTGAAGTTCAGAGATACCCAGAAGGCACAGACTCAGGACTGGACAGACTTTGTAGATTGTGCATCCAAGGCTCTGGAGGGTTGGCTGGTTGGCAGTAGGGTTACTGATTTCAAAGGATTTTATAATCTAATGATGAGAGAACAGATCCTTAATAATTGTCAAAACCCGCTTTTACACCAGTACCTGGTGGACTCTGATCTGACCTCTCCCCAAGAATTGGGAAAGAAGGCAGACAAATGGGTCAGAACCAGAGTAAGGCCTAAGAATCAGGGTGGTGACCACAAGAAAGATTCTACCAAGTCCCAAGAGAAAGGTGGGGATAAATCCAAGGATAAGTCCACTACAGGGCCCCAAAATTCCTCTTCTGGGGGTGGGTCCCAAACTCCTTCCTCTCCTGAAAAGAAACCCTATTGCCATGTCTGTAAAAAGCCTGGGCACTGGAAATCTGATCCCAGTTGTCCCAGGAATGGCAATAAAGAAAATGTTCCTCCAACAACTACTACCACCCCTCCTGGTACTACCAGTAGTAATCCTCCAGTTGGGAGTAGTGCACCCAAAAAGTTAGGTGCTTTTGCAAGAGGAACAGAGGTGGGCCCTAGTTTAGACAGGACCCCCTCAACAGACTCCTCAGATTCTGATGGTGGTGTAGGATATGCCACCTTTACCATGGGTCCCATAGCATTGGGCAGGTACAGACTGGAGCCAATGATTAATGGTCAGAAAGCTGTGGCATTTAGGGACACAGGGGCTAGTGTCACCATGGTGGCAGGGAAACTAGTCCCCCCTCACCAGCTTTTACCTGAGTTTAAATACCAGGTGACCAACATTGATGGTGTCAGAACAGATCACCCCATGGCCATAGTCAATCTCAGCTGGGAGGGGGTCACAGGCCCAAAAGAGTGGCAGTGTCCCCAACCCTACCTGTAGATTGCCTGATGGGCAATGATTTGGAAATTTCAGCCTGGGCTGAAGTTGAACACCAAACCCATCTTAGGATGTTGGGCGTCCCTGCAAAGGTTAGTGGGGCTGTGATGGCCACAGCCCCAGCCCAAGAATTTGGAGAGATGGAGCCTGAAAGAATGGCCCACTCTCCCCCGAAAGAGAGCACAAGGGTTGAAGAAAAGTCTTCTTCCCCCAGACAGTAGGTAAGGGTCAGCCTCCTCAGGGAACTGACCCTACCCCTAGTGAAGGAACTGCCACAGAGGTAGTCAGGCCTGGCCTGGCCACACCCCTGATGGCAGAGGACCCTTCCAAGGTGGTACCCAGTCTGGAGCAGGTAACCTGCCCCTCTCTACCCTGCCTCAGTCAGCCCAGGGCTGCAGAGGTCAGGGAGGTCAGGGAGGTCAGTGGACCCCCCAGGGCCCCCTGTCCAGAGGAACCCCCCCATCAGCAGATAAGGGGCACCCAGTCTAGTAGCCGTAGCCAGGTGAAAATTCCTCAACCCACTGAGGGATCCCCCATACCTTTATGTAGGGACCTCCCCCAGAAGGACTCTGTTAGGCAAGGGCAAACCTGGGACCAAAAGGTTCCAAACCTGCCATGTCCCTCCAGTAGTCCATTCAAAGGGACCCAACCCCCAGCTGTAGGCAGCCAAAGGTTGACCCTTAGAGCAAAATGCAACTCAGTCATGGAAAGACAGGCATACAGGGTGACCAGTGATCTGAGGAAGCTGAGGCCAACCTTCCTAGGGCCTCACTTCCCTACTCAGACACCTCACCAGCCTTGTACTTTACCAGAGCACACCAGAGGTAGTGATTCCCCATGGTGGAGACCCTCTCACACCCTTAGGGTGAGGGATTGCTTAGTGGACCATCAGACAGGGGGCAACCATGCTAGTGCAGGTGCTTCCTTATATGGCCACTTAGTCAATAAAGGCTCAACTGGCCAAGGTTAGCCTTATCTCCTTTCGTTTGGGGGGGTTATGTAGGAAGGTGGAATCTGACTATATGGTTGCCCCCACTTTTTTATGGTGTTTTGCTGGTTTATGACTTAGTTGGACTGGGATCCTGCTATTCAGGGCCCCAGCCTATCTGCTCTCTCTAAATGACATGGAGTGCACTCTAGGTGCACTAGTGATTGGTTACTGTGGTGCCTTATGAGTCCCTAGTATATGGTACCTTAGGTGCCAAGGGCATAGGTACTTCACAGGCCTACCAGGGGCTGCAGCATGTATTATGCCACCCCTGGGAAGCAGACTAAATCCGACACCACAGGCCTGCTACTGCAGCCTGGGTGAGGTGGTGCTAGCACCCCTCACTGAGATATAGGTTTCCTATATCTCTCCTGCACACACATATAACCCTATCAGTCACCCCTATGGCAGGCCCTATCAATCCTGAGGGCAGGGTGCTTGGCTTCTATGTGAGGGGGTGTCTCTGCATGAGCAGGGCCCCTCTGCAGTTCTCAGAGTCCATTCTCTGGTGCTGTTTGTGGATGCGGTTAAACCATATACTCTTAAGTGCATTATATCCTCGCGGTAGAATGCTAACTTTGGAATGGCTGCATCAAAACATGTCGTGTTTGGTGTCAAACATCTTGGAATACTACCCCCCGCCAATCCTGGCGGCGGGGGTAGCATTCCACCCTTCTAGAGGGATAAGACATGTACCTGCTGTGGAAACGCGGTAGAATCCTGCAGAGCCCTGGCATCACAAAATGGATGCCACCAGTCACAGACACTGGGCTGCCCTCCTGCTGATGACTGACACTCACAGTGGAGGAAGCCCAACAATAGGCATCCTGTCACAGGGAGGTGTGACCACCTCCCAGACAGGGTTTAGTGTATTGGGGCTGGGTGGGTGCACTCTTAGAGTGCTTTGAAGTCCTGCACTGGGGGAGCAGAAGGCTCCTCTGTGCATATGCCAGTTCAAACCAGCTCAGGGGCTACCTGCCCCTGCTCTGGTGCGAAACTGGACAAAGGGAAGTGGGTGTAGCCACCCCTCCCTTGACCCTCCCATAGGTGGGGTCATAGAGCTAGTCCATCCCCTCTTTTTAGTATAAGAGGGGGAACCTTGCCATTGCAAAGCAGATAACCCCTGGACGACGCTCTACAGAAGAATCCTGGCCCTTCGACGTTCCACTACCTTTGGAAGACAGAAGAATCTCCCTTGGAGTCAAGGAGTGACTCCCCTGCTTGGCAGGCACCAAAAACGACAACGACGGTCGCAAACTACGCCGCTCCCGCCGGAGTCCGAGGTCCCTGCAGCCCAAGAAGTGGATTTCCTGACCTCTCCCAGGCCATCGTGAGTCCCCAGCGAAGCTGAGGCAAGTGGACCCCACGAGTAACGAGGAACCGCGACCCCTGGGTACCGTGCACTATTGTCGAGTGCAACCCCTTCACAACGTTCTACGAACTTGTGCTTTGGACCACGTGTGGTCCCGACCTCCAGCAGGAATCCCTCCGAAGATCAGAGGCCTACACCGTCCCGAGTGACCGTGGGCCCCTGTTGAGTGATTCCGCCCGAGGTGTCTTCGCGATCCCTTGCCCGCTGGCTTGTGGGTCCCCAGAAGACTTCCTAAAGAAACCAAAGGGCTCCCCTGGTTGCTCCAGGCCTGCCCTGACTTACCCTCGCTGGGTGAGTTCCACAGACCTTGCTGGTCTGCGCCATCGACTTTTCTTCATCTCCCCGAGACTTGCGGCTGCCAAGGCTTGTTGGCTCCGATCGAGTTGCCGACACCGCAGTCAGCTGCAGACGTCGAGGGACACACCGAATCCAGCTCCTGGTCGTCGTCGACGCCTCCTGGACCACGTGGCTGAAGAGTCAAGGCACCTGCAACCGACCTGAAGCGACCGACGACGGTGGGCATCCATCTTCCTTGCCCCGGGTCACTGCCAAGTGACTTTGAACACTGTCCCCTCTGCTTTCAGGTCATCCTTCTTCAGAATCCAGGCTTGGATTCCACCGGACACTTCTCCAGCTCCCGCAAGCAGCAAGTCTTCTTTGTTCGCCATTGAAAACGACGCCGCGACCCGACACCAAAGGACACCTGTGCACCCGGCTTCCCTGGGTGAGGTAACTCCAGCACTACGGTGCTCCTGTGGGTGTGGGCCCTAGAACTACTTACCCTGTAAGTGACTTGCTTGTAGGTTCTCCCGAAGTATCCTAAAACTCCTTATTTCCAACCGCGACTTGCCCCATTGAAGTTAACGGCGATTCGCGCCTGTGTATCCACACTGCACGCGTCCCCCGTGGGTCCTTTACTTACCTGCCTTGGGTGGTTTCGTGAGGCCCCAGCACTTCTGAAGGCCCTAGGCCTTGTCTCCTTGCAAGTCGTTGTTTCTAAGTCTCTTACTTAGTATATGGTCTGGTACGCCCCTAGGGCCCCAGCCATATTTTGTGCTTAACTTATTGTGAAACGTTGATTTGTGCATATGTTTGTCTTCTAATCTCATAAAGAGATTAGTAGAGAGTTATTTAGAAATAAATACATATATATTTGATATATATACCTGTGTGGTGTCTTTTCATTTGGTGATTCAAGAGATTATATGGTAAAACAAGCTGCTTTACATTCCTCCGAGACTTAGCCTGAAGGCTGCTCTCCACAGCTACCACTAGGATAGCTTTCTTTAAAAGGTTGTCTTAAACCTATCTACCATAAGAGTCGATTTGCCCTGGTGCAAGGTGTCCACTTTAATTAGTGAACAGCATATACCAGGCCAACTTCTCACACTGAGACACTGTAGTAGGACTCTTATCATGCAACCTGCCCCTATAGGCAACCAATATGGTAATGTTACTAAAAACTTGACCTGGGTCCATACTGTTAGTATACACACAATCTTTAATATCAAATAAAATTTGCAGCACAGCGTTCCCAAAGTGTTGCTTTCAAAGACCAATAAACGTAGAGGACATATGCTTAACAGCATGCTGCTGTATAAAAGGCTCATAATCTTTCATCACATCCCAGACATCCTCCACACTGTAAATGGGATTACAACCCCACTGTGCAGCCTGATTAGCTACTACCTTCTTCTCTTCACAGACCTTACAAGAGGACCCAAACGCTCCTTAACTTTTGCCAAGTCTCTATTCTCAAACCCACGAACTGGCGTCTCGGTGCCTACAAATGTCGGGGGTGAAGAACCATAGAAGGAGAAGCAACAGAACTAACGGCCACAATCGTTGCTGGCAGTTGCATTGCAGGAGTAAGGGCTGGAGACAGGGATGCTGAGACAATAGGTGTGGCAGGAGTACTAACAGTCAGTGTTGGCACAGACGGCAGAGAAACAGAAGAAAGAGGAGGAGGAGGAGCTGAAGCCACAGCCATTAAAACGACAGCAGTTGACACAGGAACAGAGAGGACAGCTGTAACAGGCGGCTGTGATGGCACAGGAGGATATATCCTTTGCGGAGCATATGGGGGTGGGGGTCGGGTGTCCAAAAATTCTTCCACAAAAGTATCAGTTTCCTCCTGAGCCAAATACGATTTATCAATATGTAATCAAAACCTCCTATCTTCACATTCAACTCCCTTTTCTTGTTTTTCTCTGTCATATGCCACAACTTTCTGAGTCAATGTCTGCATTTTCCCTTTCCGGGCCTCTTTCTCGGACTTCAGTCGTTTCTGCCTAGCTGCCTTCTGCCATGTTCTGAGGGAATCAAACATAGACTGTCTACTTCGTCTTTTAAATAACTGTTCCTGTAAATACCCAATCTTTTGTTCATCGAAAGTGCCCGTTAACGGCCCCTGCAACTCGGCATTGTCCCTTGTATATTTGTGCCATAATGTACTAAACATAATAGGGCCAAGACCATGCTTCACATATATATCAAAATTTGGAGTGCCTTCTGGAGGCGTCGGCTGAACTTTTTCCAATCGAGCATCTGCAGAACAACGACAGCACAAAGAGAACAACTTGCTGAATCCATGGTTTTTGGGTTTTTTTCAAAAAGAAAACAAGTTCACTATTTTATGCCTGGCAAAAACAATTGCAAAAGCTTTTATCCCAAAGACGGTCTTCGGACCGTACCAAATGCAAACCAAAATGGTACCATATCCACAAAGAACCAAAACAAACTCACCTGATATATGCAGGTCAAACAAACTAATTCTCCACTGCCGACTCTTCAGACCAAACGGTCAGATCCAAGGGTTTCGCCGTTTAGGACTCTAGTCGGGATGACCGCTGGGCGAGGCACCGTCCGGCAGACGGAAGGGGCAGCTGCGAGCAATCAATGCTCCTTTTACAGGGATCCCTGAACCGTCAGTCCGACCCGACGATGGCCTCGACCTCCCCTCGTCCGCGGTAGGGGATGGGTCACTCACCCGAAGGAGTCCCTGTTCGGGTGCCAACTGAAGGAAGTGGCCCGATTAGGGTCACCCGGGTCACTCACGACCACCTCTCAGCCTTCCATACCAAATGAAGAGTTGGTCAGACAGTAGGGAATACAAACCAATATCTATTTATTCGGGTACACTCAGAGTGGAGCCCAGTCTGCCCAGTCGGTTAGGAGTGCTGCAGAGGGACTGACATCAGCAAGCATAAAGATACATTATGTACATTTCAGGATCAATGAAGGCACACCCACAATGGAATTTTCCAGGCAGATGCAGCTAAACAGAGAAATACAAGGAGTAAGTTTCGATTCTGAAGCTGGGCACACACTATCAGTCAAGGTCATTCTGCTCGTGCCCGCAACTAGACAAGTGGGAGAAGGCCTCTATCTAAAGGAAAAGGTAAGTGCTAATAAGAACACTGCATTCACTAATGTAGCAGGACTCAACTTTGAAGAAACATAACCTAGAAAAGGCCGTTTCTCGGAAATACCAAAGGATTAGTTTCGATCATGATTCAAAATGGCACCCAAATACAAAATGGTGCCGCGAATGCTAACTTACATAGAGCAATACCAAAATAATTTCTATTCTAACACAGCAGGCCACTACATTCCTCCCAAACTTTATTAAAACCAAAACAAGTCCAACCTATGGAAACTATGCACACAAGACACCACTTAGTCTCTCAGTCTTGAGAGGCAGTCCACAGCACAATAGTGGACAGGTGCAGCTGGGAGCACCCGGGCATCTCGCCACATGTCCTTAATTTAACCAGCTACCACTGGGCACGAACACTGTGTGGACGGAGTCCGGATTCGTTGGCAGCCTGTCCGTTGGATCAGTGTCCACTTACGCACTGTTGGATGGGCCTGCGTGCTCTCGCCGTGATACTGTTGGTATCAAACAGTTCAACCATGGTGCATCGGGCGTCGGTGGAGACCCGCTTCAGAGTCTTCTCTTGGGGCATCTGCGCACTGTGATGACAAGTCTTGCGAGGGGCGCCTCAGTCTCTTGGTGCTTTGCAGGTGCAAGGCTCCACCCTTGTGATGAGTTGCTCCTTCGCTGGATTGGGTGATGCTCATGGCAATGATGATGTGGTTGCCATTAGACCTGGACGACAGGTGTTGATGACTTGCCTGGAGTGAAAAAGACTGGGGGTATTTGCAGCCATGTAGCTCGGTGTCCTTGCTGGTGCTGTTCCTCTCCTGTGGCATTTGAGGTCGCGAGCAGGGATGCCATCTGACTCAAATTGCCAACGCTCGGGAACTGACGTAGTGGGAGAGACACAGTTTGCTCTTGCTGGCGGCTTACATGTAGTTCTCCCATTGAGCTGTCTCCAGGGACGTCGCTCCACCTTGGTGGCTGTCTTGTGTCTGCGGGTGCACTCTTTTAGTGGTGTGAGTCCTCGTACTATCCCCTTGTTGATCTCTCTAGCGCATCTGTGGTCGTCCGGTTCTTCAGGGTGACATGAATGTCACTCTTTTTTTCTTCATGATGTGGCTTCGTGCCACATTCTCTTTGTCGTGTTGCGGTGGTAGCCGTTTGCCACTTGGGGATGTGCGACTCTCAACATGCCTGTAATGGGCTGATGTGCGACACAGTCTTAAGGCAGTGTTGGGGGCACTCCCTGCTTAGTCTCTGGCCTACTGCGTGACTGTGCTTCTGCAGTTAAGATGTAGACCCTCATCCTGCACTGAGGCAATGCTAGGCCTTTACTCCCCTCTTTTCTCCGGGGAGCGCTGGGCATGTGCTGCATCTCATTTGCAGGCACCTGGCGGGCAACCAGGCTCTTTTGTGTAACTTGCTTTGTTTCTGTGAGGGTGCCCCTGCTCTTCTTGTGGTGGTGGCAATTCATCACAATGGGGCATGCAGCGCCGTCTTCTTGACTGCGCTAGGGGTGCATGTGCAGCGCACAGTATTCTTTGTGGCTTGCTAGCTGTCTAGCAGAGCTTCTTTGCTGTGGTATACAGTCCTTCTCCTCTTCAGGAAATAGGCAGCCCACTTGGCCAGTCTACTTTCTGTTGCTGCTTGGGAGTGCAGGGCATTGGAGGTGATGGTGTGGGGTTTGTAGCATGCAATAGCAGGTTATGCATGGCATGAGTCTGCTGCCTCGTTGGGGCTGTTTAATTGCAGATTGCTGTCATTTTCTGGCGTGGTACCATGATTGTCCACTAGGTGGCACTGTAGCCACTTCTGACAGGCCAGGGCAGCTGTCCTCCACTGCGGGCCGTGATTGATGGCGCCGTAGGCCTCCTTGCAGTCTCCTCTGCATGCACTGCTTCAGGTGAGGTCGTGCATTACAGGCACTGTACACATGCCGTGCGGTATGTCTCTTTTACAGTCATAGCCCCGGGCTGCTTCAGGTTTGTCACTATTGCCGGGTGCGGTGTGGCGAAACAGCAGCTAGGTGGCCCTGCAGCTGCAGTTTCATATACCGCGGCAGTTACAGAATCAGTGGGCCTTTGCTGCTCATGCAGTGCTCTGTGCAGGAAGGTGCTGGGTTTTGCTCCATGCAGGAGCGCCCACTCTTGTTCCTGCAGGTGGGCCGCTGTGGGAGATCTCTGCACTTCCTGGCGTTGGGAGGGAGGGGTGGGGGGAGGGAGCAGACCACAAACTCAGTTCTGTGTGTAAAAGGCCGCTTTTATTGAAACAGGTGCGCATAACATAAACATTCCTCAGCAACCGCCTTA
Organism: Calotriton arnoldi; assembly: GCA_963921515.1. NCBI lineage: Eukaryota > Metazoa > Chordata > Amphibia > Caudata > Salamandridae > Calotriton > Calotriton arnoldi. Next base: position 754,056 of record CAWUFW010008912.1, on the reverse strand, counting down.
CAAAACTAAACCTCACTAAATAACCATGTACCTGACCCTTGACCCCGCCCCCTCCCCTAAAATTTTCTTTGACCCCGCCCCCACCCCTACATTACAACCTTACAAAATACACAACAATGCAACACAATAATAACCCCTTAACATCCAACCCTCCGTTAAACAACTTCCCCCGCCTGCTTCTTTACCATCGTCAAACCCCGCTCATGCGTAACCTAACTATAACTTAACTTGCCTACCCTTTCCATGTCGATAACCCAATTCCAACAATAACCAAAAACCTCTGTCAACCCTGGAAAACTTCAAATAACCCCCGCCACCCAGAAAGCAGGGGGGGGGAGTGAAACTACCCCCCCTTTCTGCCCCCCACAACTAGGCTGGCTGCTGTCCTACTCGGAATGCGCCTGAACTTGCCAATACCTCCCTAATCTCCAATAAATAGAGGTCCATGCCAAGCCGGGATAGATGCACCCGTCACCCCTGAAAAACTCAACTGCTTCAAAACGTAGCTCCTTATGTGTAACTCTTCCAAAACCAAGATGCCGGAAATACCGAGACATTTCAGAATTCACCTTCCTCCGTGCCCTGTCAATGGCCCTCTGGTTCAAAGCACCCCTCCACACTCTGCGCGGAACCAACTCTGTCCACAAAACGTGGCACCCTGCCCAACGCTCTCTTAAACTCGACAAGTCTTTCTTCATGGCCCTCATCAACACCACACCCTTAACCTCGCACAAATCGTTCTCACCCAGGTGAATCAGCAAAACGTCCGGGCACCACCCCTGCACCATCCATCTATTAAGGCACGGTAACAATTCTTTCCACCGCATCCCGCCTTTGCCTTTCCAAACAATGTTAAACAGCCGGTCATTAAACCCCAACATTGCCCCAAAATAGCACCGGCATGCCTGGACCTGTGCCCATTTGATAAAGAGTGCCCCACGATCCAAATGGTCATTTCTTTCGCCTGGGGCCCGGCCTCCAACCAAAGAGGATGACGCGTGCGCCTCCCCAGCATTCTGCCTTACGTAGCGATGGTAACAATCTGACGACCAGCGCCCCAACCTCATTATGTCCCCCCGAGACCAGCCCCTGTTATGGGCCTCCGTTGCAGCCCCAATCCTGAAAGAGTGCGTCCCATAATCTGCCCCGTCTACCCCCATACTGCACAAGGCCTTCTGCAACACCATCCGCAGCTGGTAATCCGTAACCCTCTTCCCATTAGCATGTTGAAAAACCGCTGCCGGCCCCACACCTTGTGACAGAGCATGCCAACGGCGCGCCCAATTTAGGGGGCATGTTGCGGCAGGCACCGCCGCTTGTAACCGAACCCCTTTGCCCAAACCCCTCTGGTCCGTTTTGGAACTGGCCAACCAAACATGTATCCCCTCATCCCCTATGGCCACATCGTCCCACCGCACCCCACTTTTAACTTTGTTGCCCAGAAGCTCAGACACCCGGAATGCCCCGAAGAACATCCATACCATAAGAGTCGAGAATAGACAGGCCTCAAAATCATCCTTGCAGACTGCCGGCAACGCCTCAAGTATTCGCGATAGCTTCTGCCAAGTGAGGGGGTTACGCGCCGCACTCTTTCCCCCCCCTCTCCCTAGCCCAACCTTCCAACATCCTCCTTCCCACTTCCCCTGCCGTCGGATTGTATCCCCATAATAGTTTCCCCATGAAGGCAATGCCTGCCAGCTTTCCCGCAATGGTAACTTTCGTAAGGCCCTTTCCAATGAGTGCCAAAATGAACTGGATCACATCCTCCGACCGACACCAGACCTCAGTTCGCTTACAAGCCCCCGATGCCAAGAAATCCCTCCAGGCCAGATTGTATGCTGCCCATGTAGAGGCCGACAGCGAGCCTACCACCAGTTGTAGCACCCTACGTTGCCTACATACCAAAGATGATCTGGCATTGGGGTCGGTGTCCTGTCCACCTCCTTGGCGAGTCCACGGAATCTCCCCCACTGTGAACGAGACAAAGCATCGGCTATGTCATTGTCCACACCTGGTATATGCAACGCCCTAAAAGCAATGTCATGTTGGAGGCAGCCAAGCACAAAAACCCGCAGCAACTTCAGAATTTGTTCATCTCTTGCGGACTGTCTGTTAATGACCTCTACCACCGCCATGTTGTCCACCCGAAACAAAACTTTCTTATGTGCCAACTCTTCGCCCCACAGTGTCAATGCCACCAGTAACGGAAAAAGCTCCAGGAAAGCTATGCTCCTCCCACCATCTTTCCACTGCTGTGGCCACTGCTCGGCGCACCACCTGCCCTGCCAGTAAATGCCAAATCCTTCACCGCCTGCTGCATCGGAAAAGATCTGCACGTCCCACTGGACGTCCTCCTCCCTGGCCAATGGCACACCATTGAAAGACTGCAGAAAAACTGTCCACATGCGCAAATCCTCCTTCACCCCTGCTGATAAGCGAACATGGTGGTGAGGTAAATGCTGACCTGCCTGCGCCCGTCCCAACTGCCTGCAAAATGTCCTCCCTGCTCTGACCACCCTGCACGCAAAGTTAAGATGACCGAGGAGCACCTGTATGTCCTTCACTATCACCTTCCGTTTAGACAGCATTCCGTCCAACAATTGCAACATTTTTACCTTCTTGTCATCTGGCAAGCGAGCCCGCATTGCCACAGAGTCGATTTCAATTCCGTGCAAGGACCCATTGTCTTCTCGGGTGCTAACGGCACCCCCATGTCACCCATGAGCTCATGGAATGTGTCCAGGGCTGCCTGGCACTCCGTGGAGCCCGGTGAACCGACAAAGAAGAAGTCGTCAAGGTAGTGCGTCACCAATGTGTGACCTGTGTGTCGCGTGAAGTACCACTGCAAAAATGTGCTAAAGCATTCAAATAAAGCACATGACATAGAACAACCCATCGGTAGAGCTTTGTCCACGTACCATTTCCCCTCAAAATGGATACCCAGAAGATCCCAGTCATCTGGATGGACTGGAAGCAACCGAAAAGCCGACTTTGTCACACTTTGCCATCTCTGCAGTCGCGCCCGCGGTCACAACTAGTGACATGGCCACGTCAACTGAGGAATAAGAAACTGAGGCCGCCTCATCAATGAAATCGTTAACTGAGGACCCCTCGGGCCAGGAAAGGTGCTGAATCAACCTGTATTGTCCCTCATCCCATGAGGCACAGGGTCAGACTGATTTGCATATGGCCATGTCTGAACTGGGGTGGTGGAGTGAGCTAAAGAATGATGATGGATTAAACCCAGATCAGTTGACTGGGGGTGAGTGTTTGATTGGCTCAAACGTTCCGTCCATCATCCCCTTTTGTATCGCTTTGTTCGCCCTAAGTTGGCGGGGGTATGCCCAGACGTGGGTCCCTTGCTCACTTTGCTACTGGATTCAAGCAAGCCTGGCTGATGACGGCTGGAATGCCAGAAACCGGTCCTAGGATGCTTGTTTCCGGTCCAGGGAAGACATGGCTTGGCAGTTCGGGCTGGACTGTTCCCATGAGGCACAGGGTCAGACTGATTTGCATATGGCCATGTCTGAACTGGGGTGGTGGAGTGAGCTAAAGAATGATGATGGATTAAACCCAGATCAGTTGACTGGGGGTGAGTGTTTGATTGGCTCAAACGTTCCGTCCATCATCCCCTTTTGTATCGCTTTGTTCGCCCTAAGTTGGCGGGGTATGCCCAGACGTGGGTCCCTTGCTCACTTTGCTACTGGATTCAAGCAAGCCTGGCTGATGACGGCTGGAATGCCAGAAACCGGTCCTAGGATGCTTGTTTCCGGTCCAGGGAAGACATGGCTTGGCAGTTCGGGCTGGACTGTTCCCATGAGGCACAGGGTCAGACTGATTTGCATATGGCCATGTGTGAACTAGGGTGGTGGAGTGAGCTAAAGAATGATGATGGATTAAACCCAGATCAGTTGACTGGGGGTGAGTGTTTGATTGGCTCAAACGTTCCGTCCATCATCCCCTTTTGTATCGTTTTGTTCGCCCTAAGTTGGCGGGGGTATGCCCAGACGTGGGTCCCTAGCTCACTTTGCTACTGGATTCAAGCAAGCCTGGCTGATGACGGCTGGAATGCCAGAAACCGGTCCTAGGATGCTTGTTTCCGGTCCAGGGAAGACATGGCTTGGCAGTTCGGGCTGGACTGTTCCCATGAGGCACAGGGTCAGACTGATTTGCATATGGCCATGTCTGAACTGGGGTGGTGGAGTGAGCTAAAGAATGATGATGGATTAAACCCAGATCAGTTGACTGGGGGTGAGTGTTTGATTGGCTCAAACGTTCCGTCCATCATCCCCTTTTGTATCGCTTTGTTCGCCCTAAGTTGGCGGGGGTATGCCCAGACGTGGGTCCCTTGCTCACTTTGCTACTGGATTCAAGCAAGCCTGGCTGATGACGGCTGGAATGCCAGAAACCGGTCCTAGGATGCTTGTTTCCGGTCCAGGGAAGACATGGCTTGGCAGTTCGGGCTGGACTGTTCCCATGAGGCACAGGGTCAGACTGATTTGCATATGGCCATGTCTGAACTGGGGTGGTGGAGTGAGCTAAAGAATGATGATGGATTAAACCCAGATCAGTTGACTGGGGGTGAGTGTTTGATTGGCTCAAACGTTCCGTCCATCATCCCCTTTTGTATCGCTTTGTTCGCCCTAAGTTGGCGGGGGTATGCCCAGACGTGGGTCCCTTGCTCACTTTGCTACTGGATTCAAGCAAGCCTGGCTGATGACGGCTGGAATGCCAGAAACCGGTCCTAGGATGCTTGTTTCCGGTCCAGGGAAGACATGGCTTGGCAGTTCGGGCTGGACTGTTCCCATGAGGCACAGGGTCAGACTGATTTGCATATGGCCATGTCTGAACTGGGGTGGTGGAGTGAGCTAAAGAATGATGATGGATTAAACCCAGATCAGTTGACTGGGGGTGAGTGTTTGATTGGCTCAAACGTTCCGTCCATCATCCCCTTTTGTATCGCTTTGTTCGCCCTAAGTTGGCGGGGGTATGCCCAGACGTGGGTCCCTTGCTCACTTTGCTACTGGATTCAAGCAAGCCTGGCTGATGACAGCTGGAATGCCAGAAACCGGTCCTAGGATGCTTGTTTCCGGTCCAGGGAAGACATGGCTTGGCAGTTCGGGCTGGACTGTTCCCATGAGGCACAGGGTCAGACTGATTTGCATATGGCCATGTCTGAACTGGGGTGGTGGAGTGAGCTAAAGAATGATGATGGATTAAACCCAGATCAGTTGACTGGGGGTGAGTGTTTGATTGGCTCAAACGTTCCGTCCATCATCCCCTTTTGTATCGCTTTGTTTGCCCTAAGTTGGCGGGGGTATGCCCAGACGTGGGTCCCTTGCTCACTTTGCTACTGGATTCAAGCAAGCCTGGCTGATGATGGCTGGAATGCCAGAAACCGGTCCTAGGATGCTTGTTTCCGGTCCAGGGAAGACATGGCTTGGCAGTTCGGGCTGGACTGTTCCCATGAGGCACAGGGTCAGACTGATTTGCATATGGCCATGTCTGAACTGGGGTGGTGGAGTGAGCTAAAGAATGATGATGGATTAAACCCAGATCAGTTGACTGGGGGTGAGTGTTTGATTGGCTCAAACGTTCCGTCCATCATCCCCTTTTGTATCGCTTTGTTCGCCCTAAGTTGGCGGGGGTATGCCCAGACGTGGGTCCCTTGCTCACTTTGCTACTGGATTCAAGCAAGCCTGGCTGATGACGGCTGGAATGCCAGAAACCGGTCCTAGGATGCTTGTTTCCGGTCCAGGGAAGACATGGCTTGGCAGTTTGGGCTGGACTGTTCCCATGAGGCACAGGGTCAGACTGATTTGCATATGGCCATGTCTGAACTGGGGTGGTGGAGTGAGCTAAAGAATGATGATGGATTAAACCCAGATCAGTTGACTTGGGGTGAGTGTTTGATTGGTTCAAACGTTCCGTCCATCATCCCCTTTTGTATCGCTTTGTTCGCCCTAAGTTGCGGGGGTATGCCCAGACGTGGGTCCCTTGCTCACTTTGCTACTGGATTCAAGCAAGCCTGGCAGATGACGGCTGGAATGCCAGAAACCGGTCCTAGGATGCTTGTTTCCGGTCCAGGGAAGACATGGCTTGGCAGTTCGGGCTGGACTGTTCCCATGAGGCACAGGGTCAGACTGATTTGCATATGGCCATGTCTGAACTGGGGTGGTGGAGTGAGCTAAAGAATGATGATGGATTAAACCCAGATCAGTTGACTGGGGGTGAGTGTTTGATTGGCTCAAACGTTCCGTCCATCATCCCCTTTGTATCGCTTTGTTCGCCCTAAGTTGGCGGGGGTATGCCCAGACGTGGGTCCCTTGCTCACTTTGCTACTGGATTCAAGCAAGCCTGGCTGATGACGGCTGGAATGCCAGAAACCGGTCCTAGGATGCTTGTTTCCGGTCCAGGGAAGACATGGCTTGGCAGTTCGGGCTGGACTGTTCCCATGAGGCACAGGGTCAGACTGATTTGCATATGGCCATGTCTGAACTGGGGTGGTGGAGTGAGCTAAAGAATGATGATGGATTAAACCCAGAACAGTTGACTGGGGGTGAGTGTTTGATTGGCTCAAACGTTCCGTCCATCATCCCCTTTTGTATCGCCTCATCCTTTTTGGGCACAACCCCGATCGGTGATATGATCAGGTTCTCTGTTGGCCAATCATCGAAGGGGCCCGCCATTCTCCCTTCGCGCACCTCCTTGTTCAGTTTCTCTTGTACCACCACCCTGTGTTCCGCTGCTGATTTCAAGTTGTCCGCCCACCTTCTCTGTCGTGGACCCCGATAGCCCAAATGAAACCCCCACTGAAACCCCTCAATCAAAACCTTTTCTGCTCCTTGATCCCCATACCCCTGCAGGCCCTCCACCAGTTTCGCTAGTCTAACTGGCGTAGGAGCTTTTGGGATCCAGTGCCCTGAAGGCCCTTACCCCCCCTATTGCTCTGGAATTGCTGTGAGGGACCAGGGGTGCTGTTACCTGACTTCTGCCATTGCTGGTTTCCCTGTGGTTTGACGCCCCAACAGTTAACAACGGGGTGGCGCTTCCCACACTTTGAACACTCATGCCGAAACTTGCAGTATTCCCTCGTGCATAGGCCCTTATTAAAGTCCCAGCACGCTCCTGTCCCTGTTTGCAGTGTCCCTGCGCCTCCCACCCCTCCCCGGGTGGGCTTCCCCTGAAAGGGCCGGTAAACCAATGGCAGCCCGCTAGCTGTAAACACAGTCTTACCACCTGTGGCCGACCCCATGGTGTGCTGCCACAAATCCGTGTCCAGTTCCCCCCCATTTGGCCTCCGGGTCTTATGCCATGCGTGCCCTAAACACCTCATCATATTGCACCCAAGCGTATCCGCCCCCCGTGATCTGTGCCTTTCTAATCGCGTCCATGTATTTAAACAGGGCTATGCAGCGCTCAGGAAACCTTTCACAATACACACTGGCATAAATCAAAAACGCTGCAGTCCAATTCTCTATGGTCACCGGCACCTTAGGCCTTTTGGCCAGCTCATATTCTTCCTCCTTAGAACCCTCTTTGGACCGTAGCTCCCTGTGTAAGAGCTTCAACAATTCCACGTATTCCCCTTTCCAGATACGTTCCTTGGTCGCCAGCATTAAATGCGCCCCCAGAGGTTTCGTCACACCCATATAGGGCAATTTCTTAATCTTCAATTCTTTGCTCTGTAAGGGTTCCTTGCCCCCCACCGCCGCCTCTGTATTCGTCCCGCTCTCCACCTGGGCACCCTGAGCTGCACCCCCGTCCTCTGGTCCGATCCCGGTGTCCTTCACATATTTTCCTCTGTGCAGTCTCCCCTCCAGCAGCCCCCCCCCTCTTCCCCCCCCGTCCCCACAGACACCATTTTTGGTTTGGCCTGTGCTTTACTACACTCACCTGGCTCTAAGGAGGGTGCACGGACCGGCGCCGACCGCCTAGCCACCGCCTCCGCATGATCCACTGGCCGAGGAGCCCTCACCAAGGGGCCGCGCTCTCTCCTGGATCCAGATGCCACTGCCTTCTTGTTCGGCGCCACCGCCGGTGCCTGTAAAATACTATGACACACGTGAGAGGGCCCCCCCTCCTCATCATCCCTCCATTCCCCCTCTTCAGGGGTATCCTCATCATAATCAACACAATGGGCTCCTCCCCTTGGAGCAGCCCAGTATCAAAATCCACACACCAGGCCTTACCGGGCCCCCCTTGCCCTGTGCTGGCCGTAACGGCCCCCTTCTGTAATCCATGCGGGGGAGCCGACTGTACTCGCCGGTACTCCCCCCTGCGTTGACCTCTGTACAAATCCCTCTCCGCTGATACGGCCGACCAACATGCTCCGCTTGTCGTTGGGGCCAGCGAGGTCGTGCTGGACCTTCGTGCGCTGGCCGCTACGGGATCCCCCGCCGGTACGGATTGCGCCGTGCAGGGCTCTACCCTCCCTTCACCTCGGTGTACGCGGGCCGCATCCTGCCCTACCGAGTCCGCAACACTGCAACGCTCCCTGACCTGCAAAGAAAAAGTTTGGACTGATGTGCTGGGACCCTCACCTCTGCCTGGCACCCCCTCACCCCGCGTATAAGACGAGCCCTCTCCCGCTCGCCTGTCACTGTCCTGTCCTAACTGGCCAGGACGTCCCGGAAGGGGGGGTCCCCCCTTCCTCGTCCCCACTCCAGTCCAACATTGCCTGCGCCACTGCGGAAGCGGGCCCCCAGCCCCGGCCCGCACTCCCCCCCACGGCACCTCCGAACACCCCCCGGGGTCCCCCTCCGGCCCCCTCCCTTCCCGCTGGACCCACACGCCCCCGTGTGTGAAGACCTTCTGACCGGCCCCCACCCCCAAAGCCCCGTACCCCTTCCGCCCATGAAGGAAATATATCCAACCCCTCCCACGCCTGGCCCACCCCAGCCGGCTCCAACTCCCCAGAAACGACACCCCCCCTCTGAAAAGGAAGGGTTCCGTCCTTCCCCACCTCACCAGCATACTCCCCCTCCCACTTGGGTGACCCCCTACCCCCCCCCCCCCGCCTAACTGAGGAAGCGCCCTGTCTGCTCCCAATGCCCTTCTGGGCCACAAGCTCTGCAAGCTCCCCCACCCTCCCACCTGTGCCCATTCCCTTTCCCCAGGGAGCTCCCCTCACAGACAACCCCTCCCCTACTATCGAGCAAGGCGGCGAAAATAGCAGGGGGCTTTAATTAGGCCCCCCAACGTCGTCCTCTTCCAAGCCGGCAAAAAGGTCTTCCCCGCCAGCACTCCCGAAGGGTTGCATAGCCGCCAAACCCCCAGGTACTGCCTGCGTGCCCGATGCCAATGATGCGCCCCTCCCCCCCACGCTGCAGGCTTGCCCATCACTGGCCTGTGGAAGTGCAAGGGCCGGAAAACCCACCCCGCCCGCTTCCCCGCTGCCGGAGCTCAATGCTACCATATCCCGCGAAGAAAACGGACCCCCGGCCCGCCCCGCCTCCCCCGCTGCATTACCCGCACCCAGGAACGGCAATGAGGGGAAACGCTGCTTGCCGCCCCGCCCTCCCCTACGCTTTCCCCGCACCGCGGGTGTACTCACCGCCCTCTCCTGGAGCCCGGGCACCGGGAGAGGTTCCAAAGCGCTGTCTGCTAATCCGCCCAGCCCCGCAGCAGCACCTCCGCCCCCTCGCACCAGCCCGCCCGCCCCTCCAGACATTTCCCCCGTTCCCGCCTGCAATACAGTAGACGGGCCGCTTTTTCAGCTCGCGGGCGGCCCCTCTCACTTACCGGCAAGGTCCGGTGACGTTTAGGCGACTTGCATGCGGCCGCCACCACGCCTGCCGAGGCCTGGCGCGCCGGCCCTGCCCCAGCACCTATAACGAGGTCCATCCGGCCCGCCTCACTTAGGAGCCGGAGGGCCTCCAGGACGCGATAGTCCTCCTGCGCCATGACGTCTGCAGCACTAACGCCAACCGTCACACAAAGGAGAAAAACATCTGAAAACACCTAAGCTCCAAACAAAAACTGCAATACACGCCTAAGCTCCAAGCCACCAGGTCACCAAACCTAAAATGGTGGCTGGGAGTGGGAGCCCAACCCCTTTATAATTGGGCTCCCTTTGGGCTACAAAAATATATAGCCCAAAATTAAAATGGCTGAGCTTGACCCTGACTCCCCCCGACCCTCCCAAACCGCCCGGGGGGGGGGGGGGGGACCTCCCTGCGGTCGGCCACTCCCCCCAAGCCCCCCTCGGCAAGGAGGTGCCTGGTAGGGATGCGTATTGCTCCCCGCGCTCATCCTTCCCTACATGCTAGGCAGGTGCAGTCTTCTCCTGCTGTTCGTGCCGCACTGTTCACGGGTAGTTGAGGGCAGTATGAGCTCCTGCATGCAGAAGCTGCAACAGTACACCGTGCACTCATTGGGAAGGCGCTCCCCCTTTCTTTTCTCTCCGGGACGGCAGGAAGCAGGCAGGGCAGCTTGTTGGGCCTTGGGGATGAGACAGGAAGCGTGGGGGGTCACTCACTCCTTTCACACCGGTGACAATCAGTCGCAGGCCCTTTCACCGCCTACCGTGATGAGCAAGGGGCACTCCTTCCTCGCGGCAGTGACTGCCTCAGGCTCCATGCATCAGTGGTGCGGCTGGCAGGTACTTACAGAGAACTCTGCAGGGTCTACATGTGCCGATGTACAGCCATGTCTAAAGTACTTGCCTCCCTGGAGGTAAGCATGCGTGGCTTTGTTGGGAGAGCGCTGCTCTTTTCTCCCCCTCACACCGGGACAAACGGTGGCAGGTTGGGGTAGCTTATGGGCTCTTCACCAGGCAGGGGTGTTGCGTGGGCCCTGGCATACCTTGCTGTGCACTTTCGTTGGTGTTTTGACCGAGGCACTCGTTTCTGCTTGACTGCGCGGCTCGCTTTGCACAGTCCCTCAGCAGGCAAACGGTAGCAGGTGCAGTGAGGTGCTGGGGGATCACCATTTTCTCTTTCATGCAGGCAGAGTTCACCCTCATCTTGGGGCAACGTGTAGGCAGTCGCCGCAGTGCCTACGGTAGTTCTCTTCCACCTTCACAGCTGATGAGGCGCAAGGCGGCACATCACGTGGGGTCTGACCTCTCGTCACCATTGTAAAATCGTGTGCCCTAGGTCCGCATGATTTAGAAATAATTGTCACAGACACCATGGGTATGCTTAATTAACTGGCCACGAGCACATGCATTTGGGCCCTTTTGTTAGCAGGCCCATGTCACCCTGGTGGATGGGTGTGAGGTGTGTGTGTGGCCAGCCCTCAAGGGAGTGGCTGGTAAACTTGTGCCTGCTGAAACACTAGAACGTGTCCAGCAGGACACTACAGACTGAACGCGAGGAAGAGGGCAAGGGAGGCGACCCGTCAAGCCTAAGTGGTGTGCCTGGAATCTCCCATGTGCCTGGCTCCCTTTTCTACTCACTGATTAACCTTTACTTCTGGTTTCAGGTCAATAAGGAGATCGTGTCGGGGCTGAAATATGTACAGCACACCTATCGGACTGGGGTCAAAGGTGAGTGCCAATGGGTCGCAGCATTAACGACCGGCCAGGAAAAATTTAGAGTTCAGGGGCGTCGCTATCAATAGTACAGTAGGCACAGTGGCACCGGGGCCCAGAGGCATGAGGGCGCAACTGAACCCTGATTATTGCTGTCTTTGCCTACCCAACAAGCGGCCAGGGGCCTGTTTTCCTTGCCTTTACTAAGGTCCATGGCGTCCTATTTACGCCACTGCTTGGATGTGATCAGGGATCATGGATTATAGCGAACTGGGGTTTCAAATGAGAATGGTGCTGGGGCTTTTTCTGGCATAGGAGGGTGAATGCATAGCTCAGTGTGAAGGGTGCTAGGTGGTCACAGATCAGTGAAGGGTGGGATAACAGGACACGGTAGCTACCAACCCGAAGTCAGATGGGCCAGGCATTGGTCTGGTAGCCCCGGTACCATCTCCTGGCTGTGGATGGTGGTCACTGTTCCTGACTGCTGGTTAAACAAGTGAAGGGTTGAATGCCTCAGATCCACAATGGAGGCTCAGGGCAAAACACAGCCAATGAGCAGGCTCGATACATATTTAGGCCACCACCGCAAGCCCCATAGGAGGCACAGGCTGAACATATGGGTCTACCCACTAACACTGACCGTCCCCCCACCCACCGAAAGGTGGAGTCCTTGGAGCAGTAGGACACTGTCGGGGCAAGGCCCAGGTAGATCAGTATGGTGAACAGGTCATGAAGAAAAAACACAACTGGGCTGGAAATTTATCATTTATTCACACATCACATGATTATGAAGCTGTACTCACTAGTTCATGACATAGCAGGAAATTATTTCATGACTTTCTTTTAATAGTCTTTTTTACTACAAGTGGATTTTAATGACATCCACAAAATGTTATAGAAAGATACAAAAACTAACACTATTCCCATACCCTTGCATGGAGGTAATAGTTTGATGACATTCGCACAGTACACGATTTGTGTTCTGAAAAGTATATGCAAAACAGCAATGCCAAAGCCAATAGGTCTCAACTTTAATTTGTGGGCACAAACCCATTGGCTTTGCCAGTGCTCATGTGCTTTGTGATACTTCATCTCCAGAAGCATTGGGTTTTGTCATTAAGTATAACAAAGCATTCCAAGAGGGCCAGCGGTGCATCCACAGGAATTAGCATGGACCGGCGACCATCTTGGAATGATTTTTGTTATACTTTGACAAAAAACATTCCAAGATAGCCGCCCATGTGTGACCATGTACGCCCTGGTTTTATAAAAAAAAATTGCCACGTAGACAGTGCAGGGGTAGGAAGGGGAGGGGTGGAAGAGCCGGCGAAGGGGAAAGAGCGAGCAGATTCTAGAGAGCAAGGGAGAGCTCAGGAAGGGTGGGAAAGAATTGGACAAGAGGGGAGCAGGGGAGAGAGTGAACAGAAGAGTGGGAGACAGCTGGGGCGATTAGGTTTGGGAGAGCGTCAGACAAATGAATAAGGATGAGATACTAATGGCAGAGCTCTCCTACAGATTTGTTCCCATCAAACCATGAAAAATTAACACAGTAAAATGGGACCAAAAAACGTTCCTGATGTGACAAGTGCAGGAATAGATATTTACACCAATGGAAATTGGTAAGAAAGCAATACTCCACAGTGCAGGCGACATCAAAAACTGACAGCAAAGCCATCAAATGAATAACAGGAGCTGAATCAACTATGCAATTAGCAGTAAGAAGCAGACCCAAGCCAGCTTTATGAATATTTTAAACACTAGGGGCCTTACTCACGAAGGTAAACTTACACTTTTGTGTAAGTTTATGATTTTTGTAATTTGCAAAGCAGTTTTATAAGAAGTATCTTTACGACTGCCTATTTTTTTATGTGCGGAGTCTCCGCAATCGTAAAGATGCTACTCATAAAATTACTTTGTGAATTGTAAAAACATCGTAAACTTGCACAAAAATTTACGTTTACCTTTGTGAATCAGGCCCATAGTCTTTGACAACAGACTACTGAAGCCGTCTGTAGTTGAGACCTACAACATGTAAATATAATATCTACGTACACTACTAGCTTCTAACCTTACATCCTGCGCCAACGCTTGCACACTAAATATTTCAACATGTTTCATCCAATCTTCTCTTATGTCAGACTTCCTTAGTGGACTCTTTTTATGTCCAAGAACAATATTCTTGTGAGGCATTATTTCATAAATGATGCCTTTAATTAGTGGCTGAGTATGGTGGACGAGCTTTTATTTTGAACGGTGAGTAGGCAGTAAGGGGTGGGTGGTAATGGTGCAAGTATGGACTCAGGATGCCAAAGTATCTGGTGAGCAGTCATCGGAGGAAGGTAAGCTCGGTTGAAAGGATCCCACACAGTTTATAAAGGAGTTGTAAAAGCATTAAGAGATCAACTCCAAGACTCGTCATGACCGCTTCGTGACTTAGTACTTGGTCACCAGAATTTCCCAGTGGCCTTGAGCATGAGGAGTAGGAGTTGGAGAATATCTTCATATTGGTCAGTGGTTCAGGTGGGATTGGCTACATTAGGGCTGGTAGTGTGAAGGTTGTATTAATGCTGATTGGATCATGATGTACTGCAGAACTGTTAATGACAATCCCTCCACTTTCTCTCTTTCCACAGTGGACAAAGCTACCTTTATGGTGGGCAGTTACGGGCCACGACCAGAGGAATATGAGTTTCTGACACCAGTGGAGGAGGCACCCAAAGGCATGATCTCCCGTGGAACTTACCGCAACAAGTCCTATTTCACTGACGATGACAAACATGACCACCTATCCTGGGAGTGGAACCTGTCCATCCGCAAAGAATGGACTGACTGAGTACAGCCCCTCAGTCCCACCACCACAGACATCCCAGCAAGAACACCACATTCTGTCTGTCCATCAAAGGCCCCATATCTGTCTGTGCACCAGAGATGTTGTTTTCTGTCTGTCCATCAAAGATGATGTATTCTGCCTGTCATTCAAATATGTTGTGTCCTGTCTGTCCAGCACCTTGTTTGTTGGTCCAACAGAGATATTGTATTGCATCCATCCATCAAAGACGCTATGTCTTGTCGGTCATCCATGAACTCTTTTCAGTCTGTCCACCAAATCTTATGTTTTGATCAGTGATCAGGACAATGTCCTGCCTGCCCACCTAAGGCATCCTATTTCTTTCTATGTCCTAGTGGCCATTCCATCCTGACTAGTAGCCAGGGTCAGCTATATGTCCTGGTGCTTTTTTCAAGTCTCCTTTTTTACATCCTTAGTCACTCCCAGGACTCTGGCTCCTTGTAGTACCCTCCAGAGGTACATAGGCTCTTCATACCCTATTTCTCTTCACACCCAGTAATATAAAGCATGTGAAGTTGATACTCGACTTGATCTGCATTAGTGCACTCCACTCCATTGCACTCCAGAGACTGTGCTGTGCACCCCCGGTATATGCTGTGCACCGGAAGACATTGCTGATCATACCCACACTGCAGCCATAGACTGGGCTGTACACTGCTGGAATTTGCCACGAAGCTCTGTGGGATCCAAGTACCTGCCGGTTGGCCATCTAGGTGCCCTTGACCTACCCTATGGATCAGCCTAGTTCAAATAGGCTGGGTATAGATTGCCCCAGTTATGTATTAATGTGCATAAATATTTGCAAGGGTCAGATATATATCGATATGAAGTTGCACCCCTGAATATTACACTGTTATGCAAAAATGCCTTTGGAATGGAATGGATCTTAACTTATCCTGCCTATTATTATCGCTAAAGATAGTGCACCCCTTGCCTACCATTTGTCATATCTCTTCACCAGGCAGTCACTTCCAAATAGTCCTTTGAGTATGTAACCGCTTGGCACGCTTAAACGTGCACTTCCTCTGCCCCCATGATTTTACTGCAGTGGGAGGAACCGGTCAATTACATGATGTCCAACAAACTCACTAAGTGCTTCAGATACTTTAGTCTGCTACTAGTCTGCTTACCCTGTCTTTACTATACCCGTCTCAACATGGCACAGTGCGCGCGAAAATAAAGAGATTGCTGCCTATTTTCCACCAATGTGGTGTGGTATTCTTAGTATCAGAACCCAAGGGCCATGATGTTATATTGGTATGTTATTCAGAATTGATGAGCGCACTATCACCTTTGAGGGTATCCTGGTGCTGCGCAGATGTGAGTCTAGGCTCACCTAGTGCCTTGTGGGACTACTTGAAAAGCCATGTCTTCAACTTCTTGTGCTATTTAAGAAGTGAGGAGGAGGCTCTAATTTGTAGCGGCGGTGTCGTTTCATGCTTTAGGAGCGATGAAGGTTAAGGCTCGACCGCCAGATCTAATTTTTTGTATTTGTGCAAGTAAGAGTCTGTAGTAATAACCCTACGGAGCCAGGTTTGTATCGTTAATGTTTTATTGTAAGGTAGAAACCACCCCGAGCTGCTGGCCATGTAGACACCATACGCCTCAGCTCTTCCAACTCCTAATCTGTTCAAAACCCACCTGTTTTATTCCACACCAGTGTTATATAGTGGGCGTCACGAGGCAGTGAGGAGCCCAGACTACTACATGGGTCTTTTCCTTTCATAACAAAACATTTTCCCCACAGCTTTTCAATACACTAATTTAAACTAATAAAACATGTCAACATATATGTAAAAGCACCAAACATGGAGACTATAGTTCACCCAAAAAAGTGACTAAGTTGAAATAAATTAAACAATATGAATAATACAGTGCCTGACATATAAAAGCAAATCAAGTCAATCGACATTAGTAAAAAACCTAAGAAGCTTGATTGCATAACCTATTGGAAACACAATCTGCAATAAATATCAAAAGAGAATTACAGCGGATCACCTCACCTGAAGTCTACGCTCTCGTACACTCCTCCGCACAGGTTGAGAATCATACTGTTCACTACATCTTTGTTCACAGTTTTTTAGGTCTCGCGTCTAGCGTTGCAGTGCGCAGTACTGCTCGCGCAGCACTGCTCGCGCAGCGCGAGACCTCTAGAAAGGGCTTTAGAAAGCTAACCACACGCTCGTGCGTGTGGTTTTGCTTTCCGCGGCTGCCATTGGCTTTCGCGTGCTTTTTAAAAAAAAATCCAGCACACAATTGGGCAAAGGCGGGTGCATGTCCCGCCTTTGCTCCGCCCATTCCCGTCGGTGGCCAGCACGCGCAGCAGCGCACGTTCGCTTCGCTGCCGCGCTCCCTAGTTTATTTCATCCCGAGGGTGAAAGCAGAAATGGAAAGTCCGATAGGGACCCGTCTCGGCTTCTGCATTCTAAACTTCCAACGCGTAAACACGGCGCTGATGTAAGCCCTCTCACTCAACTCGAGACTATTACGAATTTTTTCTATTTTTATCATTAAGGGGAAGGGTGTTCATTATCCTGATGGCGAACGGAAGAAATAACATGCCTTTTTAATTGGCTGAAGAGAGATGTGGATATGCAAATTTACATTCCAGGGACTGTTTCCTTTACATCTGCCTGTCTTTCTCTGCTTAAAATGCATCATGAAATTGTAAAGCTGTATATTCCTTTACATTTGTGTACGGACTCTTGCAATCACATATAAGACATATGAAACTGTTCTGTTAAGTCAGGTTCCGCCTCCTGGAGCCAGCGGCGTCTGTCACTGACTCCTAAACCGGCCCTCAGCAGCAGGCCTGGGTTGCTAGGGCGAGAACATGGCCTGCCTGGAGCCATGTGACTGGAAGCATAACGCCGCACCGCAGGAAACGCACGCAGTGCTTTCTACCCAATTCAATCATTTTAAATTAGGAGAAACACACATTTGAATACAAACAAGTAGGTCAATTAGGCGGTTTCTGCATTCGCTAGAACACTGGGGAGACAAGGTAGTTTAACAAAACTTTCTGCTCTTCAGCCACGAATTTCATCAGCTAAACGCCAGCTGCATAAAAGGTGAGCTGAAGAAAGTGAAGACGGCGACCCTCGAGTTAAGCAGCACAGGCACACATTATCTACCCCTACCTAGGCTGCCAGGTATCAGGAAATCAGATTTTAAATACTGGTTTTCTGCTATTGCCTTCCACTGCTGGGAACGGAAAACAATACACCGCTGTAACTCTGCATCTCACTGGAGAGTGGGGGATACAAGGGGCGGGGCTAAGATGTCATGTGACAAACAAGTGACTAATAATAACTTTTAATAGGCTTCATACTGCTTTTCTGCCTTTTCTAAGTGCAATAAATAATGCATTACTCCATTTATCATCCTCGGAAACATGAAGGCTATGTTGTCTAATTTTCAACACTGCTATACCATATATAGGCAATACCAGTACTTAGCAGGACTAGCACAGATGTAGTGGTACAAAAGTAACACTTTTCCCTAGGGTTGCTATTCTTTCAATGGACAGACAGTTCATGCAGGTTCTGTGGTCATCCTTGCCACTGTAAGCGCTGCTTCTTTCCTATGGTGACTTTTCACTTAACAGGAGTTCAACTGCTATATTTGGCATCTGACCGACCAAATGATTTTGAGCAATCAGCTTGATTGTTCTGTAGGGCAGCTGTTGAGTGGGGATGGTTTGAACAAAATGAAAGGCATTGTATTCTACTGACGTGGCATTTGTATAGCGCTTTCTACTCCTCACAAGGCGGATGGGCAGCAAACTACTTAGTGGGATGCTTACAACGTAAGAGACTTTGTCAGGGCCATCAGAAGGGTGGGGCAGACGAGTGCATTATTCGAAGGGCCTCATTTTTTAAGGGCCCCAGTCAGTGCTGCAGCATTTATTTATAAATTAAATTGTCTATCCTCTTTTATAATGATATGTAAGCTAATACCCCAATATGATTCTCAGTACTGAATCTATGTCTGTGTCTTCTTTTTAGCTGCAGGATATAAAGTTAGCATTAAGTGCTTGTCCAATGAGAGGCCCACCTGGAGTAGTTGACCCGGGCCCACAAAAACGTCTAAAATGCTTGGAACTAGTAATGCATTTTCAGTTACAACTTGTGATGTTAGCTACCACACTGTTGTCATGCAGTTTGTAAGCACTCTGTCCTGAAGTGGTTGTGCAATCTATCATGGAGTGATCAAGCAGTTATGCTGGCGGTCAGACATGTAGTCAGGCCAGCCCTCACATCAGAGATCATGCAAACGGCCCTGCAAGAGTAGTGTCTGTGGTACATATGT
The DNA here is from genome assembly GCA_963921515.1 of Calotriton arnoldi. Lineage (NCBI taxonomy): Eukaryota > Metazoa > Chordata > Amphibia > Caudata > Salamandridae > Calotriton > Calotriton arnoldi. The sequence continues at coordinate 735,421 of CAWUFW010008912.1, read as the reverse complement.
GCATGTATGCACGCACGCACATACTTGCATACATATGCACATATCAACCTTCTGATATCGCAGTCCACAAGAAATGTTGCAGCTCTGTTAATTCCAGGACACAGGCAATTTTGAGAAGTTGTGGACAATTAATAACATTTCATTTCTAGCTGATTTAATGGGTTGGGAATGTACATATTAAGAGTAGTGTGATAGCCTACTCAAAGGTCTGGATGATGCAATAAATGTTAGTTACATTTATGTTTTTAGGTATACTAATGGTAATCCAGTGGAATTGTTATAGTTGGCATTCCCTCTTGCAGCTGGAACTGTTCAGTTCCGGATGCCCTAGGTGAAGGTAGCACAACTAGTAATAATTAACAGCTGCCCAGTGGAGAGGATTATGGGAACATTTTATTACATGTAAATTTCAATAATCCGTACCAGAGTGGGATAGACAAGGCAGTGACATAATCTACTATTTGTTCTCTCGCCTCATTCACAGAACCATTAATTCTGATGGAATCTATATGGTCCACTTTGAACCAACCCATACCGATTCAGATCAAATTTAATTCACGTGTGAACTATCACTGAAGTGCCATTTTATGGATGACTTTGCCTAGTATTGTTCTGCAGCCTCTTCTGTGCCTGTAGATGTCATAGCTTTTGTGCAGCTGTTTTACATGTGTTGAATAGTCTAGCTGTATAGGGCTAGGACACTATCTTCATCCTTATTTTGAGGGATTGTGTAGTTATGGTCAAGCCCCCTTTTTGTGGCCTTAGCTCGGGACATGCTAGGTCTTCACCATCCTTATGAATTCCTTGTAGTAGTCAATGGTTCCCATCATCACTTAAAGAAAGTTCCTGAATTTAGCAGCTTCAGAGAAGCAAGTACCACCACCTATACTCTTAGTCTTGTTGTTGTTTTTTTTTTATAAACAATTTTATTGGGTTTTTGCTACCTCTCGCTTCGTACACAGATTTTTCTTGGGTGGCACACCAATCTACTCCCCGTCTCCATTTTACAATTGAGGGCCCTGTCTGTCTTTTCCATGCCGCCGCCATGTCTCTTTTCGCCACCAGCATGGCCGTTCCCAGGATCAACTTATCGGTACGGGAGCCATCCAACCCATCCATCACTCCCAGGAGAGGAGCGAGGGGGCTGAGGGGGACCATCCAACCCAGGATATCACTCATCTCAGCTACAATTGATGCCCAGTATTGGGAGAGGGGGACACAGGACCAGATCATGTGGTAAAAGTCTGCTGGCTATGCTGCACACCGAGGGCATCGCGGCGACGGGAGGAGCCCAGCTTTGAACAACCGCACAGGAGTAAGATATGCACCATGAAGATAATAAATTTGAATGAGGTGGAGCCTAGCCGAAATAGTTAGTACCCTGGGGGCCATCAGTGCGTCTCTCCAGTCTTTCTCCTCTAGGGGGCCAACCCATTGCTCCCAGCGGGCTCTAAGGGGGTCAAGGGTGGACGGGGTATTGTTTATCAGGGATCTGTATAGCTGGGATATTCCCCCCTTCCCCAGGCTTCCCATAAGGAGTTTAGCCTCCAGTGGACTAAACTCCGGGAACGTTGTGTGATTAGGGATATGGGTGATAAGGGTGTGCCGCAGTTGGAGGTACTTGTAGAACTGGGAAGCGTGCAGGGCGTATGTTTGCTGTAGTTTTGGGAATGAGACCAGATGTTCGCCTTGCCACACATCGCCCAGGTGGGTGATACCAATCAAGTCCCATTTCTGGCGTGGAGGCGCCTAAGGCAGTGTTGCGCGCTGCGGCATGAAGCCACATTGATCGGGGTGAATGAGCGTGTGGATGGTCCGCTTCAAACGGGTGGCCAGGACCGTAGCATAGATCTTAATTTCGGTGTTAATTAATGAAATCGGGCGATAGTTGGGACATGTGTCTGGGGGAGGATCCGCCTTGGGTATGACCACGATGGTGGCTGTGTCAGGGGGGAAGGCGCCTCTTTCTAGGACCTCGACGAACAGGGCATAAAGTTGTGGGATTAGGATTTCCCAGTATGCCGCATAATACTCTGCAGGGAGACCATCCGAACCAGGAGTTTTGTGGGCAGCCAGCGCTGAGATCGCATCTCCAATCTCTTCAGCTGTGATGGGTTCATCAAAAGCCTTAGCATCTCTTTCTGGGAGTCACGGAAGGGTAACACCTCGTACTCTTCGTCTTGTAAAGCAGAAGACTTAGTTTTTGTGCTAATCTGCACCACAGCATTCTTTTTCTGAGAGTAACCTTTGAGCTTTCTTTGCAAGAAGGCTGGATTCTTGCTATTGATGTCAGTGTGCAGAGGTTCTAATTAACCAGATATTCTTGTAGCGTGAAGTCAGAGAAGGGCTTGTAAGACTGTGCGTATATAGACATGTAGATGTACTTGTGGGAGCTGAGACACTACTGCATTTTGAATTCTTTGTAGGAGGTGCATAATTGAAAGTGAACCCCCATAGTATAGTCCATTTGCATTATCCGTCTTGATATGAATGGGAAGGTGGCCGCCTAGCTAGTGTTGGAATCCTAGATGAGGAAGAAATATTATAGCCTGTGCAAAGTAAGACAGGTACTTCTAGCCACTTCCTTAACTTGTGGGGCTTTGTATCACTTTTGTTAATGGCACTCCAAGTTCCTCAAGCCAGGCTGTCAAAGAATTGTAATTCATCCAAATCCCAACATGTGAGAATCTCTGCTTTGGGTGCTTCTAGTTTAGGGTGATTTGCTAGCATCCTTTGGACAATAGCATGGAGACAATTCCCTAGTCATGAGCTATCAAGATTCTCTCCGTTTTCTGATTTTCAGGATATGTATTTTATCTGGACAGTGAGGCCAGTTCTGTGAGTGGACGTTGAAGAGGAGTAGACAGATGATCACGACCTGAGTTACACCTGCTTTGCGAATGAAAGGTGGGGAAGTGAATGGAGTTGAAAATATAATGCTTTATCTATCAATAAGGTAGAAGGAGAGCCAGTCAAATGTGCTCCCTTTATGGTGGTTTCCTTAAGTATTTCTAGGAGGGACGGGTGATGGACTGCATGGAAATCTGTGGATAAGCTCAGTAGTACTGTCATCTCACTTCTAATCACCGGTGTTCAACTCAAGGAGATCAGGGTGAATTCTGTCCCTCTCGACGGAAGTCTGTTGCTCAGTCTGATGGTTCGTTTTCTTCAAGATGGAGATCTGAGTGAAGGCAGCTCTTTCTACCAGTCTCCCACAGAAAGGTCCTTTGAAATTGGCCTAGAGCTACTTGAGTCTGTTGAGTCGAGATAGTTATTCTTGGAGAATGGTTGCATGGAAGATATCTTGAGCTCTACTGGAAATGCTCCTGTGGTTAAGGAATTGTTGATTGTGTTCATTGCAGGCATTGCGACTAAAGACAATAGCATATTAATGTAAAAAGTGTGCAGAACTAGGGGGTCTAATAGACAGCTAATAAAATAGCCCAAGGTCTAAACGAAATATCGGAAAATATCTTTCTGCAGGTTGCACGCTTGAATCTTGAGGGGGTCTGCAAGACCTTTAACCCTTCTAAAATCATTATGTTGGGCAATATTAACAACCCTTCTTCATAGTGCAATGAAAAGCAAAATCAGCTGTAGCAAAATTGGAAACACAAAATATTTGTATTATGGTTCATTTAAAACAACTGAAGGCCGGAAGAAAAAAATCCTACAAACCATTAAATGTGTGTCCATCTTTAGCAAGGTGAGCAATTTAAACTTTCATTCTAGACTAAGTTGTAAACACCACACTGAAAAGATTTCTATTTCAACCAAGAAACATCTTTTCTGATTGGACATTCAGGTCCTTTACTGGACTGAATACCAGACGAGCAAGGTAGAGACCTCTGAGATAAAATATATGTTTTTGGTTACTAAAAAAAATCCCCTTGGACCATAGGACATAGATTCAAAGTTCTTTAAGGTAGGCCCCCAAGCAATGCTGTAATTCATGTGGCATAACTCCTGTAACTGTTAAAGGATTCAAAAGCATGTCTGTCCTGCTAGGCAAGCTTTACACTAACATGTATTTTACAACAGGCATCCAAGAGTTTCTCAATGCATCTTTGAGGAGAGTGGTCTCAGAGGACCTTACATCTTCAGCTCTGGGCCTTACATCCTCAGCTCTGGGCCTTACTTCCTCAGCTCTGAGCAGGGTACAGCTCAACGGTAAAGAGAATGAAAGCATTGGGGCCTCTCAGCTTAATGCAAAACTTGAATTTTCAGATAAAGAGGCAATACATTGCTCAGGTAAGATCGATTTACATCGGCTGCTGGGTGCTTGCAAGGTCAGGCATATAGCGAATAAGCGACCACCTGGGTTCAAGGCCCAACAAGGAATAAGCCTTCAGCCAGGATGGAAAAAAATAAGCATTTGTGTTATGTACACCCATCTGTGTTGGCACATAACAAAAAAAGGACACAGAGAAGAAAAATTATTAATCCTCTCTACACTACAGAACTTATGCAAAGTTTGGAGAAATAAATACCTTTTCTCCAACTCTATGCCTGCCTAAAATAAGCACAATTTTTTTGGCATAAAGCCCTTCTACACATTTTAGTAGATAGGGCTTTGTGTCAAAATCGATGGGTGGTTCCATGGAAATTCCCATGTACCACCCCTAGGATGCCACTTGACACAATGTAGTGCAAAGCGCCGCATAACCTTACTTTGCGTTACTTTGGGGCTACTTTATACAACCCAAATCAACACTTTGTGCCAGTGCTCTTTACTTTTGGTTACACTGCACCTGTGCAAATTGTTGATAAATCTGGCCCTAGGTGTATGATCGCCTCCCAAAATGTTTCCCATACATTTTACTCCCATAAGAGGTGGAAGAATGAGGCAATTTGATGCATGTACATCTCAAGGGTTTCTATACACATTTCTTAGTACAGTATTTGGGGGGATACAAACTATGCAAAAATAGTGAAGCTATTAGGGTCTGGTGTTTCTAGATGCTTTCTTGAGGTCAATGCTTTCTGTTCCCTGCATTATCTAATTTCACTTCTAGATCCCTATGCCATTCATGTTCGCTTCTGCTGGGTTTTCCTTTCAGGTTTTTGTCTTGTGCTGTTAATCATTAAACTGGGCAAGGAAGCCCTTAATTGATCTTCCTACATCCCCAGGCCACAGAGTGTACAGCAATGTTTATCAGCGATACCTCCTGGAAGCAACACCCCTGTCCCTACCATATGATCCTACATATTAATAGGATTGACTCATGGGTGAATAATACCTTTGTAATACATTGAAGCCTGCACTAGCTATATACAAGCTCGTCTTTAAATGCTTTTTTTTACAGGTCACTTGAATGAATGATAGGTCTTGCAATGCGCAAAGCTGCTCCTAAGAGCATATTAGATAATGCAGGGAACAGAATGCATAGACCTCAAGAAACCATCTGGAAACACAAGACTCACCTGTTTTGTCTGGTCACCTGTAATAAAGAAATGGCATATCTGCTCAACTGTAATAACCTATAGTTAAGTTCTGACATCATAACGCCTGCTGCCAGCGTCAGCAGACAGGGAGAACAGCATAATTAAAGCTGCAGTTTAAAGAAAGAAAATGGGAACTGTTTTTCCATCTTTTGCTCTGTTTTTCTAGGTGAACAGGGATTAGCAGAAAGGAGCCATTTATGGCAACATTTGCACCGTTAGGTAATTATAGGAAAGATAGAATTTTGCCGTTACAGTGTTTTTTAGGTCGAGCCTAGGCAGCAAGACCTGTTGTTATTACCTCTATCGGCTTTTGGCTTGCCCATGAATTGCCATTTGTTAGTTGTTGTACCATTTAGAAATACAGGGTTTTTATTGGTGCATTGGGTCTGATTCTTCCGCCTTTGCATGCTTGGGTCACGCCCAGGCGATTTCACTCATTGTTTGCTTGCGTTGGCCATCCCAATACGTCCGCGGTTCCTCCAGGCCATCCTGGTCTGCCTTTTTATTTTGATTTTGTAGGCTATCAACATCATTTTAGGCTTTCAGGCCGTTTCACAGAGCAATGCTCTGTTCGGCAGCTGCTAAGTGGCAATTTCTGTCAGGTAGCTATTGAGCTATGCCAATAGCTCCAACTCAAAAAAATGCGAGACCTATTGCATTTCTAATGCTTGTTTTAAACTGTTACCATGTTCAGAATTACCCTGTGGAGACACTTTTTTTCTAACAATGGAAAGTTGAAACTTATCCTGTCTGTGTAAAACTTTTAGTACTCTATCAAGATTCCACCAATGACAACCCTCAACACAAAAGGCCCTGCCACATATTTTGTCAGCCACCACAGGTTCGGAGAACTTTGCATCCCCTTTTTTCATTTCATAATTTTTGCTTACGTATGGCATTGGTTACATTATTTCTCACAAGCATGGCAAAACCTTCAATCAGCCACGGTCTGTGCAGGTAATAGCGGTGGGGCCAGGTAAGGGGGGATTTCGAGGGACGATGCAGAGGGAAACGTAATTATTTATTTAATTTTCCCTCTGAATCGTCCCTCGAAATCCCCACCGCTGTTACCTGCACGGACTGCGGCTACCTTCAATAGACACATTCTGTTTCAACAATCTTTGCATCCATGCAGGTCTGAATTGAGTTGTAGATTTCCTACCCTTAAGCAGCTCGAAGGGGGAGATGTTGGTTGATGCCTGAGACGTGGTCCTGTAGAACCACAACATGGTTTGCACCGCTGTGTTCATAAGATACCTGTTTTACAAAGCCCAGCACACACTCACTGCCAACACACAGCTGAAATGCTCAAGTAGACCGTTGGTTTGGAGGTAATAGAGTGAGCTTGTGAGATGCCTACTATTGCTCATTTCCAGAAATTCTTCTGTGTCAGATTAAACAAATTGTACTCCATTGTCCAAAACCAAGATTTCTGGAAAACCTTCTCTCCATACATCCTTAAGAAAATTCAGCACTGATTTGGAATCCGGTTCTCCAACAAATCGAATCTCTGGCCACTTGGAGTAGTAATCAATGAGAACTAAAGCGTCACATGAATAACTGGGAAGAGAATTGAATGGCCCCATTAAATTAATTCCAAAGTTTAACCATTGCCCAGCGGGTCATTTAAGGGGAGTTAGAGGGGGATTAGACGTTTTCAGAGTTTTGGTCACTTGTTGAGCATACAACGCAATCTTTGACCAGCAGATCGACCTCCCTGTCCATCTGCGGCTATCAGAATGCAGAACGTACGCTAAGAATGGTAAACGTGGCTCCCAAATGACCTTCATGGGCACTTTTTACTATCAACATCCTGAGTCTCTCGGGAGGAACCGATTTGTCAAGTCTCATAATTAACCCATTCTCCAGACACAATTCTTCAGACACTTTACTAAACGGCTGGATACTGAAAGCAAGAGTTTTATCCTTAGGCCAACCCTCCTTGATATATTTGGATACTAAGCATAGCATCTTGACTAGTGGCAGCCTTCCATTCTGCCTCTGGAAAGGACATTACTTCCCCACCTCTACTGCTGAGATAATACAACCTTCATCCTCAACGCCATCTTTGACAGATTCAAGTTCACGTTCTTCCTGCTCATGCATGCGCACCTTACTGGGAAAACGAGACAAACAGTCTGCCTTGATGTTCCCCCACCCCCTCCCCCAGGAATGTGTTCAACAACAAATTGAAACTGTAAAAGTCTTGTGGAAAACCTGGCTATGCTGGATGTGTTCTTTTTTTAAGTGTTACCTCCAACAATGAACATCAATGGCTTGTGATCAATTTGCAACACAAAACGCCTACCTACAGATAGCTCAGAAATTTCTCAATGGGCCACCATCATGCCAACAAATACTTTTCACCGTCCGACTAGTGTAATTCAACATCATGAAGCACTCTGGAAGCAAACCCAATGGTGTGTTCTTCCTTCCTCAATCACTGTGTCAATACAACTCCTAATTCTAGGTTGCTGGCATCAACCGTCAAGATACATTTGAGTAAGGGATCATACGGCTTGAGAGGCTTGACGATCGTTAACTGAGACTTCACCCAGTCAAACGCTGCCTTGCATTCTTCATCCTAACAAAGCTGAACGCTCTTTTTTAGTAGATTAGAAATGGGTCTAACCATAGATGAGTAGTCCGGGATGAAACGTGAATAAAATTCTGTCGGTCAAAGGAAAATCCTTAACCTCAACTTTGTCAGGGGGAAGTGGTGCTACTAGAATAGCACTGACTAACCCAGGTTTAGGTTGAATAACAGAACTAGAAATCACATGGCCAAAATACTGTCCTTTCTTTTAAAAATTCACATTTCTCCCTTTTTCAAAACAACGCTACTGTTGAAAAATGTTGAGCACTTGGTTCAATACTGCATCATGCGTTTGTCGATCATGGGCGTATATCAAAACATCCTCCTGAAAGATGGCTACATTTCTATTCCCCTTGAGTAAAGTAAACATCACCCATTGGAATACTGAAGCAGCTGACGCCAGGCCAGACTGCATGACAGTACTGATGCGTTTCCCACAGGGAGATGAAAGCAGTAAAATGATGGGATTCCGGATCTAACTCAATCTGGTGGTATGCAGATGCTAAATCAAGCTTGGTGAAGAACTTTGCACCAGTGACTGAGGTCAGTATTTTGTTTATCTTCGAAGAGGATGAGAGTCCACCCATATCTTTTTATTGAGATCGCAAAGTTCAACACATACCCTCAACTCCCCTATCTTCTTGCATGCCACCCCCAATGGGGAGAGCCAGAGTGATGACTCCACAGGCTCTCTGATGCCTCTTTTTCACAAAGGTTCCAGTTCTTTATCTAGGTCATCCCTCACACTGAAAGGTACCCCTCTCAATTTGTTTAACGTGTACCACCCTCTTTGATTTTAATCCTGTTTTTAAAACCTTTATTCTTTCCTAGTTCCACTGAGGAAACCCATGGGACAAGATTCAGCATTTCTTCGACTATGCTGGTGTTTCTGATCACTAAAACCTGTTCCTTTGCTCCAGGCCGTAAAACCATGCTAAACATACCCAGATGGAACCGCCCAAGTATGTTTAGACCTCTAACTGCCACCTGGATTTTACCTTGAATGTGCCTTCCATTAAAAAACAAAATATCTGAAAGAGACACGTTAATGATAGATTCCTTACCTTAGAATATCCCCAGGCGTCAGACTGGATCCGGAAAGTTTTTCGTTAGCAGTACCTCTGCGCGTCAGTAGGTGGCGTCGTGCGGCTCCGCGTCCGTCGCTGGCGTTGTAAGCGCCGAGATGACGTCACGGAGACTACTTAGGCGCCACCCATGCGCGCTGACGTCAGTTCTTTCTTTTTCCGCGCCAGTAAGCGCAGATCCGGTTAGAGCATGTACCTTAGTTGCCTCTACTGCCTGGAGACAGACCATGACTCCCGGTCCTGTCGGGCCATGGCCCCGAAGGCATTGAGGGAGCGGCACCGGAAGCTGCTGGAGGTCCGGCACTCGTCCCAGCGACGTTCCTGGTCCAGGGGCCGTTCCAGGGAACGCTCGCGGGGCCATAGTCATCGCTCCTCGGGCTCCAAGACTTCACCCTCGGATTCGGGTAAGAGACGACACAAAAAGAAGTCGAAGAAGCGTGTTCGCTCTCCGACGTCCCCCCGTCGGTCCCCAGATGCGGACGAGGGGGACAGGGGCTTTGCCCCTGTGGCTCCTTCGGAGCTCGAGAGTCCCGCGGCCTACCCACCTTACCCGGGTCCGTCGGCGACTCCCGCACAGGTGCAAGAGTTTCTTGCTACCATGGACCGCCTTTTTAGGCCTCGGGCTCCCGCCGGCGCGCCTTCGGGCCCCGCGGTCCCGTGTCAGGATCCTGTTGGGCCGTCGGCACCACAAGGTCCATCGCTTCCGGCCCCAGCGCCACCCTCAGCTCCGCCTCCGGCGCCTCAGTGGGTGCCATTTGTCCCGCCCTTGCCCAGGTTCCAGGACCATTTTGCTCCTACCTGGGATCCGCATTGGGACACGGCGCCGGGCTGGCCCCGGCCGGCGCCGTTCCTGACGCCGTTTGTTCCCTCTCCGGCTCCTGCCCTGCCGCCGCGGTCTGTGCCACATGCGGCGGAGGTGGAGGACGACTGGGAGGGGTCCGAGGACCCTCTTGCTCGTCAGTGTGACTCTGAGCAGGACTGGGTGGACAATTTGGAGGATGCCGGCAACCTCGACGTCTCCTCTGACCCGGGGTTTGCCTCTCCCCCGCCTACATGGAGGAGGGTGCCTCCTACACGATGGTGCTCCGTCGGGCAGCTGAGGTTCTCAACCTTGATCTCCCTACGGTGGCCCTCAAAACTAACCTCCTCACTGAGGTGCTCCAGACGGCATCCACTTCGTCGGAGCCCCTGCTGCCATTTAATGACGCCCTCACTGACGTCTTGCTGGGTACTTGGTCGCGACCAGCCACAGGGGCCCCTGTGGATAAGAACGTCGCCAGGCGTCATCGCCCGCGCCCGTTGACCCTGCCTTTCTGACCACTCATCCTACGCCTGAGAGCCTGGTCATCCAAGCTTCGACGTCCCAGAGTGCCTTCCCCACGGCTCCGCCGGATAAGGACTCCAAGAAGTTGGAGCAGTTTTGCAAGCGGTTGTTCTCTTCGGCCAGCTTGGGGCTGCGGTCGGTGAACACCGCTTGCCTATTGGGCCGCTATTCCCACGCGTGTGGGATACAGTTGCACAGGTGTTGCCTCAGTGTCCTGAAGAGACCCAAGCTGTGCTGTTCCAAGCTGTTGCCGAGGGTAAAGATGCGGCTAAGTTCGCCATTCGGTGTGGTTTGGACACCGTGGACTCACTAGGTAGAGCGATTTCTACGACTGTGGCGCTTCGTCGCCACGCCTGGTTGAGATCTACCGGGTTCTCGCCAGATGTCCAAAGCTCGCTCATGGACATGCCCTTTGATGGCACTCGCCTGTTTGGCGATAAGGCCGACAGTGCGCTGCAGTGTTTTAAGGACTCGCGGGCCACGGCCAAGTCCTTAGGTCTTTCCACGAAAAGCCCAGCCACTCCTGGTTTTCGTTCCTTTCGTGGCCACGGAAAGGGCGCCCAGGCACATTCCTTCAGCAAACCTATGCAGAACCAGCCTCAATGCGGCCGTGGTTTCCGCAGGGGCGGGTCTGGGAATCAGCGAGGGGGTCAGTCCACCTCTGCCCCCGCTGCTTCTGCCTCCAAACCTTCCTAATCCGAGCTTTGGGGGGCACCCCACTCCAGTGGGTGGCAGGATCCGCCATCATCTCCCCCACTGGCACGCTATCACATCGGACACGTGGGTGTTGCAGATCATCCGCAAGGGTTACGCCCTTCCCTTTCGGTCCCCCCCTCCAGCCATGCCACCTCAGTTCCACCGCATGTCGGGGGACCACTTGGCACTTCTCCTGCAGGAAGTCACGGCCCTCTTGGCCAAGGGGGCCATCGAGTGTGTTCCTGGGCCGGAAGTAGGGAGTGGTTGTTATTCCCACTACTTTCTGGTCCCCAAGAAGGACAAGGGGGCTTGCGCCCATCTTGGACCTCAGGAACGTCAATCGCTTCCTCCGGAAGGAGAAGTTCATGTTGACTCTGGCTCAGGTCTTGGCTGCCCTCGACCCTGGATGGTAGCGTTGGACTTGCAGGACGCCTATTTTCACATCCCCGTCCTGCCGGCCCACCGGCGTTACCTGCGGTTCACGGTAGGCCAGGAGCATTTTCAGTTTGCCGTGCTCCCCTTCGGCCTTACAAGCGCCCCTCGGGTGTTCACGAAGGTGATGACGGTGGTCGCAGCTCATCTGCGCAGGTCAGGGGTGTCAGTCTTCCCCTACCTCGACGACTGGTTGTTGAAGGCGGGCTCGCCCCAGGTAGTCGTCACCCACCTTCAGACTACGGCCGACCTCCTGCATTTGCTGGGGTTCTCCATCAACGTGCCGAAGTCGCACCTGTGTCCCTCTCAGAAGCTCCCCTTCATCGGAGCGGTTCTGGATTCGATGCTGTTTCGGGTTTATCCTCCCGAGCAGCGAGTCCAGGATTTTCAGGCTATGATTCCGATCTTTCAGCCTCTCTCCCGGGTTTCGTCAGGATGACCCCCGGCTCCTGGGCCTGATGGCCTCCTGCAACCTGCTGGTGCAACATGCCAGATGGCATATGCGGGCTCTGCAGTGGGACCTGAAGTTCCAGTGGGCACAGCATCAGGGCAACCTGTCCGATCATGTCCAGATCTCGGAGGGCCCTGCACAGCAATTGCAGTGGTGGCTCACGAATCGCGATTGGGTCAATGGCAGATCCCTCTCCCTTCCCCAACCGGAGCACACAGTTGTGACGGATGCGTCCCTCCTGGGATGCAGTGGCCACTTGGGAGAGGCGGAGATCAGAGGCCTCTGGTCTCCGGCGGAGTCCCGGCTCCATATCAATCTTTTGGAGCTGCGGGCGATCCGACTTGCACTGAAGGCATTCCTTCCCTCTGGGGGAAGTGTAGTGCAGGTGTTCACAGACAACACCACCGCCATGTGGTATTGCAACAAGCAGGGCGGGGTGGGGTCATGGACCCTATGTCAGGAGGCTCTGCGCCTCGGGACTTGACTGGAACATCAAGGCATTACCTTGGTGGTTCAACACCTGGCAGGTTCTCTGAACGCCAGGGCGGACGAACTCAGCCGCCGGTGCTTGATGGATCACGAATGGCGTCTGAACTCGGACGTGGCACAAGGTCTCTTTCTGCAGTGGGGAGAGCCTTGGTTAGATCTATTCGCCACCGAAGAGAATGCGCAATGTCATCAGTTCTGCGCGTTGGAATTTCCAAGGCGGCACTCGCTCGGCGACGCTTTTCGTCGCGAGTGGAGTTGTGGTCTGTTGTACGCCTTTCCGCCTATACCGCTTCTGCCCAGAGTGCTGAAGAAGATTCGGCGTGACCGGGCCCAAGTCATTCTTGTGGCTCCGGATTGGGCACGAAGATACTGGTATCCCGAGCTACTCGACATGGCACTCGATCCCCCGATCCGTCTGCCTCTTCGGGAGGATCTTCTGTCGCAGCAGCAGGGGGACGGTCCTCCACCTGAACCTGTCCAGCCTCCACCTCCATGCGTGGAGATTGAGCGGCGACAGTTGACAGCTTTCGATCTTCCTCCCGAAATCTGTGATGTCATTCTGGCAGCCAGGTGTCCCTCTACTAAATCGGTATACGCCTGCAGGTGGAACAAGTTTGTGGCATGGTGCACAGCTAAGGCTGTGGATCCCCTTTCTGCCCCTCTTTCCGAAGTCCTTCTGTTCCTTCTTTATTTGGCCCAGCAGGGCTCTGCTCTGGGCACTATCAAAGGTTATCTTTCGGCCATCTCCGCCTTACTCAGGCTTCCAGATCAGCCTTCCTTGTTTAAATCTCCGGTTGTTAACCGTTTCCTGAAAGGCATTACGCACACTTTTCCTCCCGTGCCGTTCATTATGCTTCAATGGGATTTAAATCTTGTCTTGACATATCTGATGTGCGCTCCCTTCGAGCCCCTTCATACCTGTCCTTTGCGTCTTCTCACTCTCAAGACGGCTTTCCTGGTAGCTATCACCTCTGCCAGAAGAGTGAGTGAGCTCCAGGCTCTTTCTTCCAAACCTCCTTTCCTTTCTGTTCATCCGGACAAGGTGGTTTTAAGGACCCGTCCTTCTTTCTTGCCAAAGGTTGTCACGCCCTTCCACATCGGGCAGACCATCACTTTGCCCACCTTCTTTCTGCCTCCGCATCCTTCAAAAGAGGAAGAGAGGTTCCACCGTCTGGACCCAAAACGTGCGCTCTCGTTCTACCTGGAGCGCACTCGACAGTTCCGGGTGGAGGACCAGCTCTTTGTTGGCTACGCGGGCGCCAAAAAAGGTCGGGCTGTGCACAAACGGACCATCTCTCGGTGGGTCGTTCTCTGCATCAAAGCCTGTTACTCGTTGGCTAAGAAGAGGCCTCCTGTGGGGCTGCGTGCCCATTCTACCAGGGCGACAGCAGCCACTACTGCCTTGGGACACGGCGTCCCCTTGCCGGATATTTGTCAGGCAGCTACGTGGGCCTCGCTGCACACGTTTACCAAGCATTACTGCCTTGACAGTTAGGTCCGGAGAGACGGCTTCTTTGGCCGTTGTGTTCTCCGTGACTTTCTGGTGTAATCCATTCGCAGACCCTCCACCGGGGTTGCTATTGCTGGGGTATCTATTCTAAGGTAAGGAATCTATCACTAACGTGTCTCTTTCAGATGCACAAGTTACTACTTGTGTAACGATATATCTGTAAGAGACATTAGTTAGTGATAGATTCCTTATCGCCCCACCCATCCTCCCCGTTCTGCGAACTGATTTCTAGGGTTAAGGTCATCCCTTTCAGGGCCCTAGTTTCATGGCACCAATGGTCAGTTTCTTGCATGGCTCTGCGTTCCTGGCGCGGAAAGTTGTGTACAGAACTGACGTCAGCGCGCATGGGTGGCACCTAAGTAGTCTCCGTGACGTCATCTCAACGCTTACAAGGCCAGCAACGGATGCGGAGCCGCACAACGCCACCTACTGACGCGCAGAGGTACTGCTAACGAAAAACTTTCCGGATCCAGTCTGACGCCTGGGGATATTCTAAGGTAAGGAATCTATCACTAACTAATGTCTCTTACAGATATATTGTTACACAAGTAGTAACTTGTGCGTCTTCTAAATAACCTAGCAACTCAATCCTACGTCCTTCATAAGTCACTGGTGATCGGTCTGGAGGTAAGAATGGTCTGTCTTTCTATATGGAATGAAATAACTCTTACGTAATCATGGTGATGCTCGCACTTGAGTCAACCAGTACACGCAAGTCTTTGTCTCCAACTTGAATATCTACATAGGGATCTACACACTCAGCCATATCACCACTTTTCACTTCACAGTCACACACCACAAGGACCAAATCTTGCATTTCACTAATAAGATCTTCAGAATCACTCTCCTTGTCTTCAGACACCACAGCTTCCTTGACCTCCTCTTTGGCGCCTTGGCACACCTTAGCAAAATGCCCCAACCTATTACAGAGTCTGCAACACATGTTTTTAGCTGGACATGGTTTGCCACTTTTTGCGTGAGATTGAATCCCACACCTGAAGCATATATTAGTCTGTTTAAAAAATGAATTAAACTGTCTGAACAAATTTGTTTGCTGATGTTTTTTCCCTCTTCAGCTTTTTCTTTACAGTGAACAGGATTCACATGTTCACTGCTTCTATCATTTAATTCTTTAGCAGATTTAAAAGATGTTTCAATATTTTTAGCTATTCGAATGGTCTCCACACCAAGGGGTTACCTAAAGGAAGAAGTTTCTGCTATATACTTCTAACAGTACAATGGCTGATGAATTGGTCCCAAATAAGTTGGCCACAGAATTTTTTTAATTGACATTCAACTACTAGTTTGCATAAAGCAGAAATGCATGTATCCACATCCTCAATGGGGTTTTGGGTTCTCTTAAAAACGTATGCCTAGGAACCAGCAACCTAGGTGGTACATCTCAAAAGCGTCAAACCACTGCCTCCAGGGAGTGGGTGGCACCCCTGAATTGCCCAAAAATGTCAGGGGGGTTTCACTGACTGCAAAGTGAAGACTAATCACAGTAAAATTAAAAATGGGAGAGAATACAACCTCTGTAAGTTGCTGTCCCAGAGGAAATTTTACAGGTTACTTCAAAGCTTGGATCTCACAACACCTATAAAGGTAGGCACATCACCATATGTAATATCCAGAATTTATGTACTACCGGTTGTTAGGTGTGCACGTCACTGTTGCTTCAAAACATGAATATGAAAATTAAGTAGTTCATTACGGTCTGCAATTTGCTGTAATGGCTGTCATGGTAGAGCTACAATATCTACAACAATGCCTCCCAGTTCAAAATGCCGATTTTGTTGTGGTGTTACAGCAAACAAATGATGGACGGAATGCTGACAATGCAAACATTCTCCCCCAGTCAAAAGATCTGGGGTAAATCCATCGTTCTTTTGCCCACTACGCCACCCCAGTTTGGACCCAGCCATATGCAAATCAGTCTTGACCCTGTGCCTCATGGGAACAGTCCAGACCGAACTGCCAAGCCAGGTCCTCCCTGGACCGGAAACCAGCATCCTGGGACCGGTTTCAGGGTATGTCACCCTTCTTCAGCCAGGCTAGCTTGAATCCAGTGGCACAGTGAGCAAGGGACCCACGTCTGGGCATACCCAACCCACTTAGGGCGAAAAGTGTTACAGCAAACAAATGATGGACGGAATGCTGACAATGCAAACATTCTCCCCCAGCCAAAAGATCTGGGTTAAATCCATCGTTCTTTTGCCCACTACGCCACCCCAGTTTGGACCCAGCCATATGCAAATCAGTCTTGACCCTGTGCCTCATGGGAACAGTCCAGACCGAACTGCCAAGCCAGGTCCTCCCTGGACCGGAAACAAGCATCCTGGGACCGGTTTCAGGGTATGTCACCCTTCTTCAGCCAGGCTAGTTTGAATCCAGTGGCACAGTGAGCAAGGGACCCACGTCTGGGCATACCCAACCCACTTAGGGCGAAAAGTGTTACAGCAAACAAATGATGGACAAAATGCTGACAATGCAAACATTCTCCCCCAGTCAAAAGATCTGGGTTAAATCCATCGTTCTTTTGCCCACTACGCCACCCCAGTTTGGACCCAGCCATATGCAAATCAGTCTTGAGCCTGTGCCTCATGGGAACAGTCCAGACCGAACTGCCAAGCCAGGTCCTCCCTGGACCGGAAACAAGCATCCTGGGACCGGTTTCAGGGTATGTCACCCTTCTTCAGCCAGGCTAGCTTGAATCCAGTGGCACAGTGAGCAAGGGACCCACGTCTGGGCATACCCAACCCACTTAGGGCGAAAAGTGTTACAGCAAACAAATGATGGACGGAATGCTGACAATGCAAACATTCTCCCCCAGTCAAAAGAGCTGGGTTAAATCCATCGTTCTTTTGCCCACTACGCCACCCCAGTTTGGACCCAGCCATATGCAAATCAGTCTTGACCCTGTGCCTCATGGGAACAGTCCAGACCGAACTGCCAAGCCAGGTCCTCCCTGGACCGGAAACAAGCATCCTGGGACCGGTTTCAGGGTATGTCACCCTTCTTCAGCCAGGCTAGCTTGAATCCAGTGGCACAGTGAGCAAGGGACCCACGTCTGGGCATACCCAACCCACTTAGGGCGAAAAGTGTTACAGCAAACAAATGATGGACGGAATGCTGACAATGCAAACATTCTCCCCCAGTCAAAAGATCTGGGTTAAATCCATCGTTCTTTTGCCCACTACGCCACCCCAGTTTGGTATTCACTCCTAATGCTTCATTATTTAATAAGTCTGCTACATTGAAGCAAAATACTTAAAGTACTTCCTTATTCAACATACTGCCGCTTTTCAATATAAGTTGTAAATGTAAACAGTCCAGGGGATTTATTCCAACATGTGATGAGTAAAATGGCAGTCGCCTGTGCATTGCCTGCGTCGATTAAATCAGTTGCGTTGTATTTGCCGATGTGGCTGACCATTAAACATGGCTGCTGCTTGATTGTTCTCTTCCTTGATGCCTGACCCTCTAAAATGGCTGTCGGACCTACTCATGTGGAACAAAACGTCTTCCAGCTCTGCCCTCAAATTCTGGCTGTGCCTGCACTGCACATACCACACACACAAATACCAGACCTGAACCGTCATCTTCAAAACTGGAACCAGAGCCTTCAAAACCAGAACCTTCCTCTTGAGGAGTCTGTTCCGAGTACTCTAGACTGTACAATCACCACCACACTCACAGTGTGCACAGCAGCCACTGTTCTCAGCTGACTTTTCTTTACTATAGTCCTACTGACTTCCGCTCCAGCAGATGGACGACCCTCCTGAAGATGCCAAGCGATGACAGGCGGTGAGCGATTGATCACTGTCATCAGGTACGCATAGGTTCTATATTGAGGGGTGGTTTCTTCAAGTTCGTCGCCAGAAAGATGCAGTAATAATCCTACGGAGCCAGGTTTGTAGCATTGATGTTTTATTGTGAGATTTGAAGGTGGA
Source organism: Calotriton arnoldi (assembly GCA_963921515.1). Taxonomy (NCBI): domain Eukaryota; kingdom Metazoa; phylum Chordata; class Amphibia; order Caudata; family Salamandridae; genus Calotriton; species Calotriton arnoldi. The sequence goes on along the minus strand of CAWUFW010008912.1, from coordinate 717,440 downwards.
AATCACCACGAGCTGCTGGCCACGTAGACACCATTTGCCTCAGCTCTTCCAACTCCCAATTCATTCAAAACGTAGATGTTCTATTGAATGTTAGCTCCACACCAACCTACACTGGGTTTTGCGAAGCGGTGTGGTACCAAGAATACTACAGAGTCCGGACAAGCGGAGGCATCTGGAGAGTGTACAAAAGCAGATGCAATTGTTAAGGTCTGCTAATCCAGTTATATATAGTGCCTTGAAAGTGTGGGTGAGGACTTTTGTGACTGGGGAGCCAGTGGAGCTCCTTCAGATGTGTTTTGATGCAAGTGTGGCGTGGGAGGTTGAGAATGATTCTGGCCACAGAGTTATGAATGCTGTACAGCCTTCTGGTGAGTTTTTTCTTGATCCCAGCAGGGTGTTCCCATAGTCCAGCTTGCTTGTGATCAGGGCCTGCATGACAGTTTTCCGGGTGCTGATTGGGAGCTATTTTAAAATTTTCTCCAGCATCTTCAGGTTATGGAAGCATGAGGCGGTGACAGCATTGACCTTGATGGTCATGTCGAGTTTCCTGTTGATGATGATCCTAAAGTTCTTGGTGTGGGTGGTGCAGTGCCATGCTCAAAGTGCTGCTGGGTTCAGATAGTGACGTGGTGTCCTTGAGATTAAAGTTTTACGGGTTCTTGTGGAAATATGAATACCCACTGCATCTGCATTGATCCCAGTGCCGAATCGTTTGACAGAAATCTTCAAGGAGCTGTGTGTTTTTAAATGTGTGCGCAGAGTGTAGGCAGTGTAGTACTTAATTGCAATGCATAGTAAATATTAAGTATACTGTAATTTAGTGGAAGTCCGATAGAAGTGCATGACATGTAGTGCAAGGCTTACCCTGCACTTCTGCCAACTACCTCTGGATGGCAAAAGACTGTCTTTCGTCGCTTTAGCACAATGCTGTTGCTAAGGGTCCACACCTCAAGATAATCAATGTAATACATATGGCTTCATTCTTAGAATCTCACTACAAGTGTCCCATTAATTCTAATGAGACCATCAAAATTATGAGGTCTGCGGAAACTCCATGAGCATGTCTTGTTTGCCCCAGAGCTTTCAGCTTTTCAAATCAACTGATAACTCTGGGGGAAACCTCTGAGAGTAATGGAGATTTACTGGGTGAATTGAACCCTGGATTGCAATTCAGCCAGTAATTCTCCATTTCTGCGAGGAACCTCGCACTTCCACTTAGAATGCCCACTAACTTCACGCCGCTATCGTTATTGGGAGCCCTGGTAACATTACCTCCAGGGGTCTGGCTGTAAAGAGTGGTGGTCCAGGGTATTTGCAATGACACCATAAGGCCCTCATTACTAGTGACTACTTAATTCCGATGAGGCTTGTAACAGTTCCGATCCCATGGGAATGATGCGATCCAGAGTGGCACCACAGATTTGGTTTCTTTCACCCTGAGATTTTGACTGCAAAAAGCAGCCAAAATATCTGGGTGAAAGTCTTCTGCAAAATGAGGCATGGCTGGAGGAATCGAATTCAGAATTACCAATTATTCCTTATTTCTTAGAGAATCCCTAAAGTCCAGCTCTAAAGCTGATTGTCCTCGCTCCAGTAATTATTGGTACTCCGGCGATCAGTAACTCTGCAGGTGGGAAAATACCTGCCCATTTTCCAGGCCAAAAGTAATGAGGGCCTAAGTCTGTAAAACTTAGTGCTAAAAAGAGTTATTACCTTATTGAAGGAAAGGCCATTTGCTTCTTGTTTTTAACAATTTACAAAATTTTAAAAGAGGATTCTGGGCCCCAGTTATTATCATTTCATTTTGCGAGTCTCTAATGGCGTCTTTTTGCGACTCGCAAAATGAAATGTAGTAATGTGTCTCAGGCACTTTAGTGATTCCCAATGGGGTTGCAATGAACCTGCCTCATCCATATTTATGAGGCAGGTCGCAATTTGAGGCCCATTGGGAATGGGCAAAAACACAGGGATGGTGGCCTGCTGGGGACAGCAGACTACCATATCTGTGTTTGCTTTTAAATAAAGCAACTTTTTTTTTTTTTTTTAAGTGCAGCCCATTTTCCTTGAAGGAAAACGGGATGCATTTCAAAAAGAAAAATTCAATGTTTCTGTTTCATTTTTTAAGAGTAAGCAGTCGTCCGTGGGACCACTACCTGCTCTTAAAAAACGTTTTTGCTGCCGGTCCCGTTTGTGGCCGACTTACCACCTACTTGAAGTAGGCGGTAAACTGTGATTGCTTTGTGACTGCATTACGGGCGCAAAACAATCGTACATCCCCCTGCGACTCGCTATTAGGAAGGGATGCCCTTGGCACTGCCTTCCTAATAGTGACTCACAAACCCTATTTTGCAAGTCAGTAATAGGTTACCTATTCACAAAATAGGGTTTGTACATAGTAAAATGCATTTTATCGGTCGCAAACGGCCTGATGGGCTTTTTGCGAGTGGTAAAATACATCGTACATATGACCCTCAGTCTGGAGAGACAAAGAAATGCAAATTTTGGCTGCAACCACAGAGAGCTCCCTGTCACTATGAGTCACTGTACGAATTTTAATATTATTTGTAGACAGTGTAGAGCTGAACGGAGATCTGCAGGGCATTTACCAAGAAAATGTGTTGCCCATAAAATCTGAGACCTGCTGATAGATGGCATGATGGGAAATCACCATGGTTTTCACAAAATGTTGCAACAAATTGGAAGTTAATGCTGCTGTTCTGAGATAGGAGTAATATGTTCATTCCAAGGTATGTTTTTTTTGTTGTAGAGTTTTATATAGCGCGAACTTGACCCGATTCGGGTATCAGAGCACTTTACATAGCACCAGTTACGTTACATGAGGATACACATTCATTTTTGTTAGGCACGGGGAGATTAAGTGATTTGCCCAGAATCACAGGATGTTCAGCGTCATTGCTGAGACTCGAACCCAGTTCCCCAGATTCGAGGTCAACCGCCCTAGCCGTTAGGCCAACTCCTCTCCCCATTTTAGCAGCTCTAGTGAAACCAAGGTATTTCACTGGAAGCTGTATCTGGTTTTTCACAACCACATGCTGGCTGAAGGTGATGCAGCGGAAACGGTGTATTTTTATTACCATATATGATATCAACAATTTCAATATTACTAGATCTTTTATAACAAGGCTTTCTGGCTCATAAGAACTCAATAAACATTTACAAAACCAGGTCCTCTGATGAACCTTTTTGTAGAGCTAATAGGGACTTGGCAATAAAGAAAACGGATGTAATTCCCTTCATGCGGACCCTAAATGAAGGGAATGCCTAATCTAACAACATTTGTCATTTACAAATCTGTCAATAACGGCAAACTCTGAATACCTATCAAGTTACCTTTATCTAATAATTTCAGAATATGAAATGGTCAATACACAAATATAATAGAAAACATAATAAATTTCTTCCTTTGTCCAATGTTACCGGTAGAATCATAAACAAGAGATATACAGTTTATAATGAATTCATCACAATATCAATAACAGGCGTGAGTGGAGAGAAGAAGAGACAAAAGAAATAGATCATTGCAATATCAAATGCAGTTTGATTTTCTTACGAACCTAGATCAACGAAAACTAATGCACAACGTGCAATAGTTAGAAGTGCTAACCTTTCGGCCGGAAAGGTATAGCTTAAGGCAACATCACCAGCCAGTGAAGTGCAAAGTAAATCAGGACAGCTTCAGTCAGGTTTGCAAAGACAGCAGCCAGCCAGAGTAGCACAGAGAACAAGCATTGGCATAGCCAATAGGTCTCGCCTTTGGGACCTTATAAGTGTTTAGCCATGCAACAGTTGATGTTGTTGCACCAAGGATATTGTGCTGCATAACTAAATACTTATAAGGTCCCAAAAGCGAGACCTATTGGCTATGCCAATGCTTGTTTTTTTACTAATTAAGCACTGCCTCAGCCTGCCTTCAGTCACAGCCATTTACCACATCCACTCACCCCCGAAGGCCCTTAGAGACCCTCAGCCTCCCTTGTTAGCTCACAGACAAAACACGCTTCAGAGAGACATTTATCTATGCTTCTGACAATCACAACTCTTCCTTAGATAACTTGTAAAGTAGCCCTCGAACTCTGTCGATATCCAGTCCTTAGCTGGCCAAAAACGTCCTGGTCTTCAGCGGCTGGGGAGGTAGTCCCCCCAAGCTACTTCACTGGGATTTGCTATTTCGGCGGCTATATACCCCACATGCTTATTTTCATGAGAAGCAGCAACAATGACACGTGCGAGCGCGTCCGGGGAAAGAGTCTCCACAAACCCCACATGACGCATCTTTAATTCTCTCAAATTTTCCTACCTTTGCCGCTCGGCTTGTGCAATTTTGTATTCAAAGAGAAAATTCAAAAAATTATAGCAGAGGACATTCAGAACAATTTCCCTTTTTGTCCATTAGTTTCAGACTGGAGGGGTCGCGGTTATCAACAGCTGAGCTTTCAGCGGCGAAGAATATGAAGCGGCCCCCATCCTCGTGAGGACTTTAGCACCGCAGTCACAGCGACAAATTAGAAGAGGTACTCGTGTGCTTGTCTGTGAACAAACCCACCGGATAAAAGTGCCTTAATTGCCAGTGTAGCACCTATTAGCCCCCGAACCTCTTCCCTCAGGGTTCGATTTGAAAACGTGCTTCTGGTAAAAGGCAGACCACGGCTCATTAAAAAGTCCCGGACAGAGCAGCACCGCTATTAAAGGAAGCCGGCTTCCCTCCTGTTTTTCGGACTTTTATGGACCGCAGAAATAGGAGTGAGATGCCAAGGTGACATTTTAAAAAGCCAGTGTTGTCAAGCACAGGGTTTCCAGCACGTGCACAAACTCGAGCCCGCTGCTGCAAAATAAAGAAATGTATCCAATGTATTCTAGGCAGAAACTAAACCTTGTATGTTTGCAGGCGAGCAAGAGAATGCTAGTGGATCGGTTGATGGCAAAAAAAAATACAAATAACCAAGTACTGTAACTAAACGAGTGGTGCGCGCGCAAGACGCGAAAGTGAAAGCTGAAACCTGATCCGGAACAGACGGCAGACTGTACGCTCCCCGCTGCTAATTAAAACAAGCCCGTGCGCGCGAGAGCGAGTACCATGCCATATGTTTTGAATTATCGCGCCCGTGTCTGGGCACGATAATTCAAAACATATGGCGCCTGTGCGGGTAACCGCAAGCAATAGGCCACACACGCACGAGCGTGTGGTGAGCTTTTTGAAGCCCCCTTACAATAAGTCTCGCAGAGCAGCACATGCGCGCTGCTAGGCGAGACCTAAAAATAGCAAGGCTCTCCTCTCATAGAAACAGCTACTACTAGAATTCTTTCTTCCTTAAATAATTATACCCTTAATGTCAAATGTCCAACCCCCTAATGTTACTTTTCAAGACCTCTTCACGATCTTATTGGTTTTCAAAATAAGGTGATCATCATCCCATTCAGTTCATCCAGGTTCTTTTCAAGCAGTCTTTTGTTTAATTCGAAAGATGTCATCCTTCCGCGGAAGCAGGAAAAGAATCTTGCAACTTTATCCACGTCCTCGCGCACACTCCACTACAGCTTGCAACATTTGTTGACAAAATCATTCAACGAAGAATACTATTCAGCACTGAGAGGAAATTCCTAAAGATTACTTGTGCACAGCTAAACAAATTAAACAGCATTTCAGAACTAGTGAAGGACAAAATACATTTCTTCACCGCCTACATTTTAAGAAAGAAAATCACTCCAGCAAGATTTTGAGGCCTTCATAGGAAAACCATGAACTGCAAACTGACAATTTTGTAGGAAATAAAACACACTTCATTATAAAGAAGTACAAAGAAAATGCATAAGAAAATTCATTATGGCAAAAGATTCATTATTCTGATTACACTCATAAGCATAATCTAATTAGACTCATTAATAATTATTATGTCTCTGATGTTATAAAGAAAAGAAATAAGCATTTCACCTAACAATTTCCATAAACATTCTTGTTATTATTTCATAATTCTATATGAAAGCTTTTATAATGCATCATTTTATTTTAAGTCTCTTTCTCTCGTAATGATTTTAGTCCACATAAAAGAATATTTATTCATGCTTTCTGCATGTCTAATGCTACTTTCAGTACTACACTTGTTGTGCTTTGTCTTGCACATTTTTCACGTAAACTTGTAAAGAATCACCCATATTAATATGTTTTCACACCATTCGTCATTTGTTTTTGTTAATAACACGCATATGGGCAGAATTGATCAAGCAAGACTATTTCGCAAAAATCATGCTTCATCAATCCCCCATTTGATGGCGACTCAAGCCATCACACAATCTACAAAATCTGATTATGAACTGATTTGTTTCAGAATGAGGTTGTTTTCATCTGTTTCAACCCAACACCCTCTACATCTCTCATTACTTCATAATAAGCTCCTTTCCTGTCTTCCATTTTTATTTCTTCTCTCTTCCTTTTTCTTGCTCTACGTTTAGTCTCTAGTGTTTTGCTTGTACAACATTTATATATCAAGATTACCATTAGTACGCCAGTAGCAATAGTAATTATTGGTGTTAGTATTCTCCCTAACAAGCTATTACTACATTTTAAAAACCAATTACCTTCTGAGGAAAAATCCTTACTAAGAGGGTCATTACGATGGCGGACGGAAAAAAATCCGACCGCCATGGTAGCGGAAAATTACCGTCCGCAGGTACCGCGGAAACACCGCCGACCCTATTAGGATCAACCGCCAAAATATTCTGACCGCGGCGGTAGGAGGCATCGAAAAACCACCCGTAGAGGGCAGAGAAAGTGAAAATTCAACCGCGACGGTCAGTAACATAGCGGAAACACATCAACTCGCCGCCAGACACGCGGAGTGACCGCCAATGATATTATGATATCCCCGATGTCACAGCGGTACGTTCCGCTGTTTCCGTCCGCCGCGGTCGCTAACAGTAATGAATGTGAGATACGGCGGAAGGCCTGCAGCACAGCCATCGCTGCGGATGCTCCGCAAAAAAATGGCGGCCAAGTAAAAAAAATACACAAAAAGGCCACCAAATGCACACAGGCAACTAACCCTGCCCCCAAAATAACCTGAAACATCCCAATGACACACCCCCATGGCAAAATCAAATATACAAATCACAGGACAACCCACACAGCACACCTGAACTGCATTACACCATCTTGACACACCCACATAGCTGAGTATAAAACCAGCCCCTTCCCTGACCACAATTCTTTGCACTACTCCAGCCCTGAAGGAACCAAACCCTGCAGCACATTGGATAGGCAAAACACCACACATCTCACCAGCACAACAACACACACACACACACCACCCTCACATCTGCACCCCAAAACATCAGCACAGCACACACAATGGCACCACAGAAAATGCCAAAATTCACTGACACGGAGTTGACAGTAATGGTAGATGAGATAATCAGAGTAGAACCCCAACTCTTTGGCAGCATGGTCCAACAGACACCATTAGCCACAAGAACAAACATGTGGGCAAGGATAGTGGGCAAGATCAATGCAGTAGGGAATGTGCCCCGCAACAAGAATGAAATCATGAGGCAGTGGCATGACCTGAAGAGTGTTGTCAAGAAGAGGAGGGCCAAGAACCGTGAGCTGGCTGAAGTGACTGGTGGAAGCCCTCCCATCCCACCAAAACCGTTCACTGCATGGGAGGAGAAGGTGCTTGCCATACTGCATCCAGAGACTCTTGAAGGAATACCCGGGGGAGTGGAGGCTGGTAAGTACCAACTAATGTATACCATGAAACTGCCATGTACTGTCTTGCACAACTACAAAGATACATCCCTGAGGCACAAGTACACACATCTGCACCCCAAAAACACACACAGGTCACACTGATTTTATATCCACCCCACCTCAAACATCACAAAGGTAGACAACATCTACTGTGATGTATGTGTCCAGGCAAGCAGCACTACAACTCCCACCAGGCACACCCTGCCCCATCCCTCAGCAGGATGGAGCACTCCCTCCCACCCACAACCATGTGGCAGTCATTGTGTGCTACACCCTCACCTAACAGGTAGGTAGCCATCTTTCCAGGGAGGTGTCTTTGGAATAGGGAGGCCTGCACTACAACTGCCACCAGGCCCCCTGTCCCACAACTGAATAGGATGGACTACTCCCCCCCCCACAACCATGTGGCAGTCATTGTGTGCTACACCCTCACCTAACAGGTAGGTAGCCATCTTTCCAGGGAGATGTCTTTGGAATAGGGAGGCCTGCACTGCAACTCCCACCAGGCCCCCTTGTCCCACAACTGAATAGGATGGACTACTCCCCCCCCCACAACCATGTGGCAGTCATTGTGTGCTACACCCTCACCTAACAGGTAGGTAGCCATCTTTCCAGGGAGGTGTCTTTGGAATAGGGAGGCCTGCACCACAACTCCCACCAGGCCCCCTGTCCCATAGCTGAGCAGGATGGACTACTCCCCCCCCACCCACAACCATGTGGCAGTCATTGTGTGCTACACCCTCACCTAACAGGTAGGTAGCCATCTTTCCAGGGAGATGTCTTTGGAATAGGGAGGCCTGCACTACAACTCCCACCAGGCCCCCTTGTCCCACAGCTGAGCAGGATAGACTACTCCCCCCACCCACAACCATGTGGCAGTCATTGTGTGCTACACCCTCACCTAACAGGTAGGTAACCATCTTTCCAGGGAGGTGTCTTTGGAATAGGGAGGCCTGCACCACAACTCCCATCAGGCACACCCTGCCCCATCCCTCAGCAGGATGGAGCACTCCCTCCCACCCAGAAGCATGTCTCAGCTATTGTGTTCCTTACCCTCAGCTAACAGGTAGGTAGCTATCTTTCCAGGGAGGTGTCTTTGGAATAGGGAGGCCTGCACTACAACGGCCACCAGGCCCCTTGTCCCACAGCTGAGCAGGATGGACTACTCCCCCCACCCACAACCATGTGGCAGTCATTGTGTGCTACACCCTCACCTAACAGGTAGGTAGCCATCTTTCCAGGGAGGTGTCTTTGGAATAGGGAGGCCTGCACTACAACTCCCACCAGGACCCCTGTCCCACAGCTGAGCAGGATGGACTACTCCCACCCACAACAATGTGGCAGTCATTGTGTGCTACACCCTCACCTAACAGGTAGGTAGCCATCTTTCCAGGGAGGTGTCTTTGGAATAGGGAGGCCTGCACTACAACTCCCACCAGGCCCCCTTGTCCCACAGCTGAGCAGGATGGACTACTCCCCCCACCCACAACCATGTGGCAGTCATTGTGTGCTACACCCTCACCTAACAGGTAGGTAGCCATCTTTCCAGGGAGGTGTCTTTGGAATAGGGAGGCCTGTACTACAACTCCCACCAGGCCCCCTGTCCCACAGCTGAGCAGGATGGACTACTCCCTCCGCCCACAACCATGTGGCAGTCATTGTGTGCTACACCCTCACCTAACAGGCAGGTAGCCATCTTTCCAGGGAGGTGTCTTTGGAATAGGGAGGCCTGCACTACAACTCCCACCAGGACCCCTTGTCCCACAGCTGAGCAGGATAGACTACTCCCCCCACCCGCAACCATGTGGCAGTCATTGTGTGCTACACCCTCACCTAACAGGTAGGTAGCCATCTTTCCAGGGAGGTGTCTTTGGAATAGGGAGGCCTGCACTACAACTCCCACCAGGACCCTTGTCCCACAGCTAAGCAGGATGGACTACTCCCCCCACCCACAACCATGTGGCAGTCATTGTGTGCTACACCCTCACCTAACAGGTAGGTAGCCATCTTTCCAGGGAGGTGTCTTTTGAATAGGGAGGCCTGTACCACAACTCCCACCAGGCACACTCTGCCCCATCCCTCAGCAGGATGGAGCACTCCCTCCCACCCAGAAGCATGTCTCAGCTATTGTGTTCTTCACCCTCAGCTAACAGGTAGGTAGCTATCTTTCCAGGGAGGTGTCTTTGGAATAGGGAGGCCTGCACTACAACTGCCACCAGGCCCCCTGTCCCACAGCTGAGCAGGACGGACTACTCCCCCCACCCACAACCATGTGGGAGTCATTGTGTGCTACACCCTCACCTAACAGGTAGGTAGCCATCTTTCCATGGAGATGTCTTTGGAATAGGGAGGCCTGCACTATAACTCCCATCAGCCCCCCTTGTCCCACAGCTGAGCAGGATGGACTACTCCCCCCACCCACAACCATGTGGCAGTCATTGTGTGCTACTACACCCTCACCTAAGAGGTAGGTAGCCATCTTTCCAGGGAGGTGTCTTTGGAATAGGGAGGCCTGCACTACAACTCCCACCAGGCCCCCTGTCCCACAGCTGAGCAGGATGGACTACTCCTCCCACCCACAACCATGTGGCAGTCATTGTGTGCTACACCCTCACCTAACAGGTAGGTAGCCATCTTTCCAGGGAGGTGTCTTTGGAATAGGGAGGCCTGCACTACAACTCCCACCAGGCACACCCTGCCCCATCCCTCAGCAGGAAGGAGCACTCCCTCCCACCCAGAAGCATGTGGTAGAAAGTCCACCCAAAAGATGCCAACTGTACAGGTAAGCAGCCAGTGCATGCACCCCACCATTCCTCAACGAAAGCATTGAGCTAATGCCAACACAATGCCACACATCACAACAAAATACACCCCAATTACATACCATTTGATAGAATGCAGACAGCGATGCGTATGTAACTGTGACAGAAACAGAACTGTGACTCAACTAAACCCATGTGTAAGCAAATCAGGGACTAAATATGCACTGCACAGAATGCTATGTGCAAATTCCATGGGTGCTGAGCATTAAGGACCATAGTAACAATGAAAAGGCATGGCCTGTTGAGCAAATAAATACAAGCACAGAACATTACAAAGGTATGCATGAGATAACAATGTGACAATGTCTAGTACATGTGCATATGTAACATCTGTCGGGAAGAGTAATCATCCTCGATGCATCACATCAAGTTGCATGGCAGCCAGTTGTCAGATGACAACTCATCAGTTCCATACAAAGAGTGTCAAGTTGGGCATGGCATCCAATGACTTGTCACACCATGGAACAAGATGTATGTACCTCCATATCATGTCATGACGAACAACACTGTGCAGACATTCAACTCATGAAATACGTAACTGTGTGTTGCATAACATGTAAATAAGAGACATCAAACACAGCAAGCCATATGGCTGTAAGTCAATGACCATGTACCCTCTGTTCCACAGGTGACCAATAACTGACTGCAGAGGACAACAACCTCAACCTGCAGAGCCAGTCTCCTGCCACGGAACATGGACACTCGGATGCGGAGTCCTTGGATTCTTTGGATGAGGAGCTCCAAGCTGGACCATCTGGTGTGCCAGGGCGCAACCGGTCACATGACCCCACTGCCCCCCCACCATCAGCAACAACAACAACGCTGACCCCTGCTGGAATGACCTGTGCCGGCACCACCACCACTACCACCTTTGCCTGCAACATTCGCCCAGCCACAGAGGATGCCCAGCCCACACCAACAACTGTGGAGGGCAGGCGTGTAGCTAGAGTGGTGAGGCAACAGGTCAGTGATAGCAGGGCAGGTGGGAGGACAAGTGGGACTCCAACAACACCGGACACTGTGACCGAAGCCCTGGCTAACATCACCAGAGTTGTGGGTGCCTATGAATGAACGCACAGAGGCACAAATGGGCCAGGCCCACGAAGATGCCCTGGAGCACCAACGTCTGCTGAGGTCCATAGACAACCGTATGGGACAAATCGTAGACCTCATGGGCCAGTTAGTGGCGGTACTGAGGGACAGGCCAGTGCCACAGACCACACCTCCACCTCCCCCCGTTGCCACGCAGGATGACAGTTCATCATCCACCCCTGCGAGCACGGAGAGGGGTGACTCCTCAGACCCCACTGGCCCAGCAGACGATGCCCCCCTGCCAAAAGAAGAAGGGGCCGTCCAAAGAAGAACTTGGGACTCATCCGTGGCAAAGCACCGGCCAAACGCCAGTCAAAGAGCCAGCCATGATGTCAACACTCTTCACCCAACCATTGACTCTGTACACTGTCCTCACCCACACTGCCATGGTAATGGCATCCGTCTGTTGGACTGTGTCACCACAGCAATGTGGTGCCTACCCGATTGTCTCATCTACCATCCATAACTGCCAACTCATTGATTCACCATTCACACTTATGTAAATATCCACTTCCCTCTCACAGATACCCATTGCAAATAAACTACAAAAATGCAAAAAGGTGGTTGAGTCTGCTCCATGTTTATCACAGTATGTGCAATGTTTACCATGGTTACAATGTCACAGGAGCATGGATCCTCTGTAGGCAAGGGGAAGCAGAAGGGACCTAGCAAAAGACAACAGAACAAAAGTCACTAGTCAGGTGGTGGCATCACAGCCATCACACAACACATGTCCTCACTGTACAACAATATGCACACATAACAATGTGCAACAGTACCAACAGAGACATCCTGTAGCAGTTCCTACATACCCTGTATCCAACACATAGGTAGCCAGCACTGAGTCAACAACAGGATGCACTCACAAAGATCACATAGACCTCCACCCAAACAACTAAATCAACAGACAATGGACCAGTTGTACATCGTCACCCACCTTCAAGTGAAGTAGCGGTTGATGAGCTGCTGACGCTGGTCGACACCTTCCTCCTCACTGCTATCCTCGTCACTGGACATTTATGGGATCGCAGGGGGGGGCCCTGGCTGGTCATCATCGTCCAGGATCATGGGTATTCCTTTCCGTAAGGCCAAGTTGTGCAGCATGCAGCATGCTACCACTATCTGACACACCTTTTTGGGTGAGTACATGAGTGCCCCCTCCGGTCCAGGCAGCGAAATCTCGATTTTAGGAGACCAAAGGTTCGCTCCACCACCCGACGTGTTCTACCATGGGCATTGTTGTAGCGGACGTCAGACGGTGTCCTAGGATTGCGTAGTGGGCTCAGCAACCACGGTCTGTTGGGATATGCAGAGTCACCTAGGTGTGAAATAAACATAACGATTCAGTAATACAACTGTGGCAGAGGACAGCATGACACACTCAGCACACAACTTGACTCTGCCTACTCACCCACAATCCATGCCCGCTCTGGAAGTAGATTGGCCATCAGCTGGGGCACAATGCTGTTGTGCAGGATGTATGAATCATGTGCAGAGCCCAGAAACTTGGCACATACATACGATATGATCATATCGGCCTGGCACACCACCTGCACATTGATGGAATGGAAATGTTTACGATTCCGATAGATGTGTTCCCGTGCCTGTGGTGGAACCAGGCCAACATGTGTGCAGTCAATAGCACCTACAACATTCGGGATGTGGCGAAGGGCATAAAAATCCGCCTTTACATCCGCCAAAGCCGCCCTCCTTGGAAAACTGATGTATTGGTCCTTGTATCGCATCATGGCCAACAGGAAATCCCTTAGCACCATGCTGAAGGTGGGCTGAGACATCCCCCCTGCAATGCCCACTGTCTCCTGGAATGACCCACTAGCCAGGAAATGCAGTGCCGCCATCACCTTTGTTTTGGTTGTCAATGCTGTTGGGTATGTCCTGCCAGCCCGCAGGTGAGGATTCAACATGGCACACAGGTCTTGGATGTTCGTGCGGTCCAGATGGAATCTGCGTATCACGTCATCATCCTCAATGTTAGCCAGCAGGGTGACAGGACGATACACATTAGGTCGCCTCCTAGGTGAGATGAAAGGGGACACGTCATTGCAACAGACCATGAGATGTGCACAACTCCGTAGCTTCTGATTCACACAGCGCAAACATTGACTGGCATCACAATGCATCATACAGTGCAAGTCAATAGTCGTGACACATAGAGAATACATTGTACTACACTTCTTCAGTATTACCACTGTGAGAACAACAAACATGGAAACTGTGTCTGTGAATGGTAATAGTCACATTTCAGAATCTGGTGCAAACAGCCCGGACAGTAAATGATACAGGACATGTGTGAAACAGAAACACTGCTGGCTTCCAAATGTCTGCTGTACGTGCCCCACATTCTTGTGCAATCATGACAGGGGACACATGAACTACACAATTTGTCCAGTTCTGAAGGACTCAGCATGGAATGTGAGCCAATGCTAATCCACACAAGTCTAGAGACTCTCACAGACATATTTACAAGCCTGTGCTAATATCCACTGTCATCAGTAGACATGCCATACATGCTGTTACACACAATTCAAAGTCAGTCAATGACTAATAATGAACAGCATATGCATATGCAGTCTTAACGTGAATCAAGACACAACAACACAACTGCACAATATCATCAGCAAGCACACAGATTGTCAATGTGGCACACAAAAAGTGGATAAGGTACGTGATCCAAAAGGACTGTAGACAAACGTCAATCTGCACTAAAGTTGCACTATGACATACAGTATGAAGGTAGCACTGCCCAGACACAACTAAAGTACAACATTTGCCATGGAGCTAGTTCTCCAGCTGCTTTGACACACAACAGTGACACAGAAACAACCTACACCACCACCCGGACAAAGCCACACCACTACACCTAAAAGTCAGCGCATGAACATACTGAGTAAATACCGAAGACACAACAGCCTCATGCACATAACAGCAGGGGATGTCATCGCACGACACGGGTACCAAAGGACTACTATCAAAAGCATCCTGAGCCACATACCACACAGCCTGTCAGGCACAACAAAGCGGACTCTCAACATTCCTCTGCAGACAAAGATGCTGGCTGTGCATCACTTGTTGGCCTCTGGTACCATTAGAACAACAGAAGTCTGAGTTAGATGGGTGCCACAGCCAGCCCTATCAAGGTATATCTCACCTGTCTTGGATGCCATCATTAGCTTGAGTCAACAGCACCATCAGTACACCCACACAGCGCAGGACCAGCTTGTGCCCCCGAAAGGCTACCACACCATAGCAGGCTTATCCACACGTGTCAGTTTAATATCACTGCACACGTGTCCTAATTGTGCACCCTGCCAAAACTACACACACTTACTGCACATGAAAGCACACGCAATACTGAACTGTCCAGGTCAATTGTGGATCACCTTCTACTGGTCACAGATGCCATGTCAAACTTACCAGTCAGTGAGCACCAGCACCACATTTGGCTACAGTCCCTCACCAAGCCAACAATCTTCATGTGGACAAGGTCAATGCACCTGTCCTTGGTGAGTACCAATGTAACACACCACACACATCAAATCCACTATCAACATACTCACAGCTGTGGAAAATACATGTGACAAATTCACATATTACCGGCCGACCAACATGAGCATATATCCTACACAATGACACAAGTAATGCTGATGACATTTTGCATATATGGGGACAAAACATACCCAAATGCATACAGACAGGTCAAATGATTAAGGAGGAACATATTTCAAAGTGTGCCGGTGATGTATGTTACAACCTTCAGTGTGTATAGCACACACATGTCCATGTGGACATATACTCTTGGTTTTGCTACAGCGAACAATAACCTAACATGAATGCTGTAATAGGTGATACCAAACAGACAACAGTGTGACATATGTGGTGAGTAATGGAGACAATGCTGAAATCTTTGTACAATCATGTACTGTGTAGTGACATATTGTGTGAGATATGAATATGTGTGTAAAAATTTGGCTCAGATACGAAATTTGGGTGGAAATGGGGTGAGAGACATGAACTTTGGGCAAAATGTTTGGGTCAGATATGAAATTGTGTAGGAGTAATGTGCCCCATTAGTCCTTTCAGTGTTGCACTTGGTGTTAGATATGAAGTTTAGGCTCTCATTACGAACTATAGCTCATTTTAATTACATCAAGTTCCATGTTTAATTGAAAGTGACCACTGTTCGAAGTACAGATATGACCCATGACATTGACACTACACGATGTGTCCATTGCTGCATTAAACGTGCTCTAAGAACACCATCACGCCCATAGTCAACAATGTCATGCTGCACCCTCGCCGTAGCTACCGCCTGGCACCAGTGGTGTGTCACCGCCATGGTCTGAGACACCATGGCAGGATTGCTAGGCATATACACATGGCTAATGGCGGATGGCATGCTCCGCCACCCAGATCCCGGTCACTCATGGCAATGCATGGCTCAGGAATAGCGGGAACTACCGCCTAGCACCAGCGGTGTGTCACCGCCATGGTCCGAGACACCATGGCAGGATTGCTAGGCATACGGATGGCATGCTCCGCCACCCAGATCCCGGTCACTCATGGCAATGCATGGCTCAGGAATAGCGGGAACTACCGCCTGGCACCAGCGGTGTGTCACCGCCATGGAGCATGCTCATCCAGCCAATGGGAAGCGCAATCGCGGTTGCCTGATGCAACTTTGAAAATCGCGGTAGGCGTGCTCCACCACCGCGGGGCCGGTCATTGGATGCACTTGTAAGATGCACCACCGTGGTACCGCACGCCTGTCCCCTGCGGTGTGTCACCGCCATGGAGCATGCCCATCCAGCCAATGGGAAGCGCAATCGCGGTTGCCTGATGCAACTTTGAAAATCGCGGTAGTCGTGCTCCGCCACCGCGGGGCCGGTCATTGGATGCACTTGTAAGATGCACCACCGTGGTACCGCACGCCTGTCCCCTGCGGTGTGTCACCGCCATGGAGCATGCCCATCCAGCCAATGGGAAGCGCAATCGCGGTTGCCTGATGCAACTTTGAAAATCGCGGTAGGCGTGCTCCGCCACCGCGGGGCCGGTCTTTGGATGCACTTGTAAGATGCACCACCGCGGTACCGCACGCCTGTCCCCTGCGGTGTGTCACCGCCATGGAGCATGCCCATCCAGCCAATGGGAAGCGCAATCGCGGTTGCCTGATGCAACTTTGAAAATCGCGGTAGTCGTGCTCCGCCACCGCGGGGCCGGTCATTGGATGTTTTGAATGAGGCAGACCTGGAACACCAATTGCAGCAGCTCAGAACAACATAAAGGAGCCCTGGGGGCTATATATGTGTGTGAGAGAGCCACACATTGCCACAGCTCACTGAGCCTGCTGCCTGAGACCCCTCACCTGCTGCTGCCTCCAGGGACTGCTGCCTGAGACCCCTCACCTGCTGCTGCCTCCAGGGACTGCTGACTGAGACCCCTCACCTGCTGCTGCCTCCAGGGACTGCTGACTGAGACCCCTCACCACCAACAACCACTGCTGCTGTCTCCTGCCCACAGTGATGGCGAGGACTGAGAAGATCCGTGCCACTCCCTTCACCACCGAGGAACTGGAGCTCCTGGTGGACGAGGTGCTCAACCAGTATCCAAGGCTCTTTGGTGCGCCTAATGTCGTGGTGAGTAACTCAGAGTGTGAGTGAGAGTGCAGGGTGGGGGACACATGAAGTTGATCTGCTGCAGTATGTGCGTGGGAGTGTGAGGGCAGGTCATGCACTGCCTAGCATGCCGTTTCCAGGGGGAAGGTATGTTTGGCCTATTCAACAAGTTTCCCTGCCTGCACATCCAGATGTGAGGGAAGTTTGATGTCTTGTCAGACATACAGTGAGGCTGCACCTTTTCATTTCACGAGTCAGGACAGTGATTGCCAGTCTACATGTCTGTATGTGTCCCTGATGTCCTTCACAGGCCCATCTGTGGCCTTAGCTAGTGTTGCTGTCCAGAGGGTAGTGAGGCCATTGTTTAGACCTCTATATGTGCCTCATCTCTAGTTCTGCGCCATACTCATGACCTGAATCCCCCCGGGTGACACTCTTGTTGGTCATTCACCTATGACACGGTACATTCAAACATTATTGTGCCCGGACTCTTCCGTCCCCACCAGCATGTGCACATACTCGCATGTGTTGGCACTGTTTGTGTTTACAAATCGTCACTCCATGTAAGAGATGAGCGGCCCCACGTTGGACCTCTGTGTGACCCCAAATGGCCTGCACATTCACTGCCCAATCTGACAGTGACACGACACTGAATGTACAGAGTGTCACATATGTGCTTTTCCTCTTGAGTCTCCATCAATGAGCCATTACAGAGATGTATATTGCACACAACAGGCCTTGCGATGAGGGTCTGCGTTTGTGAGGTCATGTCCCTCAATGTGACATCCATGACACAGTGTGGCAGTTGAAGGGCAAGTGCTTTGTGGGCTGCGCAGTGTTGGGCACAGTGAGTATTCCCAGTCACATATGTAGTGATGTCATGCATGTCTTGTTATTCCCAGAATATTGCATTAGATGTGGTCAGCATACACATTTAGCTCTCTGCTGGCGTCCTGCATGGCCAGGAGATGGGCATGTACTGTGTCCACCCTCATACCTGCATGCATTAATGTGTGTTTCACACATGATGATGTTTGCAATTAGCAGATGTATTGTCCCCGTTGACGTGATGGCTGAATTTGGGGGGTGTCAGTGTCATGGTCCTGCACTGGGGAATGGTGGTTGGTTACACTGAATGTTGCCCCCTCTTGTCTCCCATGTCTGCAGCTCAAAGTCAACCAGCGCAAGGCCATGTGGAGGGCCATTGCATCAAAGGTGCGTGCACTGGGTGTCTCAAACAGACGGCGCTCCCACTGCCACAAGAGGTGGGATGACATCGCCCGGCTAAGCAGGAACGTGGCTGAGATGACACTGGGGCTGATCCCTCGATCCAGCAGGTTGGCGCGGCGCAGCATGACACCACTAATGGCACGCATTTTAGCAGTGACGCAGCCTGACCTGGATGCACGTCTTAAGGTGCAGCAGCAGCAAGCTGGTGGTGAGTATTCTGTGAGTGTGACTCTGGTTGTTGTTTGCCAGCATGTGCTCCAGGCCTGGGCCAGTGCAGGGCTGTGATGTTGCTAGTGTGATGCAATGGTGTGTAAGTGGCCGTGGTGTGGGGTGCAGTCGTCATGCATTCCCCCTACATGTACCTTCCCATGTCATTGGTGTAATGGGCCTTGACTTCACATTTGTAGTTGTGGCCTTCTGGTATCATCTTCATTGGTGTCGTCACGGACATCCCATGTCAGAGTCCAGCAGAGTGCATGATCTGAGTGTGCCATCATCAATGTGTGCATTGCCTGACGTCAGATTAGTGCTGGCTACACATCTGACATAAATGTGCAACTGTAGTTGTGCCCCAAGATACGACATGGTGGATGGCATGTGCCCATGGACATTGTGTGTGGTTATGTTGGGGTCTGTGTCTGTGTTGGTAACTTCTGCTGGATCATGTTGTGACGTTGGCAACATGTTGTGAGTAGGATCTTTGAACCCTTCAGGGCCCTAGGTGTGCACAGAGGGATATGTGTGTTGTTAGACGTAAAAAGACATCAGTGCATAAACAGTACACCAATACAGGGTGCACAGCCGGCAGTAGGCCATAGGCCATTTAATTTGATTAATTTGATTAGTAAACGTTTTTCAACTTTTCTCATTTTCTCAAAATTTGTCCATTTTTATCACAAGTAATCCAATAGAATCAGTCTTAATCCAAGTCTTCCAAAATGATCTTTATTTGATGGTTCCAGCGTAAATGTACATTACTCATCAAAACCCAATGCATTTCGGGAAAGAAAGTTCCCTTCGTCAGGGGTCACTACAATGGAAACATAATATTAGGTACCATCGCAGCGTGTATCACGTCATAACTTTACATTGCTTTAAGTTTCTTCATCATTATACATCATTAACAAAACTAGCTACGAACATTTACAATTCTAGTACGAAACACAATAAAGTATCATGTCTTTTATTGCAACCTCCAATGTGCATGTACCCTCGATTTAACCCAAACAGCACATCTAGTCCTACCTTATGCTTAACACCCCCCGAAACCGATGCAATGTCTTTTTGGATAATATTGGCATGTATGGGCAGAACATGCAACGGGGTTGCACGCCAAAATTCTGTGCCTTGAGAGCATTATTGAACTTTAAAACAATGATTTATGAAGAGCAAATGATTAAAAGAAGGGTGTGCTCTCTATAATCTATGTGATGTTGTTAGACGTAGCCACCAACAGGCTAAATGGCTGTGTGTCCATCACATGGGTGAATTATGTACAATTTTGCATCATGCCACGGTAATTTAGATGTTTGTATTGAGGTTGCACAATGTAACTGCCCATGGTGTTGTCCAACATGGATCATTGTCCATCATTAGTGATGCTTCACTTGCAGATATTTGTTGACTTGATGCAGATGTACTTATCCTCTCTCTCTCATGCAGCATCTCACATGGGCACGGAAGGACACGGGATGGACACCAGTGGTGAGGCATCAGGCACAGGTGATGCTCACCTGCATAGTGACACGGATGTCACCAGCGCATCAGAGGGGGACCGTAGTCATCTAGAGGAGTCCCTGCCAGAAACGCAGACCTCTACGTCATCTAACGATGGCGGTGATGCATCTATGTTTTTGTCCGAAGGAAACGGGGACTCTGCCTCCTCGTCCACCACACAGCGTTCAGTGCCCACCCTCCCTGCTACTCCCACTTTTGCTCCCCGTGTTCGCACCACGAGGAAGGGAAGAGTGTCCTTCATCCCAGGCACCGCTGCCCCTGCCCCTGCCCCCCTTGCTGCCATTAGTGCGGAGTCTGTGGACCTTTTGTGCCAGCTGTGTGTGGGTCAGACAGCTCTCCTCAATGCCTTCCTGGACCATGACAAAAAATTGGCACAGGTGGTGGCTTTCATGGAGGGCGTGCATTCCGACGTGGGTGGGCTACACCGGACTGTACAGTCTCTGGCCTCTGCAGTGACAGCAGCCATTCAACTTGCCCAATCCCATGGTCCAGCTCCAGTCCCTAGACCCACCACCCTGACAGTGGACGCATCTGATG
Organism: Calotriton arnoldi; assembly: GCA_963921515.1. Lineage (NCBI taxonomy): Eukaryota > Metazoa > Chordata > Amphibia > Caudata > Salamandridae > Calotriton > Calotriton arnoldi. The sequence goes on along the minus strand of CAWUFW010008912.1, from coordinate 696,627 downwards.
ATGTTGAGCACACACCCTAGACGTCAAGGGACAGATACATCACGCGCAGCACACAGCAGCAGCAGCCCAAGCAGTCCAGGCCGCAGACACCATCCCCACATAAAGGTAAACCCACACCAGAGCGCAGGAGCAAAAGCCCTTCAGGCCACACCCAGGGCAAGGATGGCAAAAAGCAGGCCTCTGGCTCACATGCCTCAGAGGCATCCCCAGCCAAGGACTCACCTGTCCCAAAAGTGTCTTGCAGAGACAGGCACACAGTTTTCGTGCCCAGTGACAAACAGGAGCCTGCTAAGGGTACAAGTAAGAAGGGCTCCAAGGCTAGTTCACCCACAACATCTACTCCCATCCAGAGCCCTGTGAAGCAGGGTAAGGAGGCCACTGTAGGGGGACACCTGGTAAACAGGTGATGCAGGGGCAGAAGCAATCCGGGGCCAAGCGTCCCAAAGGATCCAGCACGTCCCCAGAGGGGGGACCAGCATCTGCAGCTGATCCAGCTTTTGTGACCAGTGTGCCTGTTGTATACACCCCACTTGGCCTTAATCCCAGGACAGGGAAGCCATATCAAATCACCAAGAAGCGGAAGGGCACCCCTCAAACTTCACCCACACACACTGGGTCTCGTGCAGGCATGAGTCCACCTCCACGTGCCACCACCCCACCTTGACCTAGCAGCCCTGAGGCTTCCCAAACCACTGCTGGCTCTACCACACCTGGACCTGGCAGCCCTCAGGCTTCCCAGAACACTGATGGCTCTACCCCAGCTGGGCCTTTCTCTCCCGAGCCAGTACCCCAACTGGCCCCGACAGACAGCCACCTCCCAGTCATACTGCCAGCCAAGTCTGAGTGTTAGTCCCCCTCACACACATGTCTGTCTCACAATGGTGCCATGGCATGGCCATTTTTGACACCCTGAGTGTGTTGCTGACCATGGCAGAGTACTGTACCACACATTTACAGTGCTGGATGTCATGTACCTCACCTGCACTGTGTCTTGGCCACTGGCCTTGCTGTTCACTGCTGTTTGCCCCTTGCCTGTGCAGCTTCTCATGTACCTCACCTGCACTGTGTTCTGGCCACTGGCCTTGTTGTTCACTGCTATTTGCCCCTTGCCTGTGCAGGATCTCATGTACCTCACCTGCACTTTGGACTGGCCACTGGCCTTGCTGTTCACTGCTGTTTGCCCCTTGCCTGTACAGCTTCTCAAGTACCTCACCTGCACTGTGTCCTAGCCACTGGCCTTGTTGTTCACTGCTGTTTGCCCCTTGCCTGTGCAGCTTCTCATGTACCTCACCTGCGCTGTGTCCTGGCCACTGGCCTTGTTGTTCACTGCTGTTTGCCCCTTGCCTGTGCAGCTTCTCATGTACCTCACCTGCACTTTGGACTGGCCACTGGCCTTGTTGTTCACTGCTGTTTGCCCCTTGCCTGTGCAGGATCTCATGTACCTCACCTACACTTTGGACTGGCCACTGGCCTTGTTGTTCACTGCTGTTTGCCCCTTGCCTGTGCAGGATCTCATGTACCTCACATGCACTTTGGACTGGCCACTGGCCTTGCTGTTCACTGCTGTTTGCCCCTTGCCTGTGCAGCTTCTCATATACCTCACCTGCAATGTGTCCTGGCCACTGGCCTTGTTGTTCACTGCTGTTTGCCCCTTGCCTGTGCAGCTTCTCATGTATCTCACCTGCACTTTGAACTGGCCACTGGCCTTGCTCTTGTCTGACCTTTGCTGCATGACTGTGAAATGTAAATAAAAAGAAGATATTTACTCCTGTTGTCTGCCTTGTCAATGTCCTTGCTAAATAAAGGGTTACTGTGTGGGTATTGTTTACTGTGACACATGCTCTATTTTCCACTTCAACATTGCCAATGTCTTGTTTCCTCTGATCATGTTGTTTCAACTTTTGTGTCACAGACTTCTGCATCTGTGTGTGTTGGCTTGGTAGTATGTGTGTTTGCTGTGGACTGATTGACTTCCTGGGTGTGTTGTTGTGTGTGTGTGTTCATGGTGTGTCACTCATCTCTGTTTGTAACTGGTATGTGTGTTGTGCACACACTGCTTGGTGTGCATGCAGTGCTGTAAGTTGATGTTGCCTTGTCCTTGCCTGTTGTGCACCCCCTGATGTTTGGCTGTTGTAGCATGTTGATATCTTTGCCTGTGCATGTGTTGTGACTGATGTGGCTGTGTGCAGTGTTTGTGTTGTGTTGTGTTATGCAGTTGACAGTTGCTCTGTGTGTGGTGTTCTATTTTCCTGTCAGTGTGTGTGTGTTGTTGTTGTGTTTGATTCAGGTGTGTTGCCATTGTGGTGTGCCTTACTTGTGTGTCTGTCACATGGACTGAGGTCTATTGTGGTTGCCGTGCTTATTTTATGTGCATCCTTGGTGTTTTATCCTCTCACATTTGATGTGTCTATGGTCATCGTTGTGCATGTGCAGACATGTGGTACACTATGACACCATTTTGAGTGGATGGGTGTTGTGGTATGTCTGTCTATGTGTCATTGTAGGCCCATTTCTGCCTTTTGTTCTCCATTATTGTTTTTAGTGGATGCACTTCTTATATGTGTTGTGGTATGTTGTCTGTGCGTTTCTCATGACTGATGTGGTTGTGTACTCCTGTTGTGTCTGTGCTCCCATTGAATTTGCACTGTTTAGCTGCACAGGTCTTGTCTGTTGTAGTAGTTCTGTGTGTGTGTTTTGATTGTGTTCTGTGTTTGACTGTTGTTTTTGTGCGTACAGTGGTACTGCCATACCTGTGTGTGTGTGTGATGTTTGTGGATACCACCAAGGGGGTGTGTTTGATTGTCAGTGTCTTGACTGGATATTATTGTCAAGCTTCTGTGTGTTTGTCACTGGTGTTGTGTGCTGCAGGTGTGATGGGTGTGGGGGTTGGGTGAAGGTTCATACTTGTGTTTGACTGTCATGGAGTGTTGCAATGGGCCCTGTGTGTTGTGCTGCTGACATACTCCTGTGATGTATTTGGATTCAGATGTGTGGCTGATCAGGGTTGGACTTCATACCCTTCCTTTCATCCCTGTGCCTATTCATGGGTTGCCTTGCTGTCTCCTTGAGTTGTTGCAGTGAGGTGACTGTGGTTTGACTTCACTCACTGTGACTGCCATGTGTGGATTTTGGGCTGGGGTGGATGTAATGTGTTCCTTCCCTTGCATGTGATGTACAAATTTTTGGTGTTCAGCTCCTTGCCATTCCATTTGTGTGCACCTCACTTTGGGTTTCCTATTTGTTGTCCTACATTGCTGTTGACATGTGGTCTGTGTTTGTTGCTGTGTGTCAGTGTGGGGTATGTCTGTGTGACTTGGCAGGCTGTGTGTCCATTGGAGTGTTTGTTCATTGTCTGTGTGTGTTTAATTTGTGCTTGGACTCAGTTTACTTGCCGTGAGTGGGGTGTTGTTGTGGTGTGTGTGTTCCCCTGGCCCAGTGCTTGTACGCTGTGTGTTACTCTGCTGCCACACCTCATGAGGCTGTCTCCCTAGTTGTTTGTTGTGTGGTACAGTGTGTGTGTTCACCTGGCTGCTTTTTGGGCATGTGGGGGCACAGGGAGATCACGTGGCATGTCCCTTCATGGTGTGGGTGGGCCTAGTGTGTGGAGTGTGGAGGTGTTGCCCTGTGTACTTTGGGCACTGCCCCTGCCTTGCGCTGGCCCAGCCTACTACATTGTGTGCATTTTTTCTCGCGGATTCACTGCTGCGGTCACGTGAACTGGACATTGTTTCAGGATCGCGGACATGGTGGCCTGGGTGTGGAGGGGTGGACTAGTGGCAGGTGGGACATGTGTGGCTACACCTGTGGTTGTGTTCCTGTCCCCACCAGGGTGTCTGGTGGGGGCAGGCCCCTTACATCGGACATGGATTTGTGTGTTGTGTTTGTTTGCGGAGTTGTGTGATGGGGTACCTGCGTCGGCGTCCGCGACGGTCCATGGCTTGCTGTAGGTATATCATGTACAGCGCCGGGAAGACGTGTAGTGCCGGGTCCATGGCGGTCGGCTTCAGTTATCGATTTAGCGCTCCACTGTGGTGCTTCTGTATGCTCAGAATGTCCGGTTTCTCCGCTGCGGTGGGCCTGGCTGTGTTGCATCCTAATTTGTACGGCGGGAGGGACGTCATTCCGTACGGCGGTGGCTCTGGATTGGTTGTCTCCGCCGCGCTGCGGGCACGTTTTGATTGCGGTCCGAGTTGCACCGCGGCGGTCAGACAATGGGCTGTGTTTGGCCATTGTAATATGGCAAACGGATGCACCGCTGCTCACGGGCGGAAAAAAGCATTTACTCCCACCGCCAGCATCGCGGAGGTGCATCCGCCAGTCATCGTAATGGACCCCTAAGTTTTTCCCATGCACCATCAACCTTCAGTTCAGTTAAATCATTACACAAATGTGTAATGTTACTGATATACTCCTCCAAGTCTTTACTTTTGTCAGGGATATAAGTGCAACATTGTTGAATCTTCAACATACTCCAGACTCCACCCTCTTTTGCCAATAATACATCGAGAGCAAGTCGATTCTGTAAAACCATTGATCTCATCGCAACCGTTTCTGTATCTCTCATTAAAAACCCACCAGCAGAATCCGTTGATGCACCAAAAATATCACCCACTATTTCAGCAGCACTAATTCCTCTTTTACTCTGTGTTAGTTTCTTTTCATTGGTTCCATGATTTTCATCCACATGGTAGACCTTTGGGAAAACTACACCCAGGATAAACAGAATCAGTCCCACCTCTTAATCCCCAACCTCCTGTAATTAGGAAGGTATGTTCACATTCACTAGAACCAATGAAATAATTGTTAGCTTCCCTTTGTGATGCCAGTCTAGAGTCATTGCAGCATACGTCTCACCTTTCTTGTAATTCCCCTCCCTATGAGCCCATGGAGGTATATTAGTCTTTTGTTCTACAGCTTTTCTCTTAAAATCTTGTCGCCTATCTTCTACAGTATTTATAAATTCTATTTCTAGACTATGTAAGCTACAGGTCAAATTATTTCGATGCGTATATACAGTATCTATTGATTTAGTAGTATGAAAAAAATCACCCATGTATTCTGCATTCATTGCGCTACTTACTATATTCATGTTCTTCTTAATAGGGACTTCTGAAAACACTAGATCATAATTAGAGTAAAAGTATTTAAACTGTTCCTTCCCATAGAATAAGCTAGTTAGTACACTACACAAAATACCATATGTTAATGAAAGGTGGTGATAGGTCACTCCTTCCGACACAGACGATGGTAATTGCATGCATACATAACGATCTCTTGCATCCATAGTGTCTACATATTCATACAACAATTTTGTAAAGTCATTTAACGAAAAATCATTAATGGATTTATCTTGATGTAAGTCATTCCCTGTTAGTTTTTCAATATTCGTCTCTGGATCTTCTTTAAGATCTTTCTTTTCGTTAATTCTTATATCAACATGATTATTAGTAGTATTAACTCTAGTAGAGTACATAAAATACGGCACTATTATAATGTTAACCAGACGAACAACATTAAAAGGACACATATAAAGCAAGCATTAAAACATCTTCGCCTAGTTAAACCCTGATTTTGATTACCAGTCTCATTTCTAGCCATTTTATAAAAAAACCTATAAAAATTAAAAACTAGTCAAAAACTTTAGTCAAAACTTTGTGTTTGATTTGTGTATCCTCACACTTTGAGACTTTTCAAGCTTCAGCCCACAATTCGATTTATTCTCAAAATCTCCTCTCTCTTTTTCTGCACCCTTTTTCTTTAGCACAGTTTGTTTAGGGTGGCTCATATGATGAGTTGCATCTGGAACATGATTCGATTGTCTCTTTTTCCCCAAACGTTTGTTGCAGCAGCTAAATACGTCTATTCAGGGGCTATATATTTCTTGTTTGGTATTTTTGCTCTTTTTGTTCTGCGCACTGTACTTTCTTCTTCAGTATCACTTTGTTCAGATTGGCTAGATATTCCTATTATTCCTGGAACCTTTTCATTTAAGGTGTATTTCACTTGGGGGGGCGTGGTTTGCCGAGCTGCGGAATGGCTGCAGACTAAGCGAGCTCCGCCGGCCGGGAATTAATCCTTAATGTATACGGACACCTGGTGAGGAACTACGGTGCAGGTAGCAAACCGAGGCGCTGCCTGGAGACTGCAGCGGCGTGTGATTGGTCTGGTGCGCCCAAATTTCGCCATACGGAGGTCTGTGAGTCCAGACCGTGAAGAGCGGGGCAGAGTTCTCCCATCCCCCTGGATAGAGACTCGGCCTGACGAAATACTCCAGCCCGAGGCTTCGCTCGAGTGACAGGCCGCGGCGCCTGAGAGGGGTGGTGACTCTCGGGCCCAAGAGACTGCGGCACAGCCCCCGGCGCCGGGGCTCTTCGCACCAGAAACAGTGAGTGCCGCTTTGCTTGGCGTGAAAGTTACAATCCGGATTTGCACAGTGGGTGCAGATAAAGCGTGTACACGACGGCGCGGCGGAGCATACAGCCGCTGCGTTGTACAGCAGTGTACTGGACGGATACTCGGCAGGTGACTCCTAAAGGCAGGACCCAGTGCGGAGAGTAGCGCGTGTGGTCTCCCCGGCCCGCGACATCGCTGAGGAGCGGTGCGGCTGGCTGAACGGGGCGTCGCCGAGCTGGAAACCTGGGCGCCATTTTCGAATTGGGCGAGTACGCCCAAGTTACACGGAGGATTGGGGAAGTCTACCTGCGGCAGCCGGAGGGCCCCGAGGCTAGAAAAACCACTTCGCTGACGGACGGAGTGCAAGACAGGCACCCCATGGCATAGCTGCATATCAACGAGCGGGGATTGTGAGGCCCATCAACCAAGTGCTGGTCAGCAGTGTCGCCCTGCCTTTGAAGCCGTTTCCTGTAACCAAACCTAATTGGTCACAGCAGAGTCATTAGAGGCAGCGGGGCGAGTCGAGTGGGGCAGCGCCTGTCCATTCCACATCCCAGACATTCACCGTAGGTATATGGCCACAGTACACAAGTGGAGACGGATCTGAAGGAGAGACCTGTATAGTGTACAGTTTGAACACTGGCAGCAAACGTGGGAGATACTTGTCGGCTGGAGCACTTGTGGTAGCCATATAAGGTGGCAAGGTGGATAGCCCTGGAGTTGCGGCGGGAAACACCTGGCACACTGAAGCCTGTGAAGGGTGGAGACATACCAATATACGATCACGATCGAGCACAGTGGCAAAGCGGCACTAAGGTGGGCACAGGTTGCCAGCGATGAGTCAGCACATAAGGGCAAGCGGTTCAGTGGTGCATGCGTAAGGGGCCGGACCGTACTTTCAGTGCATTGTGCGACGGAGGGGGCTCTACAGACCGCGTGCAGGTCGTTGCCCTGATTTGTGCAGTGCATAGGCTCCGGTCACAGAACTCTATACCTATACCCAGCCTGTCTTGCATACATTAAGAGAAAATGGGCAAACAAGATGCTAAGCAACTCAAGCTGAACTTCGAAAACAAAATGGCCACAGGTTCACAGAATCAGATCCCGAAGCCAGCACGGAGAGAACACCCGAAACCCAGACGGAGGATCAAGGGGAGGACTTACGTACCCTTATGCTGGAAATAAGATCTAGTCTGCGGAATATTGACACTAAATTGGATACGCTCACTACTCAACTAGACATAGTCAAGAAGCAGGTAGGGACGCATGAGACCCGCTTGGATGCGCTGGAGAATCGCAACTCGGACTTCCATGAGTTCCAAGTCGAAACAAAGGAGCAGTTGCTGCACATGGACAAAGTGCTGGGTATCATTAGGGCCAAGAATGAGGACTTGGAAGTGAGATCCTGCAGGAACAACCTGCGCATTACTGGGATACCGGAACCGACAGCCATCTCCAAGATGGAGACCTACATCTCAGACCTGCCTAACGAACTCTTTGATCCCCACCTGTCTGCCGTGTTCGTGGTGGAGAGGGCACACCGAACCTTAGGCCCCAAGCCTCCGGTCGGAGCCACACCCCGGCCCATCCTCGTAAAAATCCTGATCTACCAAGACCGGGATCTCATCCTAAGGCTAGCCAGAGAAAAAGGGTCAATTACACACAAGGGAAATACCATCTCCTTCTATCCCGACTTCACACCGGCTGTGCAGGCGGCGAGGCGAGAGTTCCTGCCTGCAAAACGTATCCTTCTTCAAGCACAGATTCCCTACTCATTGCTGTACCCCGCTAAGCTTAAAGTGACACACGATGGAACAGCTCACTTTTTTACTGATGCAAAGTCTGCCAAGCACGTTGGTGGGAGGAGGGGCAAGCAGGCCCAAAGCTCTACAGACTCATCAGCGGATCGCCTCAGCGATAATGATTGACATGGGTATCGTAATGGTTCAGAAATTGCAGATTCAGTTACAGGTTGGGCTGGATCTAGATGTCATTGTGCATTGCTATTATTATATTTAACTGTTCGTTCTCTCCTTATAGTACTAGTCTAAAATGATTACCCGTCATTGATTTGACCCTGGTTGTAGGGGCACCTCGGCATATATCCATGTTAGCGGTTACATAGTAGTCCTCACCGCAGTGCTCTCGGCCACCCTGTACATTACAGGGAACTTCGCCGGCTTCACTGTGCCCTCATGGGAGAGCTCCCAACAAAGGACATTACTGTTTTGTTGTTTAGGGCGGGATTTCTTCAACCTAATTGGGGGGTTGGTGTGAGTGGTGGGTGGGAAGGGAGGGGTTATGTTATGTTTACTGCCAGATATATGCTATGCAATTTCAGTTACATCCATTGGGAGGTATGGCTCATTGTATCGTGCTCTAGTCCCATTGTTATTTACCGGTCACAGGATAGTTCACTAAATGACTACGTTCAATTTTTTAACATGGAACATTCGCGGTTTAAACGACTGCAGAAAGTCAAGACTTGTCCACTCATATCAAGTACGCCACCAGATAGACGTATGCATGTTAAAGGAGACACATTTACATGTCACGCCCTCTCCTAGATTAAAACACAGCAGATGGGGGTTCACGTACTCTTCAATTTACTCGAATTACTCAAGAGGGGTGGCGGTGTTGATCAGAAAGGGGTTAGACTGGAGAGAGACTGCGACACAGGTGGATTCCAATGGCAGATACATTATAATTAGGGCTCCCGGTTTTCCGTTTAAACGGATATTTACATATAAATACAGACGGAAAACAATTTTTCCTTTGTCTGTATTTATATGTAAAAACGGCAAAATACTAGAATCCAGAGTTCTCGCCACGCCACGCCCCTTCCTGCTGCTGGAAATTCCTTCCCGGGCACGCACACAGCCGCACCCGAGTACTTCACAGGTCTTTTGAAGACCATTTACTTGTAAACGAGGCTTTATTGTTCTTTCACCCCATGGTTAGTCATGCAGCATATTATCCTGGGTGGGTGAACACGGCGGGAAGGGGCGGGAGCATAGTGAACCTGGCGGGAAGGGGGCAGGAGCAAAAGTAGAACACTGGAACCGAAAGTACAGTGGGAAGGGGGGCAGGAGCAAAGAAAATGCAGACAACGGGAGGGGGTGGTGAACACTGTGGGAAAGGGGGCGGGAGCATAGTGAACATGGCTGGAAGGGGTGCAGGAGCAAAGTAAAACAACAGGAAATTAGGACACAAACAGTGCGCTTAGGTACACCTGTCAAACTGCACAGCGCTTAGAAGCAAACCAGGATGGATATCTAACAGCAGTTCGCACAGCTCATTTTGAAGCCTACCAGCAGCCACTCCAGTATTCTAATATGACACTTCGCGCCCTCAAGGTTTCGGTTACTTAAAGGGGTATTAAGGCTCCGTCTAGCCTGCTGCCCTCACCGGTGATAACCTCCCTTGACTCATCAAAGAAGGAAGTCGGGCATTACACCGCCCGCCCGCGCCAGCTCCTGTGTGTGCAGAAGATGTTTGCATTTGCATTGATTTTCCTGTCATCTGTTCAGGAACACACGCTTTGAGCTCCACAATTGGAAACGTCTCATTTAATCCCTGCGAACAATATTTTAGGCTGTTGCGGAAAAAACAATATTTTTCTGCGTTCTTGTGAATGATTCTGAAATAAAACCTGATACTGTACTCTGGGGTGAGTAGCAAATTCCTGGACCAAAATATACCAGTTTTGTGTAAATGTTAACCTGTTTACCGCCTGATAAGAATCTGCTAAAACACAAAGCTGAAACTATAAACAATATGCAGGCCAAACTGAGTCAGACTGCAAAAATAAAATTAAAAATAGTATAAGACACTTTTGCAGAGAAATTTGCACTAAATGACCGCTGTTCAACCGACGTTTGCAACAACTGAAGGAACAATTAATGTTGTTTGTGCACTGGTCATTTTGGTGTAAACGTTAATGCAAAATTGTCAGACACCAATAGCAATCTGTCACCAAGTGGGCTATATCCACCCACATCATACCTGCTAAAGAACCTCAGAGAAAATGCAAAAATCATGGGTGAAATAATTGAAAATGCCAAATGACTCCCATGACAAGTTCCATATTTTTCTATGGTTCTGAAGAAGCTCTGCAGACCGAGGAGGCAGTATCTCTTAGGTGACTCATGAGTTACGCAGAGGATTCTGGGAAATGTGGCTGACAGTCACTCAATCATACGGGAGGCAGGTTTCTAGCTGGCTTTAGATGGAAATACAGAAGCGCTGGAAGGAGTTTGCTCCTGACAAGTGCTTGTACTCTATCCTAAAGTGTTTTTATAGCAGAACTGAGAAGCACAGGTACTCTCCTTTTCAAATTACTCAGTACCAAACCATTTAAAGCACTGCTAAAGCCACAACAAATCGCTAGTTTAAGTGAGCGCATGTGTGCATTGTACCGGACCATTTAAAGCACTGCTAAAGCCACAACAAATCGCTAGTTTAAGTGAGCGCATGTGTGCATTGTCAATTTAAATAAATGTGGAAAAATACTAGCTGTAGCTTCGTCTTTTGCTTGTGGCAAAAATAAATGTGGATAAATACAGAAAAAATGCCCAAAAAATAAATATGGATAAATACAGACGGAAATGGCAAAAAAATAAATACCATAAAACCGGGAGCCCTAATTATAATACAGGGCGAGTTGGGGGGAACACAGGTGATACTTGTTGCTTTGTATGGTCCGAACGTAGATGCCCCCGGTTTTTTCCAAGACATATGGGCCAAAGTGAGGGCTACAAACTGTGATACTATTATTTGGGGGGGGTGACTTCAATGCCATACTGCCCGATGAAATGGATAGGAAGGGGACCGCTAGATCACTACATCCGGCAGCTACTGCTGCGTTGAATGCCATTATCGAAGATGGGGATCTCATTGACATTTGGAGGCATAACCACCCTGGGATTCGGGAAGGGACATGCATAACTGAACACCATAAGGCCTGGTCCAGGTTAGATTTTTGTCTAGTGTCCAGGGATGTGGCCACGTGTAGCAGTGAGGTACAGCATCTCCCCAGATCATTATCAGACCATGCGCCCAGTATATTGCGATTGACTCTGCCTAACCCCACCCCGCCCATGTATACTTGGCGATTGCCACAGGAAGCCCTACTAGACGACGTGTTTCGAGAAGAAATCAGAAATGACATCACGGACTACTTTACCCTGAATGAGGGATCGGTTGCCACTCAGGCCTCATTATGGGAGGCTTTCAAGACAGTAATAAGGGGTAACTGTATAGCCCGGCAAGCTGGAGTATTAAAATCGATACGAGGTACGATTGCAAGGGTAGAGCAACAAATAAGAGAGCTTGAGACAGAGTTCTATAAAACAGGTGATTGTAGTACGCTGGCCCTATTGAAAGAGAGGATGTTGGAATTTGAGGAAGAAGCACAGCGGGAGATCAAATTTCTAGGGAAGTATGCCTAGGCCAGGAGGTACGGGGAGGGGGACAGGCCAGGGAGGATGTTGGCATCAATGTTACGTGCACCTTGCACCAATGCCTACATAACTGAACTAAAAGCCACACCAAATACAGTGATTCGAGGCCAAACACCAATTTTAGAAGCCTTCTCACATTTTTATTCTGAACTGTACACTTCCCAACAAAATGCTACTCCGGAGTACCTACAGCCCTTCCTGGACTAGCTAGAACTTCTCTGGCTGGGACGGGGGCACAGGGAATACTTGGACAATCCTTTTACTGTGGAAGATGTGGCCCAGGTTATAAAAAGCTTGCCATTAAATAAAGTCCCAGGGTCGGATGGATTAACCACTGCGTTTTACAAGACGTATGTGGAGGAACTAGCGCCACGTTTGACTGCGCTGTACGAAGAGGCTCAGACCGCGGGCATACTACCACCTACAATGAGAGAGGCAATAATAATAACACTGCTGAAACCCGGTAAGCCTGAAAACGAATTGGATTCCTACATGGCCTTGTCACTCATAAACGTAGATGTTAAAATTCTGGCGAAATTGGTCGCTAACAGATTACAACCTCTACTCCCGCTCATTGCACGCCCGGAACAATCGGGCTTTATTCCCGGGAGGTCCACCTCCCACAACCTCAGAACCTTCTTCTCAGTGGTACACTATTTACATCCAGATGTGCAAGCCGCCGCAGTATTTCTTGACGCGACTAAAGCGTTTGATACGCTGGAATAGCCCTATTTGTTTAGAGTCTTGGAGCGCATGGGGTTCAGCCCAATGTTTCTCAACCTTATTGTAGGAGAGTAGGATCTGCCTCTTATGTTGCCCCCACTTTTTTTCTGATGTTAGCACTGGTTTCTGGCTATAGTCTGGCTGGGTCCCTGCCAATCAGGGCCCCAGCCTCTCTGTTCTCTCTAAACGACATGGAGTGCACTCTAGGTGCACTAGTGATTGGATACTGTGGTGCCTTATGAGTCCCTAGTATATGGTACCTTAGGTGCCAAGGGCATAGGTACTTCACAGGCCTACCAGGGGCTGCAGCATGTGTTATGCCACCCCTGGGAAGCAGTCTAAATCTGACGCCACAGGCCTGCTACTGCAGCCTGGGCGAGGTGGTGCTAGCACTCCTCACTGAGATATAGGTTTCCTATATCTCTCCTGCACACACATATAAACCTATCAGTCACCCCTAAGGCAGGCCCTATCAATCCTGAGGGCAGGGTGCTTGGCTTCTATGTGAGGGGGTGCCTCTGCATGAGCAGGGCCCTCTGCCGTTCTCAGAGTCCATTCTCTGGTGCTGTTTGTGGATGCGGTTAAACCATATACTCTTAAGTGCATTATATCCTCGCGGTAAATGCTAACTTTGGAATGGCTGCATCAAAACATGTCGTGTTTGGTGTCAAACATCTTGGAATACTACCCCCGCCAATCTTGGCGGCGGGGGTAGCATTCCACCCTTCTAGAGGGATAAGACATGTACCTGCTGTGGAAACGCGGTAGAATCCTAAAGAGCCCTGGCATCACAAAATGGATGCCACCAGTCACAGACACTGGGCTGCCCTCCTGCTGATGACCGAAACTCACAGTGGAGGAAGCCCAACAATAGGCATCCTGTCACAGGGAGGTGTAACCACCTTCCAGACAGGGTTTAGTGTATTGGGGCTGGGTGGGTGCACTCTTAGAGTGCTTTGAAGTCCTGCACTGGGGGAGCAGAAGGCTCCTCTGTGCATATGCCAGTTCAAACCAGCTCAGGGGCTACCTGCCCCTGCTCTGGCGCGAAACTGGACAAAGGGAAGTGGGTGTAGCCACCCTCCCTTGACCCTCCCATAGGTGGGGTCATAGAGCTAGTCCATCCCCTCTTTTTAGTATAAGAGGGGAACCTTGCCATTGCAAAGCAGATAACCCCTGGACGACGCTCTACAGAAGAATCCTGGCCCTTCGACGTTCCACTACCTTTGGAAGACAGAAGAATCTCCCTTGGAGTCAAGGAGTGACTCCTGCTTGGCAGGCACCAAAACGACAACGACGGTCGCAAACTACGCCGCTCCCGCCGGAGTCCGAAGTCCCTGTAGCCCAAAAAGTGGATTTCCTGACCTCTCCCAGGCCATCGTGAGTCCCCAGCGAAGCTGAGGCAAGTGGACCCCACGAGTAACGAGGAACCGCGACCCCTGGGTACCGTGCACTATTGTCGAGTGCAACCCCTTCACAACGTTTCACGAACTTGTGCTTTGGACCACGTGTGGTCCCGACCTCCAGCAGGAATACCTCCGAAGATCAGAGGCCTACACCGTCCCGAGTGACCGTGGGCCCCTGTTGAGTGATTCCGCCCGAGGTGTCTTCGCGATCCCTTGCCCGCCGGCTTGTGGGTCCCCAGAAGACTTCTTAAAGAAACCAAAGGGCTCCCCTGGTTGCTCCAGGCCTGCCCTGACTTACCCTCGCTGGGTGAGTCCCTCAGACCTTGCTGGTCTGCGCCATCGACTTTTCTTCATCTCCCCGAGACTTGCTGCTGCCAAGGCTTGTTGGCTCCAATCGAGTTGCCGACACCGCAGTCAGCTGCAGACGTCGAGGGACACACAGAATCCAGCTCCTGGTCGTCGTCGACACCTCCTGGACCACGTGGCTGAAGAGTCAAGGCACCCGCAACCGACCTGAATCAACCGACGACGGTGGGCATCCATCTTCCTTGCCCCGGGTCACTGCCTAGTGACTTCGAACACTGTCCCCTCTGCTTTCAGGTCATCCTTCTTCAGAATCCAGGCTTGGATTCCACCGGACACTTCTTCAGCTCCCGCAAGCAGCAAGTCTTCTTTGCCCGCCATTGAAAACGACGCCGCGACCCGACACCAAAGGACACCTGTGCACCCGGCTTCCTGGGTGAGGTAACTCCAGCACTACGGTGCTCCTGTGGGTGTGGGCCCTAGAACTACTTACCCTGTAAGTGACTTGCTTGTAGGTTCTCCCGAAGTATCCTAAAACTCTTTATTTCCAACCGCGATTTGCCCCTTTGAAGTTAACGGCGATTCGCGCCTGTGTATCCACACTGCACGCGTTCCCCGTGGGTCCTTTACTTACCTGCCTTGGGTGGTTTTGTGAGGCCCCAGCACTTCTGAAGGCCCTAGGCCTTGTCTCCCTGCAAGTCGTTGTTTCTAAGTCTCTTACTTAGTATATGGTCTGGTACGCCCCTAGGGCCCCAGCCATATTTTGTGCTTAACTTATTGTGAAACGTTGATTTGTGCATATGTTTGTCTTCTAATCTCATAAAGAGATTAGTAGAGAGTTATTTAGAAATAAATACATATATATTTGATATATATACCTGTGTGGTGTCTTTTCATTTGGTGATTCAAGAGATTATATGGTAAAACAAGCTGCTTTACATTCCTCCGAGACTTAGCCTGAAGGCTGCTCTCCACAGCTACCACTAGGATAGCTTTCTTTAAAAGGTTGTCTTAAACCTATCTACCATAAGAGTCGATTTGCCCTGGTGCAAGGTGTCCACTTTAATTAGTGAACAGCATATACCAGGCCAACTTCTCACATTGGTGGGCAGCGTGTGGGATTCCAGCTTGCCATTGTTTTACCAGAAAATCTCTATTTGAATTACTAACTGAAAACCATTATAGGTACTCAAGGTACATATAAAGTCAAGCTTAGTATCAATAAGTTCTACTGAACTTAGAGCTGTGTGCCAAGGGATAGCACACCCTTTCCACAGCTCAAGCTACGATCAGTAGGCCACAAACTAGTGTAGGTAGTACAACACTGCACAACACTAGAATGTCCTTAAAGGGTGGACCCAGTGGATCCACTCAGCCTCAGTATAAGGACATGGCTTTCTCTGACTTGAGAGCCATGTGTGTTGACAGACACCTGAGGATAGGACAGAGTCCCTCAACCCTGCACCTGATAGATCTGCTGACAGCAGATGACCTGAGATTGGCTCTAGGAGCTAAAGGGTTTGAATCAGTGGGTGGGTCAGTCATAGTATCTGGGTCAGATGATGAAAATCAGAATGACCAAGACTCTGTGATTGAAGGGCCAGGCTCCAAGGGGCCTGAAAAGGACAGAGGAATTCTCCCTAAGAGAACTGACAGAGAGGAGGAGAGGCACAGATCCCCTTCCAGGGAATCTGACCACTCTTATCACTCTGGCAGAGAATTTGTCCAGCAGAGGAGCTCATACTTTTCCTTAAGAGAGACCTCCTCTGAGAGAAGGTGCAAACTGCTCCAGTATGAGGAAGCCAGAGTGGCCCTCAGAACCAAGCAGTTGGCACTGGATAGGGAAGCCCTGGAGATCCAGAGAGCTTCTAGAAAAGAGGGGTTAGAACCCCTGGTGGCAGCAACAGTGTCCCTAGAGGCAGAGAATATATTCCTGACCATAGGAACCTGAGCAAGGTTGTTCCTCCCTACCAGAGTGGGGATGATATCCACAAGTGGATAACTGCTATGGAGAGGGCCTGTAGAGTACAGCAGGTCCCCCAAAAGCAGTGGGCAGCAATCTTGTGGCTCTCCTTTTCAGATAAAGGAAGAGACAAGCTCCTCACTGTTAGAGAGGAGGATGCTGATGATTATGAGGTCCTGAAGAGTGCACTGATAGATGGGTTTGGCTTAACCACTGAGCAGTACAGGTTAAAGTTCAGAGATACCCAGAAGGCACAGACTCAGGACTGGACTGACTTTGTTGATTGTGCAACCAAGGCTCTAGAGGGTTGGCTGGTTGGCAGTAGGGTTACTGATTTCAAGGGATTGTATAATCTGATGATGAGAGAACAGATCCTAAATAATTGCCAGAACCAGTTGTTGCATCAGTACCTGGTGGACTCTGATCTGACCTCTCCCCAAGAATTGGGAAAGAAGGCAGACAAATGGGTCAGAACCAGGGTGAGGCAGAAAACCCAGAACCAAGGGGGTGACACTAAGAAGCAAGATCCTAAAGGCTCTGAGAAAGGTGGGGATAAGTCAAAAGACCAGAAGTCTTCACAAGGGCCCCAAAATCTGCATCTGGTGGGGAGTCACAGTCCAACAAGGGAAAAGGCCAAAAGA
This sequence comes from Calotriton arnoldi, assembly GCA_963921515.1. Classification (NCBI taxonomy): domain Eukaryota; kingdom Metazoa; phylum Chordata; class Amphibia; order Caudata; family Salamandridae; genus Calotriton; species Calotriton arnoldi. The sequence continues at coordinate 679,739 of CAWUFW010008912.1, read as the reverse complement.
AGCCCTGGTGCAAATTCTGTAAACAGAAAGGGCACTGGACTTCTGATTGTACCAAGTCCAAAGACCAAACCACCACCACTCCTGCCCCTAAGGCAACTGTGCCCCCTAGCTCAGCTACTGGTGGAGGTGGTACTCAGAATAAGGGTGTAGTAGGGTTGACCCTGGGTTCTGAAGTGGATTCTGACCTAGTCAGAGTGACCACTCAGGCAATGCTGATTTGTGAGGGAAACATTGATATGTCCTTCTTAGTAAGCCCCAGTAATCTGGGCAAGTACAAACAGCAGCCTTTGATAAATGGCAAACAGGCTTTGGCATTTAGGGACACAGGTGCTAGTGTCACCATGGTGGCAGAGGACCTAGTGGACCCTGGACAGATCATCCTGGGTGAAATGTACCAGGTGACCAATGCAAGCAATGTCCAGACCAACCATAGTCTGGCAGTTGTGAATTTCTCCTGGGGAGGGGTAACTGGCCTCAAGAAGGTTGTAGTCAGTGCAGACATCCCTGTAGAATGTCTATTGGGCAATGATCTAGAGACTTCAGCCTGGTCTGAAGTAGAGTTATGGACTCATGCTGAGATGTTGGGCATCCCTGCAGAGGTATTTGCTGTGACCAGGTCACAAGCAAGAATGCATGACACTGAACCAGCTCTGGATCCTGGAACAATGGACCAGATGCTTCCCAAGAGGAGGAGCAGTAGGGTTAAGGCAGTGCCTTCCCCTCTGTCTCAGATCAAGGATTCACTTCCAGAGGGAGGTGAAGCAGAACCTGAAGAAGGAACTGCCCCAGAGGGACTTGAACCTGACCAGGTTGAGTTCTTGGGGGCAGGGGCCCTTCCAGGGAAGATCTGAGCAAGGAGCAACAGTGCTGCCCCTCTCTTGAACCCCTCAGACAGCAGGCTGCTGCTGAGGCTGCTGGGAGTGCTAGTGGGTCCCATAAAGTTTATTGGGATGAGGGACTCCTATATTCTGAGGGTAGAGACCCAGCCCCTGGAGCCACCAGGAGGTTGGTAATACCTCAGAAGTTTAGGGGTTCCTCTTGACCTTAGCACATGATATCCCTTTGGCAGGACACTTGGGCCAAAACAAGACCTGGGACAGGCTTGTTCCACATTTTCATTGGCCACATATGTCAGAGGACACAAAGGAGTTTTGTCGCTCCTGTGTCACTTGCCAAGCCAGTGGTAAGGCAGGTGGCACAACAAAGGCCCCCTGATACCACTACCTGTGGTGGGGTACCCTTTGAAAGGGTAGGGATTGACATTGTTGGTCCCCTTGACCCTCAGACTGCATCTGGGCACAGATTTATCCTGGTGGTAGTGGATCATGCCACCAGGTACCCAGAGGCAATTCTCTGAGGACCACCACAGCACCTGTGGTGGCAAGAGCCCTCATTGGAGTTTTCTCCAGAGTGGGTTTCCCAAAGGAGGTCATTTCTGACAGAGGTACCAACTTCATGTCAGGATATCTGAAAGCAATGTGGAAGGAGTGTGGTGTAACTTATAAGTTCACCACCCCCTATCACCCACAATGCAATGGTTTAGTTGAACGCTTCAACAAGACCTTGAAAGGAATGATTAAGGGACTCCCAGAGAAGCTTAGGCGGAAATGGGACCTTCTTCTTCCTTGCCTTTTGTTTGCATACAGAGAGGTTCCACAGAAGGGGGTTGGCTACAGCCCATTTGAGCTTCTGTTTGGGCATCCTGTGAGAGGTCCACTATGTTTGGTAAAAGAGGGCTGGGAGTTACCTCTCAAGCCCCCCAAACAAGATGTGATGGACTATGTACTTGGTCTCCGCTCCCGGATGGCAGAGTACATGAAAAAGGCAACCAAAACCTGGAGGCCAGCCAAGAATTGCAAAAAGCTTGGCATGACCAAAGGCTGTGCTGACTGTATACCAGCCAGGACAGAAAGTGTGGGTGTTGGAGCCTGTGGCCCCAGCAGCCCTCCAGGACAAATGGAGTGGCCCCCATACAATAGTTGAACAGAAGGGAGAAGTCACCTATCTGGTGAATCTTGGAACTCCCAGGAGCCCCCTAAGGGTGCTTCATGTCAACAGATTAAAGCCATATGTTGACAGGGCTGACATGGGCTTGCTCATGGCAACTGATGAGGACCAGGAGGAGGAGAGTGACCCTCTCCCTGACCTGCACTCTCAGAACCCTGATGATGGGTCAGTAGATGGTGTTGCTTTGGCAAGCAGCCTCACTGACCATCAGCAAACTGAGTGCAGACAAGTTCTGCAACAGTTTAGACATATGTTTAGCCTGACCCCTAGTCAGACTACCTGGTGCACCCATGAGGTGGACACTGGGGACAGTCTGCCTGTCAAGAATAAAATCTACAGGCAACCTGACCATGTCAGGGACTGTATCAGGACTGAAGTCCAGAAAATGTTGGAGTTAGGCGTGATTGAGCCTTCAGATAGCCCTTGGGCTAGCCCAGTAGTCCTGGTACCCAAGCCTCATACCCAGGGTGGTAAGAAAGAAATGAGGTTTTGTGTAGACTACAGAGGCCTCAATGCAGTCACTAGGACTGATGCCTATCCCATACCAAGGGCAGATGAGCTGATTGATACTTTGGCCTCAGCCAAGTATCTAAGCACATTTGACCTAACAGCTGGCTACTGGCAAATCAGATTAGCTGATGATGCAAAAGCCAAAACAGCATTTTCGACCCCTGGTGGGCACTACCACTTTGTGGTGATGCCCTTTGGATTGAAAAATGCACCTGCCACTTTTCAGAGGTTGGTGAATAAAGTTCTGGCAGGGATGGAAACTTATTGCTCAGCTTATCTAGATGATATTGCTGTCTTTAGTTCCTCCTGGCAGGATCACCTGGTCCACCTCAGAAATGTTTTGGAGGCCCTGCAGAAAGCAGGCCTCACTATCAAGGCCACCAAGTGCCAGATAGGGCAGAGTCAGGTTGTGTACCTGGGCCACCTTGTAGGTGGAGGCCAGGTTCAGCCTTTGCAGAGCAAAATCCAAACCATACTGGAATGGGTTGCTCCAACCACCCAGACACAGGTGAGAGCCTTCTTAGGCCTGACTGGGTACTATAGGAGGTTTGTCAAGGGATATGGATCTATAGTGACCCCCTTGAATGATCTTACCTCTAAGAAAATGCCAAAAAAGGTTCAGTGGACAGCTAGCTGTCAAAAGGCATTTGAAGACCTAAAGCAGGCCATGTGCACTGCCCCCATCTTACAGAGTCCAGACTACACCAAAAAGTTCATTGTCCAAACAGATGCTTCTGAGCTGGGTGTGGGAGCTGTACTGTCTCAACTGAATGATGAAGGTCAAGACCAGCCAGTAGCTTTTATTAGCAGAAGGCTGACCCCTAGAGAGAAACGTTGGTCAGCTATAGAGAGGGAGGCCTTTGCTGTGGTATGGGCCCTGAAGAAGCTGAGGCCATACTTGTTTGGCACTCACTTCATAGTTCAGACTGACCACAAGCCCCTCCTATGGCTAAAGCAGATGAAAGGTGAAAACCCAAAACTTTTGAGGTGGTCCATTTCCCTACAGGGGATGGACTATACAGTGGAACATAGGCCTGGGACCCAACATGCCAATGCAGATGGACTCTCAAGGTATTTCCACTTTGAACACGAAGACTCAACTGGTCAAGGTTAGTTTAGTGTCCCTACGTTTGGGGGGGTTGTGTAGGAGAGTAGGATCTGCCTCTTATGTTGCCCCCACTTTTAGGTCTCGCCTAGGCAGCGCTTGCGCTGTCTCGTTGAGACATGCAGTATACACTATAGTGTGGAAGCTTCATAGAAGCTCCGCCCACTCTCCGCCCATCATTTTCATTGGCTTGTGTCCTAAATAATGCCTTCCAATTGGTTGTAGGTTTGTTAGTCCCTCCTTATGATGGACATGTCTCCATTTGTGTCCTTCCACGGCTACTGGCCCCTTTACTGCACAGACTACTTTCCCTCAGCAGTCTGATGCCTTATCACGTCCCCCCACTATTGCATTGCCAATGCTTGTTTTTTTGTCTCTCTCTACACTACCCCCAACTCCGTTTATTTATTATTAATAAAGCACTCTCCCCACCCACATCTTGAGAACTCCCTTTATTTATTATGCAGCCCATGCCGAGGCTCGAACCCTGTACTCCAGCTTCAAAGTCGGCAGCGTTATATGGTGAGCCACCTTCTCCGTTCGATTCTCTGCACCGTTTGTTTCACTTGGTTTCAGATGCTACATTTGACTGTTATTTTTTATTTTATCTGTCTCGCCCTCCACGTGTGTTGTGTTTTTTTTTATTTGTCTCTCCCCACCCCCTTCGAGCTGCTATTTATTTATTATTAGGTGATACATCCCACACTGAGGCTCGAACCCTGCTCTCCAGCTCCAAAGTCGGCAGCTTTATATCTTAAGCCACCTCCTCGCTTCAAGGAAAGCCCCTTAAAGGGGTTTTGCTTTGTTTCCCTCATCAAATCACCCGCCCGCCATGCACCTACCCTTAACCCCTTCCTCCCTCCCTCTCGCTTTCCCTGAGCTGCCCCGTAAGTGCATAGGAAGCAGTGCACAAAGTTGTTAATGCTCGTTTTTCATGCCGAGAAAATATCCTCGGTACCGTGCCAGCCTCTGAATTGCGCATAAGACCATAAAGGGTGGCTGGTGGTAATTAGAGCAAGAGAACTGGATCTGAGAGTAAACAGTGAGTCAGACGTGCTGCCGGGAGCACAGTGTCAGCGCTTCTGCTGAGGCGCGCTGAAATGAGTCTTCAGACTCAGTGTAAGTCTCCTAAATAAAAACTCCCTCTCGCCTCTCCTCTGAGTCCATCAAATTGGAGCCTCTATTTTATTAAAGGCTGCAGTGGTCTGCCAGGGACTGGCCGTGCCTGATTGACTGCCGCACTCTCCACCCACAGGACTGCCGCAGTCTCCCATCCCAGCGAAACCAGAGCCCCCGGGGCAGAGAGGCTCGGATTAGAAAAGGTATTACGGGCGGCACAGATAACAAGCCGCGCTTTGTCTGGGGTGTGTTCACAGCATCCCTCCTTTCTGTTCGCCAAGAAGCTAACTTGACGGCTGTTCCTTGAGCACACCCAGAAAGAGGCAATTCAAAGCAGCTCATCCCGCCCTGACACCCTAAACTCCGCTGCGAGTTAACACCTGGAGCTTTCTAAGCCACAAATCACAGGCTCTCTCGCCTCAGGCAGATGACACTATCTACAGTAATGGGGCTTGATTTCACAATAACAAAAAAAACAGAACGCAAATTTTTCACTTACAGTACTGTAAATACATTTAAACTCAACGGCTTGTACGGTTACCTTTCTGGTAGCTATTGTAAGTACCCCTGAGTCAGGTTTCACAATGTAAGCATTCCAACAGATTTTTGAGAGTATTGGTGCTGAGCCTAGACTTTCAGGAAGTGCTTGGCCAATTGGTGTGCTGCGCTTCGCAGTCCACGCACTTGTCGTATATATATGTTCACTTCGAGCTGGAGTGTAAGACTATCGACTTTAGGTGGGTGGCAAGCGATGAAGACATCTTTGGTAATTCACTCTTCAACTCATCATTGCTCTCACCGGCATCCCCTCCCCTATTCCCGGTGGATGGCAATTGAGAGCCGTCATTTACAGCGGGTCACGTCTATTGGTGAGATGTGATTTCCCTGCAGATCAGGTGCGCGGTGGTAGCACAGTAACCGGCTCCGAGGGGGTAGGTAGTCCCTTGCTAGGCATCAGCCTCCCTGCAGTGCCACTTATGCCTCCATTTCAGTTATTAAAGCGATCAGAATACAAGGCATCAATACCGGAGTGGAGTGGGCGAGCCACTGAAGTGACATGAGGCATGCCATAGGCCAACTAGCAGTGAGAAATCGGCTCTTTTCCACCTACCAGACAGATAAAAAGCGTCGCCGGCAGAATAGATAGAAGCTGGCTCACAGTGAGACTGCAACAATAGCTGAAAAGAACAACGTGCATTGAGCAGAATCAGGGCGTCTACTTGGGAAGTGTCTGATTAGACAGTTGGGTGATTTTATCGGGCTCTGTATAGTTTTCCAGTTCATGAGTGTCGTGTTTGTGTTTTCAGGGAATAGGAAGGGACGTGTATTTCAACCTTTTTGTTCTCTCCTTGGTTACAGTGTTTGCATGTTTGGTCTGCTATAGTATAACTCTTCTGAAGTATTATTGGGCCTGTCCTTGCAGTGCTCATGTATTATAGCGTAAGCTGCTTGTGAGACTACATTTACTGTTTGTGCTCTTTCCTTATGTTGGCGCTGTTCTTGTGTGTGGTCTTGGCATGTTCTGGGTTGTGTGAGCTCTGGTCCTGCGTCAGCCTTAAAAATTTGTGGGCGCTGTTTTTGTTCTGACTGTTTACCTCAGCTGGTTCCATTCTTGTTTGGGCTGTGTGTCTCCATCTTAGTTGCGATAAGGAAGTGCTGTGGGTTTCACTGCTGATACTCCTCACCCAAAAATAAACGAGCCTCTGATATACTCTGTAGAAGTGACACTCCAGGATAAAAAGTTGGTGAGATGACGGAATGGCACCTGCAACACTGGTGCTGAGGCTTTGCATCATTGCGTAGAGTGTCGTAGACACCATGCTGAGCAGTAAGACCGGGACTGTCCATGCCTGGTGCATAGGCCTTTAACGTGCACGTAGAATTACAGATGCTCTGTTGTGCTGCCTTGGTGTAAAAATTAACCGCTTCGAAATAATAGACTATTTAATTACAGTGTTTTTGTAAAGCGCTTCTTCGCCTAGATGCATTAAAGCACTGTTCATTATAACAATAATAGCATATTGAGTACGAGAATATGAATAGAGAAAATATATCACACAAAATACTAACCAAAGAGTTGTTAGGTAAGGGGGTAATAAGAGGGGTACGAGAGATTAGGTTTAAAACACATCAATTCAATTATTAAATATTTTACATCCAGAATATTAATGGTCAGAACCTGTACCTTTATTGCATTTTGTGGCTGCAGCGCATGCCTTGTAATTATGAATTTACTGAATTGTCCCCATAGTTTGTCACTCTATTTGCAGTTTTTTCCAAAAATATTTTGTTTAGCTCAAATGGATAAAATTAATTCTGCCAGAGAACGTGCTGCATAATTTCGATAACCGTGTCAGATTATTTAGATACATTTACCACATAATTCTAGCAGCCCTTGCAATGGGAAGTCTGTACAGAGTGGTTTGTGGGCTGTCGTTAAATTAAGTAATTTTTAATAACAAGACTTAAACACATTGGCAGAGCCAATAGCTCTGGCTAAACACTTAGAAGGTCCCAATGGCGAGACCGATTGCATTGCAAATGCTTGTTTTCTGATGTTAGCACTGGTTTCTGGCTATAGTCTGGCTGGGTCCCTGCCAATCAGGGCCCCAGCCTCTCTGTTCTCTCTAAACGACATGGAGTGCACTCTAGGTGCACTAGTGATTGGATACTGTGGTGCCTTATGAGTCCCTAGTATATGGTACCTTAGGTGCCAAGGGCATAGGTACTTCACAGGCCTACCAGGGGCTGCAGCATGTGTTATGCCACCCCTGGGAAGCAGTCTAAATCTGACACCACAGGCCTGCTACTGCAGCCTGGGCGAGGTGGTGCTAGCACTCCCTCACTGAGATATAGGTTTCCTATATCTCTCCTGCACACACATATAAACCTATCAGTCACCCCTAAGGCAGGCCCTATCAATCCTGAGGGCAGGGTGCTTGGCTTCTATGTGAGGGGGTGCCTCTGCATGAGCAGGGCCCCTCTGCCGTTCTCAGAGTCCATTCTCTGGTGCTGTTTGTGGATGCGGTTAAACCATATACTCTTAAGTGCATTATATCCTCGCGGTAAATGCTAACTTTGGAATGGCTGCATCAAAACATGTCGTGTTTGGTGTCAAACATCTTGGAATACTACCCCCCGCCAATCTTGGCGGCGGGGGTAGCATTCCACCCTTCTAGAGGGATAAGACATGTACCTGCTGTGGAAACGCGGTAGAATCCTAAAGAGCCCTGGCATCACAAAATGGATGCCACCAGTCACAGACACTGGGCTGCCCTCCTGCTGATGACCGAAACTCACAGTGGAGGAAGCCCAACAATAGGCATCCTGTCACAGGGAGGTGTAACCACCTTCCAGACAGGGTTTAGTGTATTGGGGCTGGGTGGGTGCACTCTTAGAGTGCTTTGAAGTCCTGCACTGGGGGAGCAGAAGGCTCCTCTGTGCATATGCCAGTTCAAACCAGCTCAGGGGCTACCTGCCCCTGCTCTGGCGCGAAACTGGACAAAGGGAAGTGGGTGTAGCCACCCCTCCCTTGACCCTCCCATAGGTGGGGTCATAGAGCTAGTCCATCCCCTCTTTTAGTATAAGAGGGGGAACCTTGCCATTGCAAAGCAGATAACCCCTGGACGACGCTCTACAGAAGAATCCTGGCCCTTCGACGTTCCACTACCTTTGGAAGACAGAAGAATCTCCTTGGAGTCAAGGAGTGACTCCCCTGCTTGGCAGGCACCAAAAACGACAACGACGGTCGCAAACTACGCCGCTCCCGCCGGAGTCCGAAGTCCCTGCAGCCCAAGAAGTGGATTTCCTGACCTCTCCCAGGCCATCGTGAGTCCCCAGCGAAGCTGAGGCAAGTGGACCCCACGAGTAACGAGGAACCGCGACCCCTGGGTACCGTGCACTATTGTCGAGTGCAACCCCTTCACAACGTTCCACGAACTTGTGCTTTGGACCACGTGTGGTCCCGACCTCCAGCAGGAATCCCTCCGAAGATCAGAGGCCTACACCGTCCCGAGTGACCGTGGGCCCCTGTTGAGTGATTCCGCCTGAGGTGTCTTCGCAATCCCTTGCCCGCCGGCTTGTGGGTCCCCAGAAGACTTATTAAAGAAACCAAAGGGCTCCCCTGGTTGCTCCAGGCCTGCCCTGACTTACCCTCGCTGGGTGAGTCCCTCAGACCTTGCTGGTCTGCGCCATCGACTTTTCTTCATCTCCCCGAGACTTGCTGCTGCCAAGGCTTGTTGGCTCCAATCGAGTTGCCGACACCGCAGTCAGCTGCAGACGTCGAGGGACACACAGAATCCAGCTCCTGGTCATCGTCGACACCTCCTGGACCACGTGGCTGAAGAGTCAAGGCACCCGCAACCGACCTGAATCAACCGATGACGGTGGGCATCCATCTTCCTTGCCCCGGGTCACTGCCTAGTGACTTCGAACACTGTCCCCTCTGCTTTCAGGTCATCCTTCTTCAGAATCCAGGCTTGGATTCCACCGGACACTTCTTCAGCTCCCGCAAGCAGCAAGTCTTCTTTGCCCGCCATTGAAAACGACGCCGCGACCCGACACCAAAGGACACCTGTGCACCCGGCTTCCCTGGGTGAGGTAACTCCAGCACTACGGTGCTCCTGTGGGTGTGGGCCCTAGAATTACTTACCCTGTAAGTGACTTGCTTGTAGGTTCTCCCGAAGTATCCTAAAACTCTTTATTTCCAACCGCGACTTGCCCCATTGAAGTTAACGGCGATTCGCGCCTGTGTATCCACACTGCACGCGTCCCCCGTGGGTCCTTTACTTACCTGCCTTGGGTGGTTTTGTGAGGCCCCAGCACTTCTGAAGGCCCTAGGCCTTGTCTCCCTGCAAGTCGTTGTTTCTAAGTCTCTTACTTAGTATATGGTCTGGTACGCCCCTAGGGCCCCAGCCATATTTTGTGCTTAACTTATTGTGAAACGTTGATTTGTGCATATGTTTGTCTTCTAATCTCATAAAGAGATTAGTAGAGAGTTATTTAGAAATAAATACATATATATTTGATATATATACCTGTGTGGTGTCTTTTCATTTGGTGATTCAAGAGATTATATGGTAAAACAAGCTGCTTTACATTCCTCCGAGACTTAGCCTGAAGGCTGCTCTCCACAGCTACCACTAGGATAGCTTTCTTTAAAAGGTTGTCTTAAACCTATCTACCATAAGAGTCGATTTGCCCTGGTGCAAGGTGTCCACTTTAATTAGTGAACAGCATATACCAGGCCAACTTCTCACACTTATACGTTTGCATTACGCGAAGCCCTTGGCTAGGATAAGAGTGAACGGTCTTGTGTCCAAGCCATTCGCCATTTCCCGAGGTACAAGGCAGGGTTGCCCACTTTCCCCATTGCTTTTTGCAATAGCCATGGAGCCCCTTGGGGCCCGCATTCGACAGCACCACACCGCCAGGGGCATTGGGTTTAGTACCAGAAGCCTTTTAATATCGTTATATGCCGACGACGTCACATTGTATGTCATCGACCCGGTAATTAATCTTGATCCACTGCTGCGCGAATTTATAAAATTCGGGGGCCTGTCCGGGATTTCCATCAACTGGAATAAATCAGTCATCTTTCTCTTAACTGACACCACCACTCCCACTCACTCCGAATTTCCCCTGAAGTGGGCCAATGAATCGATAAAATATCTGGGGATATGGCTTAGCAGGAAACTGCAGGATATATGGGAATTGAACTACAGGAGAGCCATTAATTGGCTGGAAGGGAAAATCATCGCGTGGGCCGGACTCCCTCTCTCACTGGCTGGATGAATAGCATTGGCCAAGATGGTGGTGCTGCCTAAGCTACTTTACTTATTTGTTAATATACCACTTCCACTAACTCAAGCCTTTTTTAAAACAGTGAGATCCCTGCTCGTGTCGCTGATTTGGGCAGGTAGGCAGGCCAGAGTTTCGTGGGAACTTCTCACCTTACCATTGCACCAAGGGGGCCTGGGAGCACCGGACATACAATTGTATGTCTTGAGCGTTCAGGTGCAATACTTGCACTACTGGGTGCATCCGACCCCTTTTCAACCCCATATAGCGGTGGAGACGGATGCGGCGGCGCCCACCCCTCTACAGACGGCACTATATCAAACCGGAAAGCAGCCGCGCAGCGATATAGACACAGTTAATACCCTGAGGTGGGCGTGGAATGGTCTAAAGCAAAGGGCAAATTACTCTGTCCTCTATGCCCCATCCATCTCCCTGGCACAAAATCCGCTGCTGCCGACGATGGAGGATGGAGCCAGCAGTGCGTTGGCAAAACAAAATGGGGATCCACACGTTTGCGGACTTATATCTAGAAGGTACATTTAGACACCCACCAGAAGCGGTGGATGATAGAGCGGTGCCATTCGCAGAACTGTTCTTATATCATAAACTCAGGGCCACGTGTAGAGCACTACATGACACATTCCCCAGTTCACCGCCCACATTGTCTGCTTTAGAAAATGTCCTTAATACTGATTCCCCACGCAGATTAATTACACGCATTTACAATAGCATGCAATCTTCAGCTCTTTTGACGCATCCAAGGGCACTACAGGCATGGAATGATGAGCTGCCAGTGCCGCTCACGAAAGACCAGTGGGCCTATTGCTGTGGCCAGCTTACGGCCCTGTCGCCCAACTATAAACTTCGCTTAATACATTTTAAATACCTGCACCGGTTTTATAGAACCCCTGTTAATTTACATCGCATGGGTCTGAAGGAGGATGATGGCTGTTGGAGATGTGGTTCTGCCTCTGCCTCTTTTTTACACATGGCATGGAGCTGTCCACAGCTTGAGTCATTCTGGGTTAACATCTTTACAAAAATACATGACATCATAGGCACACAGGAGGGGGCGTGGCTTGGGCGCCGATGTAGTCAGAAACGGTCCTCGGAGCTCCCCCGCGACCGCCCTCCGTACTAAGTGATCCTGTTGCCTTGTAAGGGGCCCGACATCGCAATCGGTTGCGGAATATCCGGTGCCCGGTTGGGAGGAAGATCGGGGCATTAGCGAGGAAGGAAGGGAAGAAAATTGAGTTTTACTCTCTCTCTGCAGCCCGCCTGAACGAGACCCAAAATGGCGGCCCCGCACGGAAGAGTGGACGTCTGATGAGGAGGACGGCTGCTGCGGACTGTGAGTGTCCCGGGAGCATCTCCGAACGAAATTGAAGCGGTTCGGGAGGAGGAAGCGGCTTGCCTGAGGACCCGGTGAGCGGTGGCACCGGGGGGCGGCAGGAGCGCGCGAATGTCCCCAGTCTGGCCGGCCGAGGCTGCCTGACTCTAAAATGGCGGTGCGCGGGACACCGACTGCACCGCGGTGAGGCCGCTCGCATTTGAACAATACTTTCACCATAAAGCGCATCCTGGAGTGAATCTGAGCGCTAGCTGGCCTGAAATGACAAGGGGGCGGCACCCTGTGACATTGATGCCTAGGTGTGGAGTGCAGACCCAGTAAGCGGTGCAGCGGCTGAACGAGAGCGCGTGGGCTCTGTGGCATGGTAGGGGCGCAAAGCGCGCGAACGGCCAGGGGACCAGCGGGGCGATCCTGGATGGTGTGGCGCTCCCTGGTACAAGATCAAGCAGACAGAGGCGAGAGCACCTGATGACCGGAGATGCCCACTGAGCGCTGAGTGGAACACCACCGGGGGATGCCTGTAGGCACTGAGCAGGTCTTCATTGCGCCCATCTGGACACTGAGATAAGTGTGGGAGCGGATCGGTGTCTGATTGTGGAGGCCCGCTTTGAGGACTGAGCTGCTGTTAGTGCAGAGGCCCTGCGCTCGGGAGTGTGGAGAGCTGGGGCTATCTGCTGAAGGGGGCATGAGATGCAACTTCCCTAGAAGCATGTATACGCCCTGATGTTGTAGTTGGGCATTGTCCACACCGCTGCAGCAGGCAAGGAGTGCTGTCTACGGTAGGGAGAACGAAACAGACCTACCTCAGTATCGATCCTGTACAGCGGCGAGGGTCTTTGCTCCTGGAGGGTCCGCTTCCTGTATACTTGAGGCACTTGGGGCGACTCCTTGGGGAACCTACGAGGGGGGACCATCTGACCAGCAGACTTTTGGCAAAGACTGGGCGACACCACTTCGGCAGGAGTGAAGCCGCAACACCATCTAGCCGGGGAGGGTGGGGCTCATAGACCTCCCTTACACAACTTACTACTGCCGCCACCGGGTTGCATGATGGGCAGAGTGTCCAGGAAAAAGGGTTTTGAGGCCCTGCGGATGGAAGAGTCGGACCAGCATACTGATGACGATGACGCTGCCACTGGGGGGCGAGGGCCTGGTCAATCCGGAGACCCCTCATTGGGGGATATCATGCAGGCCATTATAGCTTCGCGAGAGGCGCTTGAGGCGAGGATGGACGCCATCGGATCGGATCGGATCTCACCCTATTGAAGGATGACCACCGAAAACTCAAAGAGAGAGTAGCGACCAACGAAACTAACATGAAAGACATACCGGACACGGTTGCCAACCTACGGGACTCCCTGAAAGAAGTGGTGAACAGGGTCAAGGTGCTGGAGATGAGGGCTGAGGACAGTGAAGGGCGCTCAAGGCGAAATAATCTCCGCATCGTAGGCGTTCCGGAGCGTGAAGAGGGAGCTGATGCGGTCCAGTTCTTAGAAGCCTGGCTCAAAACTGAGGTGGCACCGGAGGGTCTATCCCCCTTCTATGCGCTGGAACTTGCGCACAGGGTTCCAGCACGCCCGCCTAAGCCTGGGGCTCCGCCCCGTCCATTGGTGGTGAGACTGCTGCATTATCGGGATCGCGACTTCATACTGCAGAGAGCCCGGGAGCAACAGAATCTACAGATCGGAAACAGTAAGGTGATGATATTCCCAGACTATACTCGGGACGTACAACGGCAGAGAACCTCCTTTTTGGCTGTCAAGCGAAAGTTACGCCAGCTTCATCTCTCCTACGCCATGCTGTTCCCGGCCTGCCTTAGGGTAACTGCAGAGTCGGAAACGCACTTCTTTCTCACCCCGCAGGCTGCTTGGGACTGGTTGGAAACCCGTTGTGGTGCTGACACACGCTCGTCACAATCGACCTCTCCTCGAGCTCGGCTGTCCACCTCGTCACCGGTACAGAGGCCCATCTCCCCTGCTGATCGTCACCAGGAACGAGACAGAGCAGTCCTGGCAGTGGCGGCCATTAGTCATGGCGAAGTCAGTCCGACTAGCAACGACACGGACATTGAGAGGGCCGGAGTGGAGAGTTCGGGATCGAGCAGTGCGCAGGGACTCTCAGATACTGAACTTCCGGACGTGACTCCGCAGACAGCGGATGGGCTATTTGGGTGATCGGACTGCAGAGGATATGCGGCACAAGATGGTAGGATACCTGTTGTGACTCCGGGGCCTAGAATCCCGCCCGACACACTGAGGGAGAGCCTACATGAGTTATGGGGTCCCAACGGGAGAATTAGCTACAACGGGGGAGAACCGGGGGGGGGTTCTGGGGCCAACGGATGCGAGCCATGCACCACCTTCTTTTTATGGTTCTTTGTATGATTGACTTTGTTTGGATGGGGGCCTGTTTTTGTGTACCTGTCCTGGGGAATGGGAGTTGGGTAAAGTTTGAAGATAGGGGCGGGTGGGAGGGGGTCAGACATGTCGCTATGGGGGCCCTCTGGGGTCAGAGCCTAGAATTGGAGCCATGGGTACCTCCGTAGGAATCAAAATTATGACCTGGAATGTTAGGGGGATACACACTATGGGCCGGCGGCACAAAATACATGCCTACCTGGTAAGAAGAGGAGTGCAAATTGCATTGCTACAGGAAACCCACTTGACGAAGGCAGAAGGGGCAGCATTACAACGCCGTTGGAGGGGGCAGGTGTTTCATACTACATATTCGGCCTTTGCAAGAGGGACCCTGGTGTGGGTACGGGCGGGGGTGCCATTTCAGTGTGTCAGGCAGATTATTGACACCGAAGGCCGATTCACCGTAGTGGTGGGGCGCCTTGATGGCCGGGATATTACAATAGGAAGTATATAGGCTCCTAATATCGAACAACCTGCTTTCTTTGCACAATTATCGCAGAAATTGGCAACGGTCTTGACGGGACCTGTACTTCTGGGGGGAGACTTTAATTGCATTACTGAGGTGGCCCTAGACCGCTCCCATCCACCGCTCCCTGACGCTCCCACGCATAGGATTGCAGAAGCCCGACGGGACTGGCAACGACACTGGGGACTGACGGACACTTGGCGGGCTCAGCACCCGGGGGAACGGGATTACTCTTATTTCTCAGCTCTACATGAGCTGCATGTACGGCTGGACTCTATCCTTTGTTCCCCAGATGTGCATATGGCGGTCACATTGAGTGAGTACTTAGCCAGGACGATATCTGATCACAATCCATTACTGGTGTCCTTGAATTGGGTTCGAATTAGGTCCACTATCCCCAGTTGGCGTCTTCGCCCGGAGACACTGGAAGATCAGGTCTTTAGAACCACCATAGGTACTGCTATAGAGGAGTACTTTCAGAACAACACTAACACGACCACTAGCCTCCATAATGAGTGGGATGCATTTAAAGTAGTGATACGAGGTCGATGCATCGGGTAAGCGGTGGGAGTTCGTAGAACCTTACTGAATGATGTACAGAAGGCAGAACAACGGCTCAGGGAGGTAGAAAGAGATAGACCCGAACGGGAGGATAGACAGGAGGATCTCATGGCGGCCAGGGAAGAGATGGCGGCACAGGTAGAGCGATTAAGGTGTTTCGATCATAGGGCATACACGGCACGGACACACGCGGAGAGGGACAAATCTGGGGCACTATTGGCTTGGCTGGCCAACCCGGCGCGCAGAGGGACACCGATTTTAGAGCTGCGGGGCGATGATGGCACAACATACTATGGGCAGCAGGCTATCAACACACAGTTTCTGGAATACTACACTACTCTGTATCAAAGTCGGTTAGATCCCAGAGTACTGGAGGAGGGGGGATTCCTGGACATAGAACTTCCGCAGGTTGAGGCGGAGGATGCAGAGATCTTAGGCCGGGCAGTGGAGTTAGGAGAGATCAGAGGAGCCATAAAGCGTATGGCCAGGAACAAAACCCCCGGCACCAATGGGCTACCGATTGAGTTTTATACCACGTATGTGGACCTGTTGGCACCCCATCTGTTAGCCCTCTACAATAGATCAAAGCAAGATGGCTGCCTACCTTGCTCAACTAGAGAAGCAGTAATAATACCGCTCCTCAAACCGGATAAGCCGACGTGGGATTGCACCGCCTATCGTCCTCTCGCTATGCTTAACCTAGATTATAAGATCTTGAGTAGTATTCTGGGCAGTCGATTGATGACCCATATGACTACACTTGTACATGTGGACCAGGCTGGGTTTATTCCTTCCCGGAATACGGCTATGAATGTGCGCAGACTGTGTCGACTGGTACATGGCTCAGTGGGTGAGGGGGGAGAGGCGTGCATTCTATCGATTGATATTGAAAAGGCCTTCGATAGTCTCGAGTGGCCATATCTGCTCAGGGTCTTGCGGGCATTTGGATTGGGTGAGGGATTTGTGGCTTGGACGAGGATTCTGTATAACCGCTCGACTGCCAGGGTTCGTACGGGGGGAGTGATCTCAGAAGCCTGCAGCGTGGGCAGGGGGACGAGGCAGGGATGCCCACTATCTCCCCTCCTGTTCGCTCTGGCAATAGAGCCACTAGCTATCCATGCAAGATCGGGCGGGATTACAGGGGCCTGTATGTGATGGGTCACGCACACTACATTGCCCTATACGCAGACGATCTTTTAATGTTCCTCGCCAATGCTGATGAGGAGTTACAGGGTGCCCGAGAATTGCTGGCCAGACTAGGGTGGACGGCGGGGCTCAGAGTCAACTGGAATAAGACGTGCCTTTTCCCGGTCCGTGGGGGTAGAGACGAACCGCCAGAGGGACTGGATGTGCGATGGGAAAACAGCTGCTTGCCTTATTTAGGAGTTAGAATTTATCATGAGCCTTCTGACTTGTTCGAAGGCAATATAGGACGGGCATTGAGAGCTACCAGGAGCAACTTTGACTTTTGGGGGACCCTACCTCTCTCAGTAGCGGGGAGAGTGGCGTTGCTAAAGATGGTGACCCTGCCCCGACTACTTTACTATTTTGGCTCACTGCCTCTATGGATACCTAAAAAATATTTTACCCAACTAAACACCATGGCTACGGGATTTTTATGGGGCTCTGGGAGACGTAGAGTAGCGTTAACCACCATGATGCGCCCTAGGCAAGAGGGAGGGTTTGCAGCCCCTGATTTTGAGGCATATTATCACGCGGCCCAATTTCAATGGTTCACGAAGTGGATGGCAGGGAGGCTGCGTGCAGATGAGGACCAAAGGGGCATGGACCCGGGCCTCCGCCAGCTTTCTCGGACTCTTCTCCAGCTGCTGTTACGCGAAAGGGAGGTACCAAGGGACCTGTGGGTGGTGCGTCAATGCTGGAATCGTGCCAATAGGAGAATTAAGACGGGCCTCTCGTATGCCCCTGAGATTCCATTATGGCTTTGTGAGGCGTTGCCACATGGAGGGTATTGGCAGAGGCTACGGGACTGGGGAGATCTGGGGATCTCCAATATTGGAGACCTCTATGAAGATGGTACTCTTATACCCTTCCAAGACCTTATGGAAAGATATGAACTACCCAGGCAGGACTTTCTCTTGCATGCGGCATTGACGGCAGCCATTCACAAACATTGGAAGAAAGGGATGGCGGAACCGCCGACCTCTCTCCCCTGCCAATATGTGGTCTCTTCAGCGGGGACGGTCAAGGCGGTTACCTGTCTGTATCGGTGAATTACGCAGGGGTTCAGAACTCCTTAAGAGGGGCTGCGCATTAAATGGGAAGCAGACCTGGGGACACCTATAGGGGAAAAGCCGTGGGAGGCGCTGATGGAACGGGCGTGGAAATGCTCTAGAAACGCGAGATTTCAACTAATACAGTTTTATGTGTTCCATTGGGAGTATCTCACCCCTCACATAATTAACGAGTTTTTCGGATCCCGCACAGCCTGCCCACGGTGCAAACTAGAAAATGCCACATTTGTACACATGTTCTGGGAATGCCCACTGCTACACGGGTTTTGGGGGGAAGTCACGGCCAAACTAGGTGAGGTAACAGATAGAGATATTCAGCAGACCCCGGGTTTTTGTCTGATACACTGGTTCCCCCACACTGCCCGTAATAAGGTTACCAGTAAATTTATAGATTTAGGATTAGTCCTAGCTAAAAGAGAGATTACTAGCCATTGGAAGGCGGTCACTGCACCTAATGCTGCACGATGGCTGCGAGAATTTATAAAGTGGGCTGACTGTGAGGGGATTTTTAGACTACAAATGGCTCAGAGAACCAATAACGACAAATTGTTGGACGCGGCTAGGACATGGGTAGCGATGGTGGACTTGCTCAAGAGCCCGACAGATGACGATGACTGACCCTCTGACGGGGGGGACCGGTACTTGTGATCTGGAAAGTTGCCTTTGTTGAGTAGGAGGTTTGGATGTTGGATAGTGAGAATGGTATGAGTGCATTCCCCTAAGTGGATGCTTACTTCCTGGCACAGTGGTTTCGAATGGTCTGGGAGAGGGAGTGCGGCGCGACACAGTGGGGTTCGGGGTAGAGCGACATGTCTGACGGGGAGGCGGGGTGGGCAGGGCTTGTGGGGGGAGGAGGGCAGGGGGGAGTTGTTATCTTGTTAACCCATTGACTGTTGAGATGGACCAGAATATGATCAAGCCTGAAGAGGTAAGGCCTCGACAAGCTAGATTGAGTTGTAGATCGCCAATATCCTAGCAATGCCGGCTAGGCGGACAATTGCAGAAATGTGGGCGGAGGCGAGGACAACAGCGAGGAAGAAATGGTTAAGAGGGTGGCATTATATCTGCCCAAGATGTTAAAGAATGTAATGTTCTGTGCACTGTGTCCTCTGAGTGGTGATCATTATGTACTGGTGATAAATGAATAAAATTTGTTTACAAAAAAAAAATCATAAGCACACAGGAAGCTCTGGACCCCATTCAGGGTTTACTGGGGTATGTAAAAGATATACCTGCAAAAAGTAGGAAGCTACATGCTTTGCTGCTTCTATTTGCTAAAAGATGTGTGGCAATTCACTGGGGGAGGAAGCGGAGACCCAGCATAACAGAATGGATGAGAGATGTAGCATTTGGACACTCACAACTAACCACGTTCTGGGAATTAATGCCATCAGCATCCATACCTAAAGATATATGGGAACCATTTGTGACATGGGCTCGTGAGCAGCAAGGGGAGAATGGTTTGATGCAGGAGACAGCAGGGGATACGCGGCCAGACACCGTGGGTTCTACGGGACATGTGGGCGACGAGATGGGGAGCACTACAAGTGGGGCAATCTAGACAACTGAAACGGGCCTAAAGGCAAGAGTAAAGTGGGACGGGTGGGTTAATTCGAGCCCCCAGATGTGCCCTTTTCTATAGATAGTATCTTCCGACTGTTTTGATTGTTTAAAGGCTGTACATTGTGTGGACAATCTATAACTTGCTTATACTTTGAGGTGAAAATGCACGTATGTACTTCTCACTGTGATGATGATATACATGGATGTAACCATTTGGTGTACTTATTAGCAACTGGCACGTTGTTTGTAATGTTTAAGACTTTGTTTGGAAATACCAATAAATAAAATAAAAAATAAAAAGGTGTATTTCACTTTCTTGACTCCTCTAGGCCATTTGTCACCTTTTCTTGCTCTTTTCCCCGAAACACTCTATTTCATTTGATTCGAAACTTCTCTTAGCTAATTCCTTTTTTTCTTTTTCTTTTTTCTGTTAGGGACCAACTCTCTTTCAGCATCAACAAGGACAGTGTTACGAAACCCAGTAGCTTGTGCCCACTTAACTTGATTCTCAGTCTGTTCAGGCTTCTTTCTTTCTCCTTGTTCACCTTCAACTGACTCTTTGCTTTCAGGCAGACATGGGACTCGTTTTGCATGATTTGCATGTATCCAATTAGGCAAGCCACCACATTTAACCGCTGTTGTTGTCACAAGGATCACTTGATATGGCCCATACCTTTGGGGGTTCCAAACACGACTTTCTTTCGTGTTTCTTGATGAGCACCCACTCTCCAGGGCTCAAATCGTGTGCTTGAAATTGTCGTGCTGTAGTTGCAACTTCTCCAACCTGATGAGACACAGAACGCACTACATCAGCCAATCCTTTATTATTATTTCTGCATTTGTAGAGCACCTGGTTACACCAACTGGTGTGTCCCTGCGCTATTTGCTCTATCTGGCAACTTCGGAAATAAGCACATCTGAGAACAAGGGGAGATAAACTACTTACAGTTTAAAGAGCCATGTTTTTAAACTGTAAGTAGTTTAGCTCCGTTATATTCATCAGTTGATTTGCTGGGACTGTTGGCTGTCTCATAGCCATTCCCATCACAATTTCATGAGGTGAACGTCCAGTTCTTCTGTCAGGAATACTTCTTAAACTCATCAAGACCAATGGTAATGCATCTGGCCATTTTAGTGTTGTGGATGCACAAACCTTAGCAAGTCTAGACTTTATTGTGCCATTTACTTGCTCGACCACACCTGATGCTTCTGGTCGATAAACACAATGTAGTTTTTGTTCAATTTGCAATGCTGCACAAATCATCCCAATTATTTTATTATTAAAGTGACTTCCTCTATCAAATTCTAATGAGACTGGAAATCCAAATCTAGGAATTATCTCTCTAAGAAGCAGTTTAGCAACTGTTAAGCTGTCATTTCGTCTTGTTGGATACGCTTCAACCCAACGAGAAAACAGACATACAATCACTAGAACATATCTTAGTCCATGGCAAGGAGGCATCTCAATGAAATCTAATTGCATGCATGTAAATGGACCTGCTGCTTTTCCAATTCGACCCAAACTGACAATTGTTTTCCTCCCTGCATTTTGTTGCTGACAAGTTATGCACCTTTGACAGAGACTTTCTGCAATGACTCTAAACTTGGGATTGAACCAGTTTTGTTTGAATAGTCTAATCATAGAATATCTACCCACATGTGTAGGACCATGACAAACTTGTGCCATCTGGGACAATAGACTATCTGGTAATATTGGTCTTCCATCAGTGTAAATCCACACTTCATCATCTGCCCTGCACATACAACCTGCTTTGATCCAATTTTCTCTTTCTTCATCACTAGCTGTATCTTGCAATTGTCTAATTTCTTCCCATGTTCCAACAGATGAAAACATTAGACTACATTCTGCTTGGTCAGATCGTCCTTTCAATTGTTCCCCATTGATAGTAATTGAATTTTGAGCACAATAACATGCAATTTCGTCACCATATCTATTGCCAACGGTAACATAATCACATCCAGATTTATGTGCGGAACATTTCACCACCCCAATCTGTGCCAGCAATTGTAATGCCATCAACAGATCTTTCACACACTCTCCGTTTCGTATTGGTGAACACGAAGAGGTTAAAAATCCATGTTGGGACCACAACTGCCCAAAGTCATGCACAACTCCGAAACCATATTGGCTATCTGTAAATATGCTTTCCAAAACAACATGCCCTTGTTAGCGCAACCAATTCAGCTACCTGTGTTGAACTCACTCCTTTCAACCATGAATCTTCAATAACACTCGCCACCGTACAAATCGCATACGCAGCTCGTAAGGTACCTTCTAGATCTCTCAAACATGATCCATCCACAAACAATACAATACAAAATCTGATTCAGGCAAAGGGGTGTCCTGTATGTCAGATCTCGGTTTTGTACATAATTCAGTAACATCCAAACAGTCATGATCTGCCTCATTCACTACCACTTCACAACTCGTATTTGGCAACAACGTAGCTGGGTTCAAATTTGTACATCTTGTCACTGTCACATTCTCAGCTCCCAAAATCACTCTTTCATATTTTGTTAACCGACTGCTTGTAAGATGCTGTGTGTGAGTTTGTGTTAACAAAATCTCAACTGAATGTGGCACATACACCTTCAATGGATGTCTCATCACAATCGTCTCACTTTGTTCCAAACTCATACAAGTAGCAGCAACTGCTTTTAAGCTGCAGCCACAGGATCCAATGTGGCAGAGAAATATGCCACTGGACGGGGTGCTGTTCCATGCATTTGCATAAGAACTGAAAGTGCACATCCGTCACGTTCACTGCAAAATAATGCAAAATCCTTATTGAAATCCAACATTCCCAATGCGGGTGCTCAACACAAACTGTCTCGCAACTCCACAAAAGCTTTCATGCATTCATCATCAAAATGTATTGGATCTGACACGTCTTTGTGTGCCAGTCTTTGTAATGGCTTTGCTATCAAGGAAAAAAACTGTTAATCCACTGTCTGCAATATCCGACCATTCACACAAACATTCAAATTTCTTTCTGAGTTTTTGGTGGATTAATTTGCAAAATTGCATTAATCCGATCTTGAGACACTTTCCTGATTCCTTTTTCAATTTTGTGACCCAAGTAAAGAACTTGCTACTGGCGTACTAATGGTAATCTTGATATATAAATGTTGTACAAGCAAAACACTAGACACTAAGCGTAGAGCAAGAAAAAGAAAGAGAGAAGAAATAGAAATGGAAGACAGGAAAGGAGCTTATTATGAAGTAATGAGAGATGTAGAGGGTGTTAGGTTGAAACAGATGAAAACAACCTCATTCTGAAACAAATCAGATCGTAATCTGATTTAGTAGATTGTGTGATGGCTTGAGTCGCCATCAAATGGGGGGTTGATGAAGCATGATTTTTTGCGAAATAATCTTACTTGATCAATTCTGCCCATATGTGTGTTATTAACAAAAACAAATGACTAATGGTGTGAAAACTTAATATGGGCGACTCTTTACAAGTTAACGTGAAAAATGTGCAAGACAAAGCACAACACGTGTAGTAATGAAATTCTCTACTACCAACCAGAATCAACCACACTGTCCAATTCCAGGGCGGTTCACACCAACCGACCAATACCAGCGTAGCACTTTCTGTGACTATTTCACATCAACTTTCCAATACCAGCGCAGCACTTTTGTGACGACAGTATTACTCTTGCGACTCACCCTCCCTTCACAAGATCAGCGTCAGCGGTTTTCAAAGTTTTTAACAAACAGACTACATAAAATACCAGTTTTGTCTGCTCCACTAAAGAACTAATTCGATAGAAACATATACTCCAAAATTTTCTTTCAACTCCAGCAAAATCTCGACCCTCTCCCTTGCGAAATCAGTATAATTTGTGTCACAGTATTTCCATTCAATACACCTCTCATACCAGTAGTAGTCTGACCAACCCCTTGGTAATCTTCTACATAATCTGCATTCACAAATCCTCCTTTCTTTGCTGCTTTCATTCAAGATAACATTAATTTTTCCTTCAACTTTTTGTGTCTGGTATCAATGTCATCACTACAATATTTCGCATAACAAAGAATTTCATCGATTGTTTTGCTTTGCCAACAAATCAAATGCTGCTGAATCATAAGACTAATTTCTGGTCTCAATCCATACACACATCTATATACAAAATGCCCCATCTATTTATCAGTGATGTTCTCAATACCACTGTACTGTTTAAACACTTGTAAGAGCCTTTCATAATAAGCATGCACTGACTGTTTCAATTCTTGAGTAGTTCTGTCTATTTTCACCCAATCTGTTTCTTTTGGTGAAATCTTCCCTTTCAAATAAGTAATGACCTGGTTATATATTTTCATGACCTCAATTTTACACTCCGCCCACAAATCAGCTGGAACTACAATATCAAACAGGTCATCCAAATCCTTCCACAATACTTTTGAAACTTTCACAAACCTCTCTACCTGTTTGTACCATTCCACTGGTTTCTCTCTCAATCTTGGGAAATCATTTGTAAATGACAATATATCCTGCCTTGACCATGGAACATGAACAAACCCACCTCCTGGTACTTCTCTCATCGGATATACCGTAGCATCAGCTGCTTCTGGCCCGACTCTCTCACAGGATACAATGGTAAAGCCACTGAAGTCGTTGTTGTATCTTCCTTCTTTTTAGCCCATTTTCCTTTCCAGCGATCTAACTCTCCCCATCGCTTTAGTGTATTAATTAATTCTTTTATTTGCAAACGTTTCCCTGAAGCATTCAAATTCTCCAAATCTTTATCACTGAAATCTAACCTATATGTCTTTTGTAAGGCTTTAGACTTCTCTATGTCAACTCCATACATTTGTGCAATTTCAGCAGATTTTTCATGTAGAGCTTTCGCTTTCTTTGTAATATTTTTACACATAAATAGTAATGCCTCATCCTGATATTTACCTAATCTATCTGGGCTAATCGTACCAAGAATCATTTCTTCCAAATCTGCTTTTAATTTACTCACATCTACACCTGAATTATTTCTATTCTGTACACTACAACAAGGTGCTATTTCTCTTATCCATTCATTCAATTCTTCTGGTGAAGGACCTAATGATTTCTGAATATTTTCACTTGCTCCACTTTTTGATCCTGATGTAGGCGTTATAATTTTTTTTTCTCAATCTGTAATAGCCTCTTTGGATCTACATTTATACCTCGCTTTGGAGTTTCCATAATCCTTTCTGAGATATTAATCAACTGCTCTGAATCTCCTGACCCTACACTCACATTTGTTCTAGTATTACCAGTTATTCCTCGATTAGTCTCGCTTATTTTTCTGTATACTGTAGGAACTTCATTCATACTCCTATCAGTAATTGTTAGTGCATGCACTTGAGAAATACCTTGTCCATCATTGTATAATGGAACTATCGGACCAATAGTTACTGGAACTGACAAAACTTCTGGATTCAAATTCATTTGTGTTATTTTCCGTACTAAATCTTCTCTAACTGAATTCTGATCCTGACTTATATTTACAGAATTTTTCTCTTGAGGGGCTTCTATCTGAATCAATGGAGCATTTGGCAAAGAATTTGTCTCTATCCTGTCCTGTTCTTCTTGATATGGAGGAGGTCTATTCATTAACAATTCATTTAAAAATCCATCATCTATGTCATCATTACCTTCAATCAAATCAGTACTTTTAGAATTTTGTTCCTCAACATTCTTCTTTTCTCCTTACATTGTTCTCCTTCTTTAGACTCTGCTACCATTACCGGAAACATTCTTGCTCCTTCTGCTACATCTCTTCTCCACATTTTCATTTGGGCATCCCATTTTGCTTCCGAATATCTACTCACAGTATTCTTGTAATTCATCTGATTTCTATCTTTTTCTCGTTTGTATGCTTCATGTTCCCATTCTTCAAGAGCTTCATACTGCATAGGTCTAGGAGTAGGTCTCAAATCATTCATCTGTCTCCTTAGATTCTCTAAAATTCTAGTATTAAAAGTACCATTCTCTGGAAATGCTAAAATACCATCTTGCTCAGTGTATTTCATCCAATTTTCTAACCAAGTGCACGTATGGTAACCCCTTTGTAATGACATAAAAGAAGCGGGTGTTCCTTCAGGAGGTACAGGAATTCCTTCTCTAATGGGTATAGGCTCATCTTTACTAAATAAAGTCTTCAACAATTATAATAACTTCATGATTATTCTGCACTAACACTAAACTATATAAGTAATTCTTTAACTATCCTTCTTCCGTATTATGATTCTCTACTACCAACCAGAATCAACCACACTGTCCAATCCCAGCGCGGTTCACACCAACCGACCAATACCAGCACGGCACTTTCTGTGACGATTTCACATCAACTGTCCAATACCAGCGCTGCAATTTTGTGACGTCAGTATCTCTCCTGCGACTGACCCTCCCTTCACAAGATCAGCGTCAGCGGTTTTCAAAGTCTTTAACAAACAGACTACATAAAATACCAGCTTGTCTGCTCCACTAAAGAAATAATTCGATAGAAACATATACCCCAAGATTTTCTTTCACTTCCAGCAAAAGCTCGACCAGCGCGATTTTCTTCTTACTCAAGTGAAAACTCTCGGGACTTCTCCAGATGTGCTTTTCGAAAGTACCCAAATAAATCTCCACTATTCTTACCTCAAGATTCCCTGTGCAATACCAACAATACGACCATTTCTCAGTACTTTATCAACAGTAGACAAAGCACTTCCCTTAGTGTATGCCACACTAAGTCCGCCCTTAGGCTTATCCCGGGTTCTTAGGTCAACGACGGACCTGTTACTTCAATTCCATTTAGGTAAACGACGGACCACAACATATAACAAAAAGGTATGTAGTTGACAAACATCTGTCCCTACAAGTTCCGTCTTCTTCATTACCTAGTATGATTAGTCTTAACTAACCATCTGATGCGACTACCAGAAACTGATGCAGCAGAAACAGTGTATTTTTATTACCATATATGATATCACTAATTTCAATATTACTAGATCTTTTATAACCAGGAGTTCGGGCCTATAAGAACTCAATAAACATTTACAAAACCAGGTCCTCCGATGAACCTTTTTGTAGAGCTAATAGGGACTTGGCAATAAAGAAAACGGATGTAAATCCCTTCATGAGGACCCTAAATGAAGGAAATGCCTAATCTAACAGCATTTGTCAATATTTACAAATCTGTCAAAAACTCATCAATAAGGACAAACTCTGAATACTTATCAATTTACCTTTATCTAAAAATATCAGAATATGCAATGGTCAATACACAAATATAATAGAAAACATCATAAATGTCTTCATCTGTCCAATGTTACAGGTAGAATCACAAATAAGAGATATACAGTTTATAATGAATTTATCACAATATCAATAACAGGAGTGAGTGGAGAGAAAAAGAGACAAAAGAAATAGATCATTTCAATATCAAATGCAGTTTTATTTTCTTACGAACCTAGATCAACGAAAACTAATGCACAGCGTGCAATAGTTAGAAGAGCTAACCTTCTGGCCAGAAAGGTATAGCTTAAGGCAACATCACCAGCCGGTGAAGTGCAAAGTAAATCTGGACAGCTTCAGTCAGGTTTGCAAAGACAGCAGCCAGCCAGAGTAGCACAGAGAAAAATAGCAGCAAGGCTCTCCTCTCATAGAAACAGCTACTACTAGAATTCTTTCTTGCAGAAATAATTATACCCTTAATGTCAAATGTCCGACCCCCTAATGTTACTTTTCAAGACCTCTTCCCGATCTTGTCGGTTTTCAGAATAAGGTGATCATCATCCCATTTAGTTCATCTAGGTTCTTTTCAAGCAGTCTTTTGTTTAATTCGAAAGATGTCATCCTTCCACGGAAGCAGGAAAAGAATCTTGTAACTTTATCCACGTCCTCGCGCACACTCCACTACAGCTTGCAACATTTGTTGACAAAATCATTCAACGAAGAAGAATATTCAGCACTGAGAGGAAATTCCTAAAGATTACTTGTGCACAGCTAAACAAATTAAACAGCATTTCAGAACTAGTGAAGGATAAAATACATTGCTTCACGGCCTACGTTTTAGGAAAAAAAATCACTCCAGCAAGATTTTGAGGTCTTCATAGGAAAACCATGAACTGCAAACCGACAATTTTCTAGGAAATAAAACACACTTCATTATAAAGAAGTACAAAGAAAATACAATAGAAAATTCATTATGGCAAAAGATTCATTATTCTGATTACACTCATAAGCATAATATAATTAGACTCATTAATAATTATTATGTCTCTCTCATGTTATAAAGAAAAGAAATAAGCATTTCACGTAACATTTTCCATAAACGTTCTTGTTATTATTATCTCATAAATCTACATGAAAGCTTTTATAATGCATCATTTTATTTCAAGTCTCTTTCTCTCGTAATGATTTTAGTCCACATAAAAGAATACTTTATTTATTCATGCTTTCTGCATGTCTAATGCTACTTTCATTATTACACGTGTTGTGCTTTGTTCTTGCACATTTTTCACGTAAACTTGTAATGAGTCACCCATAATAATAAGTTTTCACAACATTAGTCATTTGTTTTTGCTAATAACACACATATGGGCAGAATTGATCAAGCAAGACTATTTCGCAAAAATCATGCTTCATCAAAGGTGTTCTTGCATCAAGAAGAGGTTGACTGTATCCTGGCCTGTGTTACGTCCAGTACAGTGACAGAAGGTCACTGGTCTTTGTCACCAATATTTGTAGTAACGACTCAGGCAAGGAAGTGTAGAAAATAATTTATAAAGCAGTGAGGAGGTACAGCAGTTCTTGGCAGGCCGACACCCAAGCCTCATCTGTAGCAGTCATCATGGAATACTGAAATGAGCATTCTGAATGCTCCATTGACAACAGCTGGGGGGAGTTAAGAGAGCCGGGAAGAAGAGAAAGAATGGCACACATATTAGAACATTGGAATGTTGAGCGCTCCATTAAAGACAATGGAGTGCTCCGGACTTCTAATGGCTGGTAGAAGCCTGGAGCATCAACATTCCAATATTTCTTCACAGCTGTTACTGTGAACAAAGGCCTCATGGAGCCCGAAGGGATTTCAACCGCCTCAGCCTCTGTGAGGCCTTTGCTTTACAAATTAGAACATTCTGCCCCCTAGGAGCAGAGTGTTCTAATAGCCTTAGAGCCCTGTGTAGTGGGCTCTACCAGCCATTAAAGGCCTGCTCCCTTGTTGTTTAATGCTGGAGTGGGCCTTTAATGGCCGGTAGAGCCCGTTGCGTCGGGCTCTAAAGCTTTAGTCCAGCCTAGACTGGACTAGGGCATTGATGACTGGAGGATGATGGAGACTGTCAATGAATGTAAGAAGAAATCATTGAGGTTTTAGTTGTTAAAAATAGGTGCTAATAACTTTAGCCATCTGACAATTAAGATAACGTGTGTCATCTATATGGATGCCCGTTACAAACAGAGGAGACCAGTGTAGGTGTAGCGCCAATGGAGGTTAGCCATTTTAGATGGTGTAAGACTGAAAGAGCAAGAGGATGTTAAAGGAAGTACTGTTTTAATGGGTTCAGTGTCATGATGTTGGCAGCCATCCACCATCACGTCAAAGAGAATCAAAGACAGAAAAGGTTGATGATGTTGATAATTCTGATGAATTAGCCAACCAAAGACCAATTCGGTGTCACAGGCAAACCTATGGAAATGTGACTCAGCTTGATGAAGTAATTTATCAAAAGGGCACATCTAGTTGTTAAATAAAACTGGGGTAGATAGACCCTTGAGGGATGCCATAACAGAGTTCTGGCTCTGGAACAGCACTGAGAGAGTGCAACAGATTGTTGACAGTTTGCGGAAAAGATATAATCCAGTTCTGTGCATCCAAAAGTCTGCCGGTGAGTAGCGCATGGCCAATGGTGTGTAAGGCTGTAGAGCGGTCTAATAAAATTAAGGACCCTACATCACCATCATCAGCCAGCCTAGGAAGATTGTCACAGTCTCAACAATTGGTGCTTCTTCCAGGGCGGAAGCCAGTCTAGTAGTTGTCCAGGAGCTCATGCTGCTCAATGAATACCTGCAGCTGGTTAAAGGCTATTTTTTCAATGATTTTGCCCAAAAAAGAGTTAACAATAAGCCTATAGTTGCTCAAATCATTGGGGTTTAAAGCTGTATTTTGAGAAGAAATTTGAGAGTCTCAGATTGCCATTGCAATGGCATAATGCCAGAGCCGAGGGAGCAATTGAACAGTGTACCAAAAACATGTATGCTAGACACCAACATAAGTATAAAATCAGGCACAACTGACTCACTTTTATACTTAGATCACTTTTCAGGTATTGTCCCAGGATTTGTGCACTTGCAGTTTCCTCAAAATGGGAGCCATTTGTATGGACAAAAAGGTGAGAGGAAGGGGAATACCTTGCGTAGAAATGAATGCTAAGAACATTTTTACACTTTCCCATCTGGAAGGGTTTTGCGTGGTCTCAGTATCCTCTGTAGGTCTTCAAGTTTACTGCAATATTTATTTAGACAATGTGGCACATTTGCTTGGATGAGCCTTTCCTCTTTCTTCATTTCCAGGTGGCCCTGGGTGTCAGACTCGGTGGGTTTGAGCCCCTGTGAGTGTCTGGCGAAACAGACCAAAAAACAGTAAAGCCCAAAAATCTGCGACCTAAAACGGCACAGGGGACAAACTCAATTATAAAAAGTTCTTGCTGGCTACCGAAGGTCTGTTAAAATAATGCTATGGTGTCCAGTTTACAGCTGGGCATCAGTTAGTCAGAATGGAGCTTGTAAGGCACTAAATACAGTTTGGTGGTTAACTGATCTTGAATTAATGCAGGTAAAGGAAAGGAGACCGCACCCACTAAAAGAGAACCCAGTTTAAGGGCACCAAAATGACTTCAATAACTTGAAGCTATTCAAGTCATTATGAACAACTATGCTTTTAACTGTTTATTTAAGATGTTTTAAACAATGAGTAGGAAATATAGTAAGTTCATACATCCTTTAACACCTTCGCCGCGATCGGAATTCCGCCCAGGTGCTGGACATTCCGATCGCGGGCGTGGTCGTGACGAGCTCAGCTCATCATGCGCACACGCCCACCGCGCAGCATGACGAGCTGAGCTCGTCATGAGCGTCGAAGGGGTTAAACGTATACAGTCTGCTATGTTTGATACACGTATAAGTCAAGGACTATAGAACACTGGGCCTGGTTTTAAGTGGCCTGTTAAAAATTTGATCCCTGTGCAAACACCTGTTTGCACAGGGATCACCATTATAAGTGGGACGATGTTTATGGCCCCCGGTAATTACCAGGTGCGATACAGATCTCACTCTTCATTACATTTTGGCAGGTCAAATCTGCTGAAATTTAAAAGGGTATTTACTGTGACATGTGGATTGTGGTGCAATAAGAACACAATCTGCATGTTATTTCCCAAAAACTAAGACTAGGCAATAATTATTGCATCTCATGAATTTCGAACATCTCAGTATTGGATTTATATCTCATGCCATAATTATTGCATCCGACAGGGCCTACTCGTAATCAGGCTCATAGCAGAATTTTGGAGTGCGCTCCACAAAAGAGCTTTCATAGAATCCTCTTCAATATTCACACTAAACCAGATACACAATAAGTGAGCACCCATTGCAAGGGCTTCAATAGTATCAAATTTCTGTCTCACTTAGGATTGTACTGAAGAAGAAGATAATTGTTAAGAGTAGTCTAAAAGATTCCATTGTGCTAAATTAAATCATTTATTTAGTTTACCAAGAAGCACCTTCCTGTGATAAGCTTACCATGAATTTGACTTTAATCACTTCAATCAGTGGTTTCCAAGTGAGGCTCTGGATGTTTTTTGTCAATTTGCTCACAGCAAAGCTTAGTCTAAGTCTGGTTTTATTTGCCCAGGTGCAACATATATCTGGCTTTCTTCAAAGCTAGCTCCTAAATATTTATATGAAGGATCCCTTTCTATAGTCTGTTCTCCCAAAATGTACTAGCCTTTTTTTAGTTTCCTTCCAAAAACAACTATATTTGTTTTTCCAATATTAACTACCAAGGAATTTCGTTTACAATATTTTTCCAAACAGGAAATCTCATGTGGAGGCTAATACTTGTCTCCTCCAGCAGCACTTGTGCCACTTGCATATTGGCAGATTTGTGTATGGTGGCCCCTGAGTTTTGGTGGAGAAGATCTACCAATTGCCAAAGCTTGTCCTAGATCTGCCACATAAAGATTGAAGAGCATCGAGATCAACATGCACCCTTGTTTCAACCACCCATTAGCATGGATCTTTTTAGACAGTATTAAGTAATCACTAGGTCCAGGCGAAATTGAAATTATGCCGGCATATTTCACATAAATTTGGGAATTTTGTGCTATGCGAAATTCTGAAACACCATTGTCTCATGTTGTATAATTACACTGCTGTTTGCGCCAAAATTATAGCATGGGAGCGCAAAAACAACGTTAAGAACCAGAACACGAGCAGCTGTTGTTCACAGCATTTGTGTCTTTTGGTCAATTTAAGGATGAAATGCATTCTTTTGTCAAAAATTGATGCAAGGACACATTTTACACTTAAATATAGAACTAAATTACAGACGTGTACTTTGCATAATTTATGCATCATTTTGCTGTAATTTTGCATAATTAAGCAAAGGCAAATTTTGCACATGCCTAGTTATCACCAAGCTTAAAATGCACCCATTTATCCTGGTACAAGAGTAGAATTCCATTCAATAATAGGAGCATATTTCAAATATTTAATTTATATCATGTAAGGGCTCTGCCAAACCTATCAAATGCAGTTTTAAAGTCCATAAACATATGTATAGCAAACATTTTCTGCCTAGTGCAAGTTTATAAATCAACTTTGACAAAACTAGTATATTAGCTGGGTTGCCCTTTTTGATCTAAAACTCATTTGGAACTGTAGTAGCATTAGGTATATCCATATCAGATTTACATAATATTTCACTTCTACGTCAAATAGAGCTAAACGATTATTATTATTAGGAACCAACATCAACCTTTTCTTGTGGATAGATTGCAGCCCAGATCCTTTCCAAGAATCCAGAATAGTACCTGTCGTATAGGTGTGGCTGAAAAGAGGACAAAGCTAAGATGCCCAACATTTCGGATCATATTTCAATATCACAGCAGGCAATCCATTAGGGCCCCATCTGATCTACTTTTTAACATTTTTTTCCCGAATCTCTTTTTGGGCATTTCTCATAGACAGTTTATTTCATTAACATTTCTTTTAACATATTCTGTGTGTCAGGCATGTGAACAATATTGTATACTTCTAGACTGTGAAAAATAAAAATTGCCCTTTCCATGTGCTCTTCATTTAAACATTTCCGTATAGGGTATACTATATTCTGTCCGGGGCCGGACTGGGAACTTAAAACAGCCCTGGCAAAAATGATAAATTCAGCCCCCATGTGCAGACGTGCTAATGCGCGCTAGAACCAGAGCAACTCTGTCTAGGAGCCGCCGGGAATGCGTAACGTGCACCACCACTCTTGGAGGCCGAAACCAACCTCCAGGTGTCAAAACTGGCCTCCTGGGGCTCCCGCCTCCCAAGGGATGCCCGCTTGCCCGGCTGGCCAGTCTGGCTATGATTCTGTCACTTAATTATCGACTGTAAAGTTGATTTCATTATCATCTTCGGCCAACCCAACAGTAAAAGTGTCTGGTTGAGAGCCTACATACCCCCGTTTCAATATAACTTATCCATCCATAAATCTGAAGATGTATTATTCTTTTCTAATTTGATGTTATTGCGTTAGTGTTCTGACATTTATCTTAGAGGGGGTTCAGCGACATAATTAATACAAATAGCATGACATGCAGTAATCAGGCGGCAGTCTCGCGAGATGCAAGAGCAGCATGAGTTTAAAACCGCTGAGCCTCCAGAAGAGAGTCGCTGTTTGCAGCAGCGGATACTTTGTATGGGACAATATTACTGCTGAGTTTTAAACAAAGTGTTGTGCAGGATGAAAACCAATCCTTGACACAGGTCCCTACCATTCGAGGGCATTCAGCGCTTACTTGAGCAAGAGGTCTCAGCATAGGCGCTACGTAGGAGTACTTGGGGTGCTGCAGCACCCCCAGAAATCATCATGCTGAAGTTCAGAAGGTGAATGAGCAGTAAAGATGCTTTGACATTTTGTGAGTATTCTCTCACATTTGCTGCTTGTTCAAATATCAGGCTATAGCTTCTGATAGAATGGTGCTTATTCGGAAACTGGAGTGTACTTTTATTTCTCTGACTGCAAAGTGAGAGGATTTTCTAAAAGTGATCTAGGTGACAATCCTGCTGAGGTACAGCCAGTGAAAGGAAAGGCGATAGCATGTCATTTGTTTTCTAACACTGCAACATTTAAATATTGGGAAATAAACTATACACATATTTCATTATATCAGCATAAATGAGAACTTTTTTGTAATTCTGAAGTGTGATGGAAAAGATTTTTATAGGATGAAAAGAATTCAAGACACTTTACTTGGTGATGCGCAAATGATAAATATTCACTGAAACCCGATTTCGACATATTCATTTTTGCGCTATATATTTTTGCTAGTAAGTTCTATGTCTATGCAAATGTAGTGGCCATTTCAACCGAAAATGTGTTATCGGTAAATGACAGTGCACTACCTCACCAGTGCTCCAAAATGCACCACCAGCTACCTACACACCCTTAGCACTCTCCTGTTGAATGGCCATGGCACTTTTGCTATACTTCTTTTTTTGTATGACGATGGGATCTATCACAGTCCCGATGACTTCGGTGATATATTAATGAATGGCAGCACGCCCCCTCCCCCCCCCCCCCCTCTAATATTTGCTCCAGCACCACTAGGTCTCAGCAGCAAATAAGGCCAGAGAAGGACTATTGTCGCCAAAGAGAGATCATATGTCCTCCGCTACCATGATCAGGATCTACGGGAGGAAATTAAGGGCAGATTCATCCAGGGACAGAATCAAGAAAGATGCTCCAGCACTCGCGAGACAATTTCCTTTTCTGGATGCTCCTGCCCAAGAAGATGAGGAGTATTTCTTTCTGCGAATTCAGAGGAAACAGCCAGGAAGTTAACCTCTGCATGGGGCCATAAAAAGGTGATGACAAACAAATGGAGAGAGGTTCAATAGCATACCTTTCCCCAATTTATTGCCATAAGATTCTCTCTCCCAGGGTTTGTGGAAGGATTCCCTTCACAGTAAAAAGTGGACTCAATAATTACAGGAATTTCACCAGAAGGGTCAGTTATATCAGAGGAGGTGCCACCATCTGATTCAGTTGGCAAAAGGGTTGAAGCTGTGATTAATAGGGCATATTCAGCTTCTAATTTCTCAATCAGTGCATCCACATTTGCTGATTATGCTGGGGGAAGGTTTTTTCTTGATCCTCCTTTTGATTGAGATGGCATCTGGAAGCTTCAGCTCCAGGAATAGATCTGAAAATAGTGAACTGCTTTATTTCTCATGTCAGATTAAAAATGATGTAATTACAGACCATGTTGCAGATGAAAAAAAAAATTGACTTTCTGGATTCGCTGAATCCTATGGACGCATACCTGCACATTCTGATACACCAGGTATCATACAAATATCTTTGCTTTGCGATTCAGGACTATCATTACGAGTTTCATGTTCTACTTTTTTGGCTGATAACCTCTCTCAATGTTTTCTAGGTCTCGCCTAGGCAGCACTTGCGCTGTCTCTTCGAGACATGCTGTATTCAGGTATGAACTTGAAGCTCTGCCTGTTTTCCGCCCATCTTTTCAATTGGCTCCTATTACTGTCCTTTCTAAATGGTTGCTTTTGATACATGAATAGGCTTATAGTCCCTCCTTATTCCCGCCTTTTCTCCTTTTGTAACCTCCCTTGAGGACTGGCCCTCTTGCATGCGTTGTTACTTGGTGTGTATTATTTAAGGTCTGTGAGCACTATTTTGTTAAATGACTTTCTCCTATTGCACCCACAATATGCTTTCCTTCAACCGCTTGTTTTTTTGAAGCAGCACTGCCGCGCTTTATCTCATCTGATGTGTTTTGCTTCAAGAATGGCGGCCGCACCATTAATGCTCCTCACGGCATAATATATGTTTTTTTAAAGCACCGTGGTTTTAAGACACACTTAGTGTTGTTTTTTGAAAAGCGAGGCATGCTTCAGGTTCGAGAATGGCGGTGGTGCATTTCTTTTGTTATGCGAGGCTCTCCGAAATCAATCAACACAAGTCAACAATGTTGCCCGCGACTTGCAGCCTCTCATCCCCATCCTGCCCCTCTGGTGCCGCACTTTAGGTTTGCAAAAGACACAATTGAGCATGGCGCCCGCTTTCATATTAATAACATGGGCGCCACACTTAATATTTTAGCAGGCGCCCGCTTATATTATTGGGCAGCAGAGTGAAGCAATCAGCCACCACAATGGTAGCAAACCAACCAGCACTGCAAACTGAGCACTGCATCCCAGAACAGTAAATATCCTTCACCACGAATTTTTGACCCCGCATACCATTACTCCGCATTCAAGTACTACGCATTGTGCACCTACCCTGCATACCATTACTCCGCATTTTTTACAACGCGTGTGCATTTACCACGCATGCCTTTACAACGAATTTCGTTGTAAAGGTATGTATGGTAAATGCACACGCATTGTAAAAAAAAATATAGGCGATCCACGTCGTTGTGAGGAAACAGAGGCTCTTCCTTTTCCTCACAACGACGTGCACCGCCCCTCAGAG
Organism: Calotriton arnoldi; assembly: GCA_963921515.1. Taxonomy (NCBI): domain Eukaryota; kingdom Metazoa; phylum Chordata; class Amphibia; order Caudata; family Salamandridae; genus Calotriton; species Calotriton arnoldi. Next base: position 643,825 of record CAWUFW010008912.1, on the reverse strand, counting down.
ACAGACGACGTGAAGCAGGAACAAGGAGGAGAGAGGAACCACGAGGAGAGAGAGGTAAGGGGGATTGGGCCTGGGGTGGGGGTTAATTGTTTAGGGGGGTCGTTCTGGGGGTAGTGTTTTAGGGTTTTGGGTAGTATAGGGTAGTGTTTTAGTGTTTATGGTAGTGTTGGGGGGTCGTGAAGGGTAGTGTTTGAGTGAAGGGACCGGACTGGGGGTCGGGGGAGGGTCGTGCTGGGGGTAGTGTTTTAGGGTTTAGGTAGTGTTGTGGTGTTTGTGTAGTGTAGGGTAGTGTTTTAGGGTAGTGTCAATGGGTCGTGCAGGGTAGTGTTTCAGTGTAGGGACCGGACTGGGGGTCGGGGGAGGGTCGTGCTGGGGGTAGTGTATTAGGGTTTAGGGTAGTGTTGTGGTGTTTGTGTAGTGTAGGGTAGTGTTTTAGGGTTTAGGGTAGTGTCAGTGGTCGTGCAGGGTAGAGTTTGAGTGTAGGGACCGGACTGGGGGTTGGGGGGTCGTGCTGGGGGTAGTGTTTTAGGATTTAGGGTAGTGTTGTGGTGTTTGTGTAGTGTAGGGTAGTGATTTAGGGTTTAGGGTAGTGTTGGGGGTCGTGCAGGGTAGTGTTTCAGTGTAGGGACCGGACTGGGGGTCGGGGGAGGGTCGTGCTGGGGGTAGTGTTTTAGGGTAGTGTTGTGGTGTGTGTCTAGTGCAGAGTAGTGGTTTAGGGTAGTGTCGGGGGTCGTGCTGGGTAGTGTAAATGTAGGGAGAGGACTGGGTGTCGGGGGAGGGTCGTGCAGGGGTACTACATTAGGGTGTAGGGTAGGGCAGGGTACTCTCACTTACCTTTCAAACTTTTACCATGAGTATACCTTTACCACGCATGCCTTTGCGTTGTAATGGCATGCGTGGTAAAGGCATAGTCATTGTAAAAGTTTGCGTTGTCAAAACTTGCGGGGTCATTGAATTTGCGTTGTCAAAAATTTGTGGTAATGGCATGCGGAGTGTTTGTTAGCGGGGCAACATCATATATTCTCCCAGAACTCCTTTCCACACATGCCACGTCTAATAGACAAAATCCTGCCGAAATATGGGTCATCGAGGAGCCCAGCCGCTCACCTAACATGCATAGAGTGCGGTTTATAGCCCACAGGTCCTCCTCGGCCGGGAGCGGCATGCTACACCCACTCACATCTGCAGCACAGTTCTCCCCCCACTGTCTTCAGCCCCTCAGCACCATGACCCTAGGATCTGCTCCCGTCACCCGCGTCACAACAACAAGGGTGCTTAGACTAGAGTATTACGGCAGCAGTTGGGTGCCCGAAGACGACACAGCTCACAGTGTCGGCCTGCGCTATCACAACGCTGCTCCTGATCTTTCACTCCCCGGGGCAGCCATCTAATGTGGGGAAAAAAGAGCTTATTGTTTGGTAAATCTTGTGACACAGTACTGCATAATTTTGTATTTAGAAATAATCTGTTCAGGTAGGCATATCAAGGCTAAAGGTCTCGCCTACAAGACAAGAACTAACCGCTTGTTCAGTGTTTAGCCATGTTGTAAGTGTTGGCCGTCATCTATTATAGCTCTGGTTGTTATTCTACAGGCCAAGGCTTTCAATTACAGGCAAGGCTCTTAACACCAGCAGACTCTGTTCCAACCAAGGCACTACATGTCTCTAGCTTCACAGCTCCGACCACTTGTTTATAGCATGATGGTGATCCCAAAAGTCCTGCTGCATTAAAAAATGTACATATCTGATTGCATAGCAAGTGTTATTATTAACCAACGCAGTTGTACTCCTTGTATCGACCCATATAGGATTGAGGTACAAGTCATCTCGTTTGGTGTGAAACCTGTGAATGCAAGTATATCCCAGCAGCAGGAGCCTAACACACTGTCCTATATTATAAGCTAAACAGAGGTGTGTAGGGGTGGTGTGTGATATTGCTTCGTGATGAGTGAATATATTGTCATGCTATGTTCATTTAGCACCCTCAGTTGGAGCTGCGGTGCCTTCACACTGCTAATACTTATTTTTTAAACTCTTTAATAAAGCGCCAAAGTGCTTAACATGGATGAAGTAGTTATTGGATCACAAGGTTGAATAGTGAGTGCTGTCTCCTGGAGTAGAAAGCTTTTCAGCGAGTCGAAAAGTAAGAAGGGGAAGGTATTCTTGCAGATTACCTGCAGCAGAAACTGGTGTCAAGCTTCAACTCTGCTAACTAAGAGAAACCCCACAGCCAGGGACTGATTGAGACTGTAGGGTTTAATGGCATCATCAGGGATAATTATACCTTTGGGCCAGACTCCGTCTCTACCTAATAGTCAATCATTTAATTTGACATTGGAATCCCAAGTCACAATTTGAGCACAGAGTTCCGATCAAACGCTGCAATGGTGGTTAATCCCTGAGAATCAGGACGGGGGGTTTTCTCTGGAGCAGCTTCCCACAAAAAGCTTGACCACACATGTGAGTGGGATTGGATGGGAAGTGATATTGGACATCAAGTCAGTGCAGGGGAGTTGTTCAAGATTCAGAAAGTTTTTTCCTCCAATTGGAAGGAGTTAAATGCGGTACACTTGGCATTGTTGCAGTTTGCTCCTCTGTTGAGGGGCTTACAATGTCCAACTCAGAACAGACAACTGGGTGGTCCTGGCATATGTCAACAACCAAAGGGGGGGCAAGAATTTACACATTGTCGCTTTTGGCGCAGAAGATCTGTTCCTGGGCACAGGCCAAGATCCTCTCCTTACAAGCAGTCCATCTTCCGGGGTAGGGAGAACGGGCCTGGGAAGATTGCTCGTCCTCAGTGGTTCTGTGTGAGAATGTTGTGTAGGCGAGTTTAGAAAGTGGATGCACTATATTTTCCCTGGCCCAGAGTGATCCTTTATGCCTTTCCTCCTATTCCTCTAGTACTGAGGGTACCAAAGAAAGTGAAGGAGGATCAGGCAGAAAGCCTGCTGGTAGTTTCACGTGGCAGTGGCATCTGTGGTTCCCACTTCTCCAATTGGCAGTTTAGGGTCCATAGATGATACCAGTGTATCCCTATCCTATGAGAGGCAAACACATGTCTCAGTCAGCTCTGATCTGGCTCCAACTGAGGATAAGGTGGGTGAAAGGGAGAACCTAGAGAGCTTGGATTGTTCTCTGAAAGTAGCAGAACTCATGCAACAATCTAGGACCATTCTACACTCAAGGCATTAGCTGAATTCTGATAAATGGTGTTTAACCAGAGCACTGAACCCAGTTTCATGTGATCTGTAGTTTGGGGTTTTTTGCCGGATGGAATTCTGTTAGGTCTTGTAGTCTCCATGCCGAGAGCACAGTGCGGGCTGTCATAGCTTATAGTTGTTTGTACCTTCTGGTCTTAAACCCTTTGGTAACTAGTTTGGTAACAGGTTTTCTTTCTATAAAGACCAATAATTCATTCCCCCATACCATCCTGGGATTTATCATTAGTTTTACTGTGTGAGAAGTTGGCCTGGTATATGCTGTTCACTAATTAAAGTGGACACCTTGCACCAGGGCAAATCGACTCTTATGGTAGATAGGTTTAAGACAACCTTTTAAAGAAAGCTATCCTAGTGGTAGCTGTGGAGAGCAGCCTTCAGGCTAAGTCTCGGAGGAATGTAAAGCAGCTTGTTTTACCATATAATCTCTTGAATCACCAAATGAAAAGACACCACACAGGTATATATATCAAATATATATGTATTTATTTCTAAATAACTCTCTACTAATCTCTTTATGAGATTAGAAGACAAACATATGCACAAATCAACGTTTCACAATAAGTTAAGCACAAAATATGGCTGGGGCCCTAGGGGCGTACCAGACCATATACTAAGTAAGAGACTTAGGGACAACGACTTGCAGGGAGACAAGGCCTAGGGCCTTCAGAAGTGCAGGGGCCTCACGAAACCACCCAAGGCAGGTAAGTAAAGGACCCACGGGGACGCGTGCAGTGTGGATACACAGGCGCGGATCGCCGTTAACTTCAATGGGGCAAGTCGCGGTTGGAAATAAAGAGTTTTAGGATACTTCGGGAGAACCTACAAGCAAGTCACTTACAGGGTAAGTAGTTCTAGGGCCCACACCCACAGGAGCACCGTAGTGCTGGAGTTACCTCACCCAGGGAAGCCGGGTGCATAGGTGTCCTTTGGTGTCGGGTCGCGGCGTCGTTTTCAATGGCGAACAAAGAAGACTTGCTGCTTGCGGGAGCTGAAGAAGTGTCCGGTGGAATCCAAGCCTGGATTCTGAAGAAGGATGACCTGAAAGCAGAGGGGACAGTGTTCAAAGTCACTTGGCAGTGACTCGGGGTAAGGAAGATGGATGCCCACCGTCGTCGGTTGATTCAGGTCGGTTGCGGGTGCCTTGACTCTTCAGCCACGAGGTCCAGGAGGCGTCGACGACAACCAGGAGCTGGATTCTGTGTGTCCCACGAAGTCTGCAGCTTACTGCGGTGTCGGCAACTCGATTGGAGCCAACAAGCCTTGGCAACAGCAAGTCTTGGGGAGATAAAGAAAAGTTGATGGCACAGACCAGCAAGGTCTGAGGGACTCACCCAGCGAGGGTAAGTCAGGGCAGGCCTGGAGCAACCAGGGGAGCCCTTTGGTTTCTTTAAGAAGTCTTCTGGGGACCCACTGAGCCGGCTGGCAAGGGATCGCGAAGACACCTCGGGCGGAATCACTCAACAGGGGCCCACGGTCACTCGGGATGGTGTAGGCCTCTGATCTTCGGAGGGATGCCTGCTAGAGGTCGGGACCACACGTGGTCCAAAGCACAAGTTCGTAGAACGTTGTGAAGGGGTTACACTCGACAATAGTGCACGGTACCCAGGGGTCGCGGTTCCTCGTTACTCGTGGGGTCCACTTGCCTCAGCTTCACTGGGGACTCACGATGGCCTTGGAGAAGTCAGGAAATCCACTTCTTGGGCTGCAGGGACTTCGGACTCCGGCGGGAGCGGCGTAGTTTGCGACCGTCGTTGTCGTTTTTGGTGCCTGCCAAGCAGGGGAGTCACTCCTTGACTCCAAGGGAGATTCTTCTGTCTTCCAAAGGTAGTGGAACGTCGAAGGGCCAGGATTCTTCTGTAGAGCGTCGTCCAGGGGTTATCTGCTTTGCAATGGTAAGGTTCCCCCTCTTATACCAAAAAGAGGGGATGGTCTAGCCTCTATGACCCCACCTATGGGAGGGTCAAGGGAGGGGGTGGCTACACCCACTTCCCTTTGTCCAGTTTCGTGCCAGAGCAGGGGCAGGTAGCCCCTGAGCTGGTTTGAACTGGCATATGCACAGAGGAGCCTTCTGCTCCCCCAGTGCAGGACTTCAAAGCACTCTAAGAGTGCACCCACCCAGCCCCAATACACTAAACCCTGTCTGGGAGGTGGTTACACCTCCCTGTGACAGGATGCCTATTGTTGGGCTTCCTCCACTGCGAGTTTCGGTCATCAGCAGGAGGGCAGCCCAGTGTCTGTGACTGGTGGCATCCATTTTGTGATGCCAGGGCTCTTTAGGATTCTACCGCGTTTCCACAGCAGGTACATGTCTTATCCCTCTAGAAGGGTGGAATGCTACCCCCGCCGCCAAGATTGGCGGGGGGTAGTATTCCAAGATGTTTGACACCAAACACGACATGTTTTGATGCAGCCATTCCAAAGTTAGCATTTACCGCGAGGATATAATGCACTTAATAGTATATGGTTTAACCGCATCCACAAACAGCACCAGAGAATAGACTCTGAGAGCTGCAGAGGGGCCCTGCTCAGGCAGAGGCACCCCCTCACATAGAAGCCAAGCACCCTGCCCTCAGGATTGATAGGGCCTGCCTTAGGGGTGACTGATAGGTTTATATGTGTGTGCAGGAGAGATATAGGAAACCTATATCTCAGTGAGGGGTGCTAGCACCACCTCACCCAGGCTGCAGTAGCAGGCCTGTGGTGTCAGATTTAGACTGCTTCCCAGGGGTGGCATAACACATGCTGCAGCCCCTGGTAGGCCTGTGAAGTACCTATGCCCTTGGCACCTAAGGTACCATATACTAGGGACTCATAAGGCACCACAGTATCCAATCACTAGTGCACCTAGAGTGCACTCCATGTCGTTTAGAGAGAACAGAGAGGCTGGGGCCCTGATTGGCAGGGACCCAGCCAGACTATAGCCAGAAACCAGTGCTAACATCAGAAAAAAAGTGGGGGCAACATAAGAGGCAGATCCTACTCTCCTACACAACCCCCCCCAAACGTAGGGACACTAAACTAACCTTGACCAGTTGAGTCTTCGTGTTCAAAGTGGAAATACCTTGAGAGTCCATCTGCATTGGCATGTTGGGTCCCAGGCCTATGTTCCACTGTATAGTCCATCCCCTGTAGGGAAATGGACCACCTCAAAAGTTTTGGGTTTTCACCTTTCATCTGCTTTAGCCATAGGAGGCGGTACAATAGGAAATGATCCCAATATACAATACTTCAACATTAAACAGTTTAAACAAATGTTGCCAACAGTCATATAAACCACAAAATACACGAGTGAAAAGGAACAGTGTTATTTAATCACACTGTCACCTTACTTTGTATATACATCATAACATATACTCACATTGATAAGCAAGTGCCCAAGGGAAGGGAGAAGTGAAGGGTGAATAAAGTGAAAATAGTGTGATAAAGAAGGATAGGGTTAATGTGTCAAAAACATATTCATTATTGAACAATACAAAACAGTTGTTCCTTATTTTCGCTCAAAATCGCCAAAATTCTACATCAATTCTTTCGCCATGCATATAGAACAAAAAACACAGTGACACAATCTCTGTTGTTTAATATGCTAGCTCTAAACAAGTAGTGTCGACGTTTCGACCCGGAGATCTGTAGGTTCATTAGCACCTTACGATGGGGTCTTCCTCAGGACAGGAAGAGGGAAGTAGGCACCTACGAATAAGTATGATAATTGACATTAACCTCATAGGAAGTGACAGAAGACATTATAAATTCAATATGGGCCAAAAATTCCTATATTTACCATGGAAAGCCTTATTAAACAGGCCGGTCTTGATAACAAGTTGGGCATGAAGCTCCAATGTCACGAGAGCAGAATAACTGCATCTGCAAAAGTAAGGTGTAGTTTAACAACGGCCCGCCCAAATAATGTGAGCATCGGGCCCGTGTGTAAATCAGAAGAAAAACCCTCATACAAAATAAACAGCGTAGAATTGAACTTACGCTCATTCCGTTATTCCGATATCGCATTCATATTACTAAGCGATCAAACCCATGTTAATCCGTTGTGACCTCATAATTCAATTCTAAAAACGAGGAAAACAAAAAACAAAACTGTATCTGAACCTAACCAGGACCCTCGAATTAGAATCTGTCCACCACCTGACCCCAAAGCTATGACAATGATTACCTGCCAGTGCCACAATAAATGCGGTGTACCAGAAGGCTTGAAGTCTGGAGAAAAAGACAAAAAGAAAAAGAAAGGGCGGGAGATAAGGTATAGATCACAGACACCCCTGCTTAGAAACTCAACAGCTTCAAATCACTGGAGTATTGATCCACTCACCGCTATTCTATGCGATACCGACCCTCCAGCCCAGCGCGCCAGCGTCTAGGATCAAAGGAGATAGTGTTTCAGCCAAGGAAACAAAAAAAACGAATGCGCTCATAAGAGTCATAGAATTAGTAACATTGTAGCGAGCGGAGAAGGCTTACCGCTCCACGTCCGATTGAATCTAAGGCTGAAAGGATGGAAAAAGGGGGCGAGTGTTCTGCAGTCTTTATACTGCCGCGGCAGGTAATCATTGTCATAGCTTTGGGGTCAGGTGGTGGACAGATTCTAATTCGAGGGTCCTGGTTAGGTTCAGATACAGTTTTGTTTTTCCTCGTTTTTAGAATTGAATTATGAGGTCACAACGGATTAACATGGGTTTGATCGCTTAGTAATATGAATGCGATATCGGAATAACGGAATGAGCGTAAGTTCAATTCTACGCTGTTTATTTTGTATGAGGGTTTTTCTTCTGATTTACACACGGGCCCGATGCTCACATTATTTGGGCGGGCCGTTGTTAAACTACACCTTACTTTTGCAGGTGCAGTTATTCTGCTCTCGTGACATTGGAGCTTCATGCCCAACTTGTTATCAAGACCGGCCTGTTTAATAAGGCTTTCCATGGTAAATATAGGGATTTTTGGCCCATATTGAATTTATAATGTCTTCTGTCACTTCCTATGAGGTTAATGTCAATTATCATACTTATTCGTAGGTGCCTACTTCCCTCTTCCTGTCCTGAGGAAGACCCCATCGTAAGGTGCTAATGAACCTACAGATCTCCGGGGTCGAAACGTCGACACTACTTGTTTAGAGCTAGCATATTAAACAACAGAGATTGTGTCACTGTGTTTTTTGTTCTATATGCATGGCGAAAGAATTGATGTAGAATTTTGGCGATTTTGAGCGAAAATAAGGAACAACTGTTTTGTATTGTTCAATAATGAATATGTTTTTGACACATTAACCCTATCCTTCTTTATCACACTATTTTCACTTTATTCACCCTTCACTTCTCCCTTCCCTTGGGCACTTGCTTATCAATGTGAGTATATGTTATGATGTATATACAAAGTAAGGTGACAGTGTGATTAAATAACACTGTTCCTTTTCACTCGTGTATTTTGTGGTTTATATGACTGTTGGCAACATTTGTTTAAACTGTTTAATGTTGAAGTATTGTATATTGGGATCATTTCCTATTGTACCGTCTACTACCCAGATCCCAGTATCGGTGGGTTTACCCTTTTTGTAATGTTAGCCATAGGAGGGGCTTGTGGTCAGTCTGAACTATGAAGTGAGTACCAAACAAGTATGGCCTCAGCTTCTTCAGGGCCCATACCACAGCAAAGGCCTCCTCTCTATAGCTGACCAACGTTTCTCTCTAGGGGTCAGCCTTCTGCTAATAAAAGCTACTGGCTGGTCTTGACCTTCATCATTCAGTTGAGACAGTACAGCTCCCACACCCAGCTCAGAAGCATCTGTTTGGACAATGAACTTTTGGTGTAGTCTGGACTCTGTAAGATGGGGGCAGTGCACATGGCCTGCTTTAGGTCTTCAAAGCCTTTTGACAGCTAGCTGTCCACTGAACCTTTTTGGCATTTTCTTAGAGGTAAGATCATTCAAGGGGGTCACTATAGATCCATATCCCTTGACAAACCTCCTATAGTACCCAGTCAGGCCTAAGAAGGCTCTCACCTGTGTCTGGGTGGTTGGAGCAACCCATTCCATTATGGTTTGGATTTTGCTCTGTAAAGGCTGAACCTGGCCTCCACCTACAAGGTGGCCCAGGTACACAACCTGACTCTGCCCTATCTGGCACTTGGTGGCCTTGATAGTGAGGCCTGCTTTCTGCAGGGCCTCCAAAACATTTCTGAGGTGGACCAGGTGATCCTGCCAGGAGGAACTAAAGACAGCAATATCATCTAGATAAGCTGAGCAATAAGTTTCCATCCCTGCCAGAACTTTATTCACCAACCTCTGAAAAGTGGCAGGTGCATTTTTCAATCCAAAGGGCATCACCACAAAGTGGTAGGGCCCACCAGGGGTCGAAAATGCTGTTTTGGCTTTTGCATCATCAGCTAATCTGATTTGCCAGTAGCCAGCTGTTAGGTCAAATGTGCTTAGATACTTGGCTGAGGCCAAAGTATCAATCAGCTCATCTGCCCTTGGTATGGGATAGGCATCAGTCCTAGTGACTGCATTGAGGCCTCTGTAGTCTACACAAAACCTCATTTCTTTCTTACCACCCTGGGTATGAGGCTTGGGTACCAGGACTACTGGGCTAGCCCAAGGGCTATCTGAAGGCTCAATCACGCCTAACTCCAACATTTTCTGGACTTCAGTCCTGATACAGTCCCTGACATGGTCAGGTTGCCTGTAGATTTTATTCTTGACAGGCAGACTGTCCCCAGTGTCCACCTCATGGGTGCACCAGGTAGTCTGACTAGGGGTCAGGCTAAACATATGTCTAAACTGTTGCAGAACTTGTCTGCACTCAGTTTGCTGATGGTCAGTGAGGCTGCTTGCCAAAGCAACACCATCTACTGACCCATCATCAGGGTTCTGAGAGAGCAGGTCAGGGAGAGGGTCACTCTCCTCCTCCTGGTCCTCATCAGTTGCCATGAGCAAGCCCATGTCAGCCCTGTCAACATATGGCTTTAATCTGTTGACATGAAGCACCCTTAGGGGGCTCCTGGGAGTTCCAAGATTCACCAGATAGGTGACTTCTCCCTTCTGTTCAACTATTGTATGGGGGCCACTCCACTTGTCCTGGAGGGCTGCTGGGGCCACAGGCTCCAACACCCACACTTTCTGTCCTGGCTGGTATACAGTCAGCACAGCTCTTTGGTCATGCCAAGCTTTTTGCAATTCTTGGCTGGCCTCTAGGTTTTTGGTTGCCTTTTTCATGTACTCTGCCATCCGGGAGCGGAGACCAAGTACATAGTCCATCACATCTTGTTTGGGGGCTTGAGAGGTAACTCCCAGCCCTCTTTTACCAAACATAGTGGACCTCTCACAGGATGCCCAAACAGAAGCTCAAATGGGCTGTAACCAACCCCCTTCTGTGGAACCTCTCTGTATGCAAACAACAGGCAAGGAAGAAGAAGGTCCCATTTCCGCCTAAGCTTCTCTGGGAGTCCTTTAATCATTCCTTTCAAGGTTTTGTTGAAGCGTTCAACTAAACCATTGCATTGTGGGTGATAGGGGTGGTGAACTTATAAGTTACACCACACTCCTTCCACATTGCTTTCAGATATCCTGACATGAAGTTGGTACCTCTGTCAGAAATGACCTCCTTTGGGAAACCCACTCTGGAGAAAACTCCAATGAGGGCTCTTGCCACCACAGGTGCTGTGGTGGTCCTCAGGGAATTGCCTCTGGGTACCTGGTGGCATGATCCACTACCACCAGGATAAATCTGTGCCCAGATGCAGTCTGAGGGTCAAGGGGACCAACAATGTCAATCCCTACCCTTTCAAAGGGTACCCCCACCACAGGTAGTGGTATCAGGGGGCCTTTGTTGTGCCACCTGCCTTACCACTGGCTTGGCAAGTGACACAGGAGCGACAAAACTCCTTTGTGTCCTCTGACATATGTGGCCAATGAAAATGTGGAACAAGCCTGTCCCAGGTCTTGTTTTGGCCCAAGTGACCTGCTAAAGGGATATCATGTGCTAAGGTCAAGAGGAACCCCCTAAACTTCTGAGGTATTACCAACCTCCTGGTGGCTCCAGGGGCTGGGTCTCTACCCTCAGAATATAGGAGTCCCTCATCCCAATAAACTTTATGGGACCCACTAGCACTCCCAGCAGCCTCAGCAGCAGCCTGCTGTCTGAGGGGTTCAAGAGAGGGGCAGCACTGTTGCTCCTTACTCAGATCTTCCCTAGAAGGGCCCCCTGCCCCCAAGAACTCAACCTGGTCAGGTTCAAGTCCCTCTGGGGCAGTTCCTTCTTCAGGTTCTGCTTCACCTCCCTCTGGAAGTGAATCCTTGATCTGAGACAGAGGGGAAGGCACTGCCTTAACCCTACTGCTCCTCCTCTTGGGAAGCATCTGGTCCATTGTTCCAGGATCCAGAGCTGGTTCAGTGTCATGCATTCTTGCTTGTGACCTGGTCACAGCAAATACCTCTGCAGGGATGCCCAACATCTCAGCATGAGTCCATAACTCTACTTCAGACCAGGCTGAAGTCTCTAGATCATTGCCCAATAGACATTCTACAGGGAGGTCTGCACTGACTACAACCTTCTTGAGGCCAGTTACCCCTCCCCAGGAGAAATTCACAACTGCCAGACTATGGTTGGTCTGGACATTGCTTGCATTGGTCACCTGGTACATTTCACCCAGGATGATCTGTCCAGGGTCCACTAGGTCCTCTGCCACCATGGTGACACTAGCACCTGTGTCCCTAAATGCCAAAGCCTGTTTGCCATTTATCAAAGGCTGCTGTTTGTACTTGCCCAGATTACTGGGGCTTACTAGGAAGGACATATCAATGTTTCCCTCACAAATCAGCATTGCCTGAGTGGTCACTCTGACTAGGTCAGAATCCACTTCAGAGCCCAGGGTCAACCCTACTACACCCTTATTCTGCGTACCACCTCCACCAGTAGCTGAGCTAGGGGGCACAGTTGCCTTAGGGGCAGGAGTGGTGGTGGTTCGGTCTTTGGACTTGGTACAATCAGAAGTCCAGTGCCCTTTCTGTTTACAGAATTTTCACCAGGGCTTCTTTTGGCCTTTTCCCTTGTTGGACTGTGACTCCCCACCAGATGCAGATTTTTGGGGCCCTTGTGAAGACTTCTGGTCTTTTGACTTATCCCCACCTTTCTCAGAGCCTTTAGGATCTTGCTTCTTAGTGTCACCCCCTTGGTTCTGGGTTTTCTGCCTCACCCTGGTTCTGACCCATTTGTCTGCCTTCTTTCCCAATTCTTGGGGAGAGGTCAGATCAGAGTCCACCAGGTACTGATGCAACAACTGGTTCTGGCAATTATTTAGGATCTGTTCTCTTATCATCAGATTATACAATCCCTTGAAATCAGTAACCCTACTGCCAACCAGCCAACCCTCTAGAGCCTTGGTTGCACAATCAACAAAGTCAGTCCAGTCCAGAGTCTGTGCCTTCTGGGTATCTCTGAACTTCAACCTGTACTGCTCAGTGGTTAAGCCAACCCCATCTATCAGTGCACTCTTCAGGACCTCATAATCATCAGCATCCTCCTCTCTAACAGTGAGGAGCTTGTCTCTTCCTTTATCTGAAAAGGAGAGCCACAAGATTGCTGCCCACTGCTTTTGGGGGACCTGCTGTACTCTACAGGCCCTCTCCATAGCAGTTATCCACTTGTGGATATCATCCCCACTCTGGTAGGGAGGAACAACCTTGCTCAGGTTCCTATGGTCAGGAATATATTCTCTGCCTCTAGGGACACTGTTGCTGCCACCAGGGGGTTCTAACCCCTCTTTTCTAGAAGCTCTCTGGATCTCCAGGGCTTCCCTATCCAGTGCTAACTGCTTGGTTCTGAGGGCCACTCTGGCTTCCTCATACTGGAGCAGTTTGCACCTTCTCTCAGAGGAGGTCTCTCTTAAGGAAAAGTATGAGCTCCTCTGCTGGACAAATTCTCTGCCAGAGTGATAAGAGTGGTCAGATTCCCTGGAAGGGGATCTGTGCCTCTCCTCCTCTCTGTCAGTTCTCTTAGGGAGAATTCCTCTGTCCTTTTCAGGCCCCTTGGAGCCTGGCCCTTCAATCACAGAGTCTTGGTCATTCTGATTTTCATCATCTGACCCAGATACTATGACTGACCCACCCACTGATTCAAACCCTTTAGCTCCTAGAGCCAATCTAAGGTCATCTGCTGTTAGCAGATCTATCAGGTGCAGTGTTGAGGGACTCTGTCCTAGCCTCAGGTGTCTGTCAACACACATGGCTCTCAAGTCAGAGAAAGCCATGTCCTTATACTGAGGCTGAGTGGATCCACTGGGTCCACCCTTTAAGGACATTCTAGTGTTGTGCAGTGTTGTACTACCTACACTAGTTTGTGGCCTACTGATCCTAGCTTGAGCTGTGGAAAGGGTGTGCTATCCCTTGGCACACAGCTCTAAGTTCAGTAGAACTTATTGATACTAAGCTTGACTTTATATGTACCTTGAGTACCTATAATGGTTTTCAGTTAGTAATTCAAATAGAGATTTTCTGGTAAAACAATGGCAAGCTGGAATCCCACACGCTGCCCACCAATGTGAGAAGTTGGCCTGGTATATGCTGTTCACTAATTAAAGTGGACACCTTGCACCAGGGCAAATCGACTCTTATGGTAGATAGGTTTAAGACAACCTTTTAAAGAAAGCTATCCTAGTGGTAGCTGTGGAGAGCAGCCTTCAGGCTAAGTCTCGGAGGAATGTAAAGCAGCTTGTTTTACCATATAATCTCTTGAATCACCAAATGAAAAGACACCACACAGGTATATATATCAAATATATATGTATTTATTTCTAAATAACTCTCTACTAATCTCTTTATGAGATTAGAAGACAAACATATGCACAAATCAACGTTTCACAATAAGTTAAGCACAAAATATGGCTGGGGCCCTAGGGGCGTACCAGACCATATACTAAGTAAGAGACTTAGGGACAACGACTTGCAGGGAGACAAGGCCTAGGGCCTTCAGAAGTGCAGGGGCCTCACGAAACCACCCAAGGCAGGTAAGTAAAGGACCCACGGGGGACGCGTGCAGTGTGGATACACAGGCGCGGATCGCCGTTAACTTCAATGGGGCAAGTCGCGGTTGGAAATAAAGAGTTTTAGGATACTTCGGGAGAACCTACAAGCAAGTCACTTACAGGGTAAGTAGTTCTAGGGCCCACACCCACAGGAGCACCGTAGTGCTGGAGTTACCTCACCCAGGGAAGCCGGGTGCATAGGTGTCCTTTGGTGTCGGGTCGCGGCGTCGTTTTCAATGGCGAACAAAGAAGACTTGCTGCTTGCGGGAGCTGAAGAAGTGTCCGGTGGAATCCAAGCCTGGATTCTGAAGAAGGATGACCTGAAAGCAGAGGGGACAGTGTTCAAAGTCACTTGGCAGTGACTCGGGGCAAGGAAGATGGATGCCCAACGTCGTCGGTTGATTCAGGTCGGTTGCGGGTGCCTTGACTCTTCAGCCACGAGGTCCAGGAGGCATCGACGACGACCAGGAGCTGGATTCTGTGTGTCCCACGAAGTCTGCAGCTTACTGCGGTGTCGGCAACTCGATTGGAGCCAACAAGCCTTGGCAACAGCAAGTCTCGGGGAGATGAAGAAAAGTCGATGGCACAGACCAGCAAGGTCTGAGGGACTCACCCAGCGAGGGTAAGTCAGGGCAGGCCTGGAGCAACCAGGGGAGCCCTTTGGTTTCTTTAAGAAGTCTTCTGGGAACCCACGAGCCGGCTGGCAAGGGATCGCAAAGACACCTCAGGCGGAATCACTCAACAGGGGCCCACAGTTACTCGGGACGTTGTAGGCCTCTGATCTTCGGAGGGATGCCTTCTAGAGGTCGGGACCACATGTGGTCCAAAGCACAAGTTCGTAGAACGTTGTGAAGGGGTTGCACTCGACAATAGTGCACGGTACCCAGGGGTCGCGGTTCCTCGTTACTCGTGGGGTCCTCTTGCCTCAGCTTCGCTGGGGACTCACGATGGCCTTGGAGAAGTCAGGAAATCCACTTCTTGGGCTGCAGGGACTTCGGACTCCGGCGGGAGCGGCGTAGTTTGCGACCGTCGTTGTCGTTTTTGGTGCCTGCCAAGCAGGGGAGTCACTCCTTGACTCCAAGGAGATTCTTCTGTCTTCCAAAGGTAGTGGAACGTCGAAGGGCCAGGATTCTTCTGTAGAGCGTCGTCCAGGGGTTATCTGCTTTGCAATGGCAAGGTTCCCCCTCTTATACTAAAAAGAGGGGATGGACTAGCTCTATGACCCCACCTATGGGAGGGTCAAGGGAGGGGTGGCTACACCCACTTCCCTTTGTCCAGTTTCGCGCCAGAGCAGGGGCAGGTAGCCCCTGAGCTGGTTTGAACTGGCATATGCACAGAGGAGCCTTCTGCTCCCCCAGTGCAGGACTTCAAAGCACTCTAAGAGTGCACCCACCCAGCCCCAATACACTAAACCCTGTCTGGGAGGTGGTTACACCTCCCTGTGACAGGATGCCTATTGTTGGGCTTCCTCCACTGCGAGTTTCGGTCATCAGCAGGAGGGCAGCCCAGTGTCTGTGACTGGTGGCATCCATTTTGTGATGCCAGGGCTCTTTAGGATTCTACTGCGTTTCCACAGCAGGTACATGTCTTATCCCTCTAGAAGGGTGGAATGCTACCCCCGCCGCCAAGATTGGCGGGGGGGTAGTATTCCAAGATGTTTGACACCAAACACGACATGTTTTGATGCAGCCATTCCAAAGTTAGCATTTACCGCGAGGATATAATGCACTTAATAGTATATGGTTTAACCGCATCCACAAACAGCACCAGAGAATAGACTCTGAGAGCTGCAGAGGGGCCCTGCTCAGGCAGAGGCACCCCCTCACATAGAAGCCAAGCACCCTGCCCTCAGGATTGATAGGGCCTGCCTTAGGGGTGACTGATAGGTTTATATGTGTGTGCAGGAGAGATATAGGAAACCTATATCTCAGTGAGGGGTGCTAGCACCACCTCACCCAGGCTGCAGTAGCAGGCCTGTGGTGTCAGATTTAGACTGCTTCCCAGGGGTGGCATAACACATGCTGCAGCCCCTGGTAGGCCTGTGAAGTACCTATGCCCTTGGCACCTAAGGTACCATATACTAGGGACTCATAAGGCACCACAGTATCCAATCACTAGTGCACCTAGAGTGCACTCCATGTCGTTTAGAGAGAACAGAGAGGCTGGGGCCCTGATTGGCAGGGACCCAGCCAGACTATAGCCAGAAACCAGTGCTAACATCAGAAAAAAAGTGGGGGCAACATAAGAGGCAGATCCTACTCTCCTACATACTGGCTTTACAAAGATCCCAGTTTGAGCCCATGGAGTCTGTAGACATGAAGGATGTCTCTTACAAAGTATCGTTTCACATTGAAATTTCTTAAGGAAAAAGATTTAGAGAATCTGGAGACATTTTGAGATCAGAGCCTTTTCTGCGAATGTTCCCGGACAAGATGGTATTGAGGCTTAGCCCGAGTTCACGCTGTAAGTCATGCAAGGCTTTCATTGTTCAAATGACGTAGTACTTCCTGTATATGTGCCTCTTCCCTACCATCCAGAGGAGATTATGGAACATATCTTGGATACTAAATGGGCTGTGGAGATTTATTTGCTGAGAACTCAGTCCTTCAGGAAAGTTGGTTTTCGTTTTGTTAACTTTGGATTCTCTGGGAAGGGGGTGGGACCCTTTGATTTGACGTTGACTAGGTGGTTGAAGCATGCCATCAGATTTTCTTATATGAGTCAAGAGAAGTGCCTGTCCAAACAGGTTCAGAGGAAATCAACTAGAGGAAAAGCAGCTTCATATGCCATCTTTACGGGTGCATCAATGAGTGACTTTTGTAATGTCACTTAGGTCATCCCTCATACCTCCATGAGGGACTATAGGCTGCAGCTGGGAGGTAGTACCCCTTGTTCGTTTGATACCGCAGTATTGATAGCAGTATTAGAGTGATGATGAAGTGATTAAAACTTCATGTTCAACAGAAATTGTTTTATTATTTCTTTAACATCACAGAAATTGAAGCCAAACAAATGACTTTGGTAGCAGCTCACTGGATTGAGAGCACCTTAGATCAGGTCCTCTCGAAGAAAATGACCCTGATGAAAGTAGGGTCCAACAGAATGGCATGGTACTCCCCCAAGCTCCGGGAATTAAAACAGATATGCAAGAAACTCGAAAGAGCATGGAGAAAGGATTTCTCTTTAAATAAGAAATTGGAATACAGGGAGGCCATAAGAACATACAAGGTTGAAATTAAATCGGCCCAGGCCTCATATTATGAGGAAAGAATCTCCTTGGCAGCCAATTCCCCCGTGAAACTTTTTGCATAGCGAAAAAATTACTTAAAGCCCACTTACCCCTAGATATACCTGATGCCACTGGCCGATGCTGCAATGAACTTGCAGACTACTTTTATAATAAAATTCAAACTATCTACTCGTCATTTTCCTTTGTAGATAGTTACAACAATTCCCACTCAGAGGATATTGCTCTGCATAGTAGGGAAGGCATTTCCCCTGATGGACCGTAAGTCATTCCATACCATCTCGGCACTTGTGAAGAGCGGGTCGCCTAGAGACCCAGCTCCTCCTAATATTCTGAAGCAAGTGTCCGAAACGGTCTCCCTGATTATCCTAGATCTGATTAATGGCTCTATTTCCACTGGAGTGGTCCCTCATCCATGGAAAAGAGCGATGATGAAGTCTCTTTTAAAAAAAACAAGTCTTGACCCGGGTCTCCTGGGTAATTATCGTCCCATCTCACTTCTCCCAGGGATCACTAAAATAGCGGAGAAACATGTCAACTCAGCGCTTTCGACATTTCTGGAATCCCACAACCTCTTCCACCCCTCTCAAACCGGCTTTCGCCCGCGTCAGGGAACAGAAACAGCTTTAGCAGCAGTTGTCGAAGAATCCAAAAAGATTCTTGACGCTGGAGGTTCCACAGCTGTTATCTTTTTGGACCTCAGCGCAGCCTTCGACACGGTCAACCACCAAATTTTGGTCCATCGACTTAGAAGGTTGGGGGTGAATGGAGTTGCTTTAACATGGCTGCAATCATTCCTGGAAGAGAGATCCTTCCAAGTATTCGAGGGTGAGGTCACTTCAAAATCCATGCCTCTCCACTGTGGAGTCCCTCAGGGATCGTCCCTGAGTCCCTCCCTTTTTAATGTTTATATGACTCCGCTTGCGGAGATTGTGCTCCCTTTTGGGGTTCACATAGTGACCTACGCTGATGACACCCAACTGGTCGTAGCACTGAACCACTCGGATAATGCCTCTATCGGCCTGTGTCCCTGTCTAGAAGAGGTAGCCAAATGGATGAACCACTTGTATTTAAAATTGAATGGTGATAAGACCGAGTTGATGCTCCTTGGCAATCATTCTCTCTTTCAAGCGGATGTAATGTGGCCAACCTGTATGGGACCCGTCCCTGCCCCCAAGACCCAGATGAAGAATCTGGGCATCTGGCTTGATCGAGACCTCAGCTTTATGGTCCAGGCTCGGAAGGTTGCGGCTTCCTGTTATGGCATTCTAAGGATGCTCCGCAAAGTGCTTCCACTTCTCCCCTTCCAGGCAAAAAAGCTTATGGTACAGGCACTCATTCTTTCCCGCTTGGACTACGGGAACGCCCTTTACCTTGGAGCCCCGGGCTCGACCTTCGCAAAACTCCAAACAGTGCAAAACTGTGCAGCGAGGATTCTTGTGGGGACCTCTAATAGGCAATCTGCAAAACCTGCCTTGAAGTCCCTTCACTGGCTCCCTGTTCGGGAGAGAGTTAACTTTAAGGCTATGTGCATCGCCCACAAGATGTTAGCAGGGAATGGACCAGCGATCAACCATTCCATTGTCCAGCCTTAGCAGGCAAATAGACGACTCCGCTCAGACGATCTGCATCTGGCCGTCATTCCCAGAATTAAGAAAGCCAGAAGTGGTGGTCGCCTATTCTCTTACAATGCCGCCAGACTGTGGAACACCCTTCCTCTCCGTCTACGGAGGGAACCCAGCCATCTGGCCTTTCGGAAACTGCTAAAAACTTGGCTCTTCCCCTAAGTGTGGCTCTGTTGTTCCTCGGTTTACTGCCCTCAGCGCTGGGATGCCCTCGGGTAGCTACGCGCTTAATAAATGCTGTTTCATTCATTCATGCATTCACTCTTTCAGGACTATGCTGAGAAAGACAAAAGAGGAGGTAATGGCCTGGTTACTTACCGGTAATCTATATTACTCCAAGTCCAGGTCTTCCTTGCCACAATACAAGTCTCCCTACTCACCACCCCTGATGTGTTGGAGGTTATTTAAGATTCAACAAATAGGATAAACATTGGAAACAACAGGAAGTGGTCTTGGAAAGGCTTCCTTTTCTATTGCATGTAGGAAAGTGGGAGGAAGGAAACCACCAGGGATGGGTGGAGTTTGTAGTTTTTAGTTTGTTTGCTGATCTTCTGCCAGAGAGGAACCTATGCTCCCTGTTTATCAACGGTGATGAAGAAGATCAGGAGTCAGAGAAATGAAGACTATTAGTAACTAGCCAGGCTATTCTCCATTGGTGGCCAGTATCATTTAAAAGTGGGGGGGGGGTGGCGGGGGGCAAGGGAGCACGGGGCAAAGGGGAGCCCGCAGGGGATTGATAAATAAAAACAAAAAACATACCTCATGATGATTGTCGCCTCGCCTCTCATTGCTTCTCTGCTGCTCCCAGCAGTTCCTGGGGCAGCATCCCATCCTCCCCATCCTATCCCCGTGCTGCTCTCAAGCATGAGAGCAGCGTGGGGACTGGCCTGAATGGGCTGAAGAGACGCTCGCTCAGGCACAGTGAGTCTGTGCTGTTTCTCCAACCTGGCTGTACAGTACAGTCTGGTTCCCGTCTGTACAGTACAGCCGGGTTGGAGAAAGCAAAGTGCGCATGTCAGTTTGTCTGGCCTAAGACGGCAGGCCAAACTGACAGGTGCACTTACAAGTGCACATACCACTCCTCCTCCCTCCTCCCATGGCCCGGCCCGCCCCTCCTTGCACACACTGGCTCAGAGCCAGCAGCTAAAAAATTAAAGGATAGTAAGATATTTTATTTTTCAGCTGCAGGCTCTGAGCCTGTGGGGCGACGCTCCTCCGCCATTGCGGAGGAACCACAGCTGCTATTCTCCTCAACTCACCAACAAGCAAATGAGGGGAAGTATGAATCACAGTTATTAAGGACTGCACTGTTGTTTTTTACAAGCGAGGCCCCCGTTCTCTCACTCCTGGCTCAAGGCAGCAAGCATTGGCAAAGCCGGGAAGTCAAAAAAGCTTTGGCCAACAGGCCAAAACGCATTGGCTGTTCGTGCTGTACACCACACAGTACGAACAAAAAAAGAAAAAAAGCATAATGACGCAGCTGCATGTTTTTTGCATGCACCACGCATGCGAGACCATGCATATGTGGTTCTAAAATTATGCGTGTCTCTCTTTTTTTATGTACAATAGAAGTAGGGTGAAAGTGCTTTTCTTTGAGATAAAAAGTTTTTTTAATGAATTTAAAAAGATAGGACTGTGGGTTGGGGAGCAAAAGATAAATTGTTTGGGGCAGGAAGCAATGGGGAGTGTGTTTGGGGGAGGGTGAAGCAGCACACAAAGAAGAGCAACACGGGGTACAGTGAGAGAAGTACAAAAGCAAACTACAGTAACAGGGAGCGCGAGGAGAGGGACAGTGGCACACTAGAGAGAGAGAGAGCAACACGGAGCATGGTGGGAAGGGAGCACACCGGTGAGAGAGAACACAGAGCATGGGGTACGAATCACACAAAGTAGACAATTGAAAAACACATGCACTCTCATGGAGTGCTAAGAGAAAATCAAAAAGTAGTTCCCTAAACATTAGGAGTGGAAGGACACAAGTAAAGAGGATATGCTCCAGGACAGGGACAAACAAATGGCATTTGAGTAATAAGCAGGCAAATGAGTGTAACCAAAGAGCCAACCAATGGTAAGCAGTTGGTGGACTTTTAGCCCACTGTGAGTAATTTCCTGGTAAGCTGACAATAGGTCTTTTTCAACCAGACAGCTTTGCTGTCTGGTAGGCTCGAACTAAAAAACCCTGTGCCCAGTGCTTAATTTGTAAAATAATAGATTCCAGGGTACTTGTCAGGAGGCCACTGCAGGTTGCACCACCCATTGCCTATGCCAGCCCTGCTGACAGTAGCAACATAACTACTAACCATCACACTCCTACAAGTGTGACAATTCAAATTATTCCAGGCCCCCCAAAGCTATAAGAATGGCTTGGGCTGCAGATATTAGTCATTTTTTAGGTGTATTGAATTAATCAACAACTGTTGTTGTGCTCATCTCTAAAGTAGACACACAGCACCATCTTGTCGCGCACTATCATAAGTGCCTGTGTTGACAATTAAGTGCTGTGATGAGCACCGGAAGCCATCAGCTCAAATTAAGCACTGCCTTTGCCCCAGCGACTAAATTCAGCCGACACTGATTGTAGGCCTCCCTAGTGCCTGGAAAAAGAGGTGGAAGTCACACTGGTCTCTGGGTGAGGGAACACTGCTTGCCTAGACTCAGCTGTCAAACACCAGCTCAAAAACATGGAGGCAGGTGAGAGCACTCAAATGCACCTATTGAGGAAAAGCACAGGAGTCCAAAATATTTAAAGAATAAAAAAGCGAGGACTGCATGCAGGGCCAGCCCTAAATCGGATTGACCGGGACAGCACCCTGGGTGGAAAGAAAATGTGGTGGGTTTTTTGGGGGGTGCAGGGTCATTGCGATGTGACGGCAGGAGGTGTGAGGAAGATGGGAAGAGGGCAGGGGGTTGATCTGGTGCTAACAGTTAAGCTGAGGTACATTAATGGCTGATTACAATGTCTTTAACGAGACCCAATTGAGGCCAAGTGGGGTGGATGAGCTGCTGTTTGCATGACATTGTCAGGCAGCTCCAAGCTGCGCCCCTCGGAATATTGGCACCCTGGACCTGGGCCCAGCTGGCCCATGCCCAGCCTTGACTGCATGGCATAGCATTCACTGTGATGAGGGGACCTTTGCCCTTATACAAGTTATTAAGAGTGCTTAAGTGCTATTTGCATTTTTTGTCCTGGACTGTTAACCAGTTGCAGAAAGCAAAATGTTGAACCCCAGCTTCCCGTGATGTACCCATACAGATTCTCATATCTCACAGACATTCATAGGCTTTAGGCTGAAAGTGGGAGCGACCCCAAACCTACTTTTCCCCTCCCCCCATTGTGCC
Organism: Calotriton arnoldi; assembly: GCA_963921515.1. NCBI lineage: Eukaryota > Metazoa > Chordata > Amphibia > Caudata > Salamandridae > Calotriton > Calotriton arnoldi. The sequence continues at coordinate 621,366 of CAWUFW010008912.1, read as the reverse complement.
CTGCCCAGCTGCATAGGGGTGTTACAGCCCTGCTTTAAACTCTCCCATCGCTCTTACGAGCGTCGGAGTACAAGTTACAGATTGGAAACCGATATGCACCTCCTCCTATACCCCTACCACTCACTTAAGGTTGGTAAAATTTGACTGTCCTGAAGAAGGTGGTTAATACGTGGCTAACACCACCGAAACGTGCGTCGACCTGTCTGTGTTTGCACCCAGCCCACAACACGGTCACGGAGACTCCAACATCTTTGTCCCTTGTTTGACCATTATGTGTATGTGTTCTTGGGTGGGGTGTTAGTGTGGATGGTATGGAAGAGTATGAATGTGGATGCGAGAGGTAGTATGAGTATGTGATGAACTGTTAGGGGTTTCGCCGAGAAAATTGTACTTTGTGTGCGAAAATGGTTACGATATTTGCCCATGTATAAATGGTACAACATCTATGTCAAAATAAGGAAAAATGGAAAAAAGTATTAATAATATGTATGGTTTTTAATGTTTTGGATACCAATAATGAAATAATTTAAAAAATCAATAAAAATGTTTTGATAAAGTAGTATTGTTGTATGTCTCAAAGAGTACATTAGTAACCCAGTGGAGCAGATTTAGCCCTAAAGAGCAAAGAAAAAGAGGTCAAGTGGGAGGTTTTTGACAGAGTGCAAGAAGATTCACCTACAGTTGGCTGCGACCTCTGAGTATTATGGTATTTGTATTAGTGTGAGCCAGAAGAGTTATGTATGAATTGACATTACTATACAATACTCAGGCTAAACATAGGTCACCCCTTGGAAGCTTACTTGGATATAGAACGTATTACCCTGGTTCGGTTCCTTATTTGTGGATTGTAAACCATTGATTGAACTTGAAGGTGCAATTATCTTTCTGGGTTCAGTTCCAGTGTTGTGGGATTGATAAAGTTATCTTGGAAACAGCCATGTTTTCAACTGTTTTCTGAACTGTATGTGCAACTAAATGCTTCGAATCGTGGCTGATTGTAAGTTCTAGACTAGAGCTTGGCGACTTGTACTGAGAAAGCAGTGTCTCCGGTCGATTTCTTATGGTGAGGTGGTATGATGATCTGTGATGCAAGGCTGGAGTGCAGAGTCCTGTTTTGTTTGCATTGCTTAAATTTAACTTTAGGGATATTGGCTCTTTTTCTTGGGAGTCTCTCTAGACAATTCTGAGTGTCTTGAACTTTGCCCTTCTAACTGTAGATAGCCAGTGGAGTGACTGGAGTGCTTTCTTTTATCTTTTTATTTTTTTAAGACTTTTATATAGCACGAACTAGACCCGAGACATCGGGTATCAGAGCGCTTTACATGAGCACCAGTTTCTTTACAGAAGGACACATTCATTTTTTTTTTGTTAGGCACAGGGAGATTAAGTAATTTGCCCAGAATCACAGGATGTTGAGCGTCGTTGCAGAGACTCAAACCCGGTTCCCCAGCTCTGAGGTCTATAGCTGTAGCCATAAGGCTACATCCTCTTATGTCAGGCTAGTGGGGCTGGTGGTAGTAGGTCACATGTTTGCCAGGTCCCTTCAAAAAGCTGGTAGAGTTGGGTCAGGGTCAGCTACACAGGCTGGTAGGACGGAGTGTGATAAACATTAAGCTGGTTTTGTGAAGAGTGCACAGTTAAGGCCAGACTTCTGCCTCTGAAAGGTCAGAGAGGTTAAAACACAGGCAGCCACACATTAAGCCGTTGGGGCTGGGACAATCCATCACATGTCTAGCCATTTGGGCTGGGGAATAGCCAGTCCTAAAACTTGTCAAATCAAATCAAATCAAAATAAGCTTTATTCGATTTAAAAGATTAAATCATAAAAGCGCATTACATAAAAACAATCACCATGTCTTACATTTACATTATCACACACAAGTCTAAAAACAGTCATAAAAAAAATTTGTAAAAGAAAAGGTCACATCGTTTTCCTACTTCTGATCATGCCCTTCAGATATTTAGTCAGGTGACTGGTATACACATCGTATTCTAAAAGTTGCAATTTTAAAAAGGCAGGACGGCATTGCCTCAGTCCTAACACCCTTAATATTGGTAAAATCCATCTTTTTCTTAATAAGGTATAAAATTTACAGAAAAACAATATATGTATAGTGGACTGAGTAGATATGTCGTCGCATGGGCATAATGATCGGGACCAGTCATTCGTGTTAGGGAACGATATCATTCTAAAGAAATTGCCTAGGCGAAAACGGGTCAACAGCATCCTATTGTAGCCTCCCTTTACTGTTACAAGATAGGGTTGCACCCCTGGCTGTATTAATAGCAGTTGATTCTCTCTAACTGTTAGTTTTATTAAATCAGTAGAGAGTCTGTTGGTCTCCAAAAGGTCCAAGCAAGCGATCTTTAAAGATTTCCTTGGGATTAAAGTAATACTGGCCGGATTAAAAAAGTATTCTGGGTGACCCAAATCAACCATTAAATTTTTAACGTATCTAAGCCACAGGATATAAAACACCCGTTGCAGTTTAAGACAATCATTTAGCACGTCCTGATTAACGCCAGTGGTGGTACTAGACCATATCTTATGCCATAGTAAGACTGGTTGTATTTTAATTAGGTCCGATATATATGGCAAACAAAGCTCCGCATGGCAAATAAATGTGGCAGTGCTATTGAGGACCGCTAATAAATATCGCAAGAAAACGTTTTCAATTAGCTGTAAAGGTTGTGAGTCAGCGTATCCCCAGATGCCTGCTCCATACATGGCTATTGAGACACATTTTGCTTTATAGATCTTTATCAATTCAGCAATTGGTCGTTTACCCAATTTTCTTGCGAAATTCACCAGTGCTGCTGTCGCTTTTGCGAATAATAGTTTTCTAGATAGTATTGCATTTGACCAAGAGCCCCTTTTTTCAAAAAGGATTCCCAAGTATGAAAAACAATTGGTAAACTCGACTTTCTTGTTATTTATGAAAATGTCACAACACTTTACACTGTTGTTAACACACTTCATGACATATGTTTTAGAAGTGTTTACTTGGAGGCCTAAATTAGACATGAAGGTTACAAAGCTAGAAACGACCCTCTGTAATCCTATTTGTGTCCGGGACAATAGGACAGCATCGTCCGCATATAACAATGCTGGGATTGGGCGGTTTCCAACATATGGAAAGTCCTGGCATTCACTGATCAATGCTGGTCCTAGTCCATTTATATACAGGTTAAAAAGAAAGGGGGCTAGCACGCAGCCCTGCCTTACCCCCTTCCTGATAGGAAATTTATAACTACACTCTTCTGAGCCTCCATATCGAACACTGGCCTGTGCGTCTTGGTATACCTGCTTCAGAAAATTTACAAGTTGGATTTCCACGCCCGTGGCCTCTAAGATGTACCAAAGTTTACGGTAGCAGACGCAATCAAATGCCGAACTTAAGTCGACAAATGCCAAAAAAAGATTCCCACGTTTGGACTGCGTATATTTACTCCAAATTATATTTAAATTTAGGCCTTGTTCGATGGTACCCAGTCCTTCGCAAAATCCATATTGCAAATTGGATATTACACCCATGTCCTCACGCCACGTCTGTAGCCTGTTTAGTATGATTCGACCAGCCACTTTTATGAATGAATCTATAAGGGAAATCGGTCTATAACATATAGGATTGTGACGATCTCCCCTGTGTAAAAATCGGGACCAGGATTGATTCTGACCAAGAAGGGATGAAGCCCTATTTACAACAGGCTTTTAAAACAGAGGCCAATAATGGGCTCCAAAGTAATGGATTCGATTTGTATAAATGCACTGGCATCCCATCAGGGCCAGGGGCTTTCCCTCCCGCACTTTCTTTAATTGCACAAATAACTTCGTCCACCGTAAAATCAATCTCGATTGGGAGAAGATTTGCTGTCTGAGTCCCCAGGGCTTGACTGGTGGTTGCCAGTGATGGTGTACCAGCATGATCATTATAAAGTTTAGAAAAATGTGTCACCCATTGGTCCTCACAGATAGTTGTCTCTATCGTGGGTTGATTTGTAGGGGCCAGGAAAGGAGCGTTCACAGCTTTCCAGAAGCCAGAATTATCTCTAAGTTCCGAGGCTTCTTCAAGGGCCCGCCATGCTTCTAATCTTATGGCCTCTTTGCATGCTTTAAGGGCACTCCTGTATGCCTTTCTGGCCATCTTAATTTCATGCTGGTCTCTAGCTGGTTTGTGTAGTGCATTTTTCAGGGCTGTGTGAGATTTAGTGCAATTTGTATCAAACCAACCAGTCTTTTTAGTGTGAGGTTTTTTATGTTCTACTAGCAAATTCCTCTTTATCTCAGAAGAAATTTTCAAAAAGGAATTAAATATATCAGAGTCTGCGGCAGTCTCATCGAGACAGACTGAGAAATCAGATTTGCAATGATTAACAAGGGTCTTGGTGAATACTAATGGATCCATCCTGGACCACCTGATTGCATATCCATTACGTTTATTTAGGGCAATATCCTGTACTAAGTGATCAGAGTGGCCTCTTATATTTAACACGTTAGATGGAAGATCTATAGTGATACTTATTGGAAAGTGATCAATATAGGCAACAGGATGAGTTGTGAAGTTATGTAATCTACTTGCTTGTCTATTTGGTACTAATACATAGTCGATAATGGAACACTTCCCTCGTCCATTGAAAGTGCAGCTAAATGGTACTATGGGGGAACATAATTCATTAGCAAACCCCAGATCAGAGGAAAACTTGATTGAATGTAACTGTTCCCCAAGCGGTGCGTGAGAAAAGTGGGTTTCGTCTACCCCAGCTTCAGGCGTTAGGCCACATATACCTCTATCAGTGTGTGGACACAGTGTGGAGTTAAAATTCCCCCCCCCAATCACGCGCATATCCTTATTTGTATCCATCTGCATATTATACATATCCTTCTGTAGACGTCTCAAGACCACCTCAACCTGATCTTTTGGTATGTTGTTGTAAAAATTCAAAAGGACAGTACAATGTGTGTTATCGATATGCAATTTCAAGACCTGGTAGTAAGTATCTGAGACCATAAATTTTAACTTTTTCACATTCATCCTGTGAGAAACATATATACATAATCCTCCCTTCTTCCTCCCATTGGTGGTTGGTACTGCCGAGGTGTGAAATGTTTTAAAACCATTAATATGAACCATATCATCCACCCAGGTTTCCTGAAGGCATAAAAGATCAAAAGCTTCAACAAAGTCTGGCCAGGAGGGATTAGAAAGTTTGCTTGCAGACCTGCCACGTTCCAGAATAATACTTTGCTAGATGATATCCTCCCCTGTCCATGGTTACTAGTCTCGATGTTAGCAGTATCGGTTACTATACTAGGGTGAAGTTCTACAAATGGCATTAGGTATTGACAGGGAGCAGGAATGTTTCTATTGATAGTTGTATTTAAGTCAACGATGGGAGAACCCACAGAATCAAGGGGAATCGGCTTGGTAGTATTATTATGCAACGCCTCGATCTGGTGTGGGTCTACGTGGATGCCTTGTATATCAAGTCAATCGATATCCTCTAGCATAGGCAGTAACTCGAATCGGTTCTGCATTGTAATACCATAGATATACAATGGGATTCCACAGGAGCCTCTCCAACGAGTATTCATCTGCATTCGATTAGGTGGAGGATAAAAATAGCCACGGGGCAATACATTAATGCCGTGATCATTATGTGTTCTTTGCTAAGTCTAGTAAGGATCTCCTGTGTCAGCTGCGGCGTTCTAATTGTCAGGATTATACAGTCACCTGAGAGTATTTTGTCACCTTTCCCAACCCACCCTACCCTTTTTGTCATCTTGAAATAGTCTGGTTTTAGTGCCGAGCCAAAAGAGGGCCTTGTTTCTCAATGAGTCCCATGTTTCAGTCGTCTGCATTGATAGATGAGGGACATTGGCCAGGACTACCAGGGGGTGGCCGCAGGTGGCAAATCCAACCTGGTGCCTTCTGTATCTGGGTTACTTAGGTGGAATGAGCCGGTTTGCGGGTTAGCCCCGATATCTGGGCAGACCGAAACCCCTGTGTTAATATACATATGTCCTTTATTTTTACTTGCATGTGTATTAGAAGGGTTTCAACCGTTAGCTGTTTGGTTGTTATTACACCTCTCGAATGACCCTTTCTTAATGTGCGTATCTTGGTGGTGTGACGGTCAGACTGGAGGGGAAGTTGTTCATTATCTAAGCCTACTGTCAAAATAGGCGTATTAACCGTAATAATATCGGGAGATTCTCCTGAACGTTTCCTCAGTATATCTTCAATAGCTATCACCATGGTCGTTAAGTTAGTTATGGCATCAAAAAATGTTTTTTGCAGACCGTCTATTTTAAGGCATAGTTTATCATAGTTCGCGGCATGGCTATATTTATAGGTAGTTGGTGATGATAAACCTTTTCTCCCGTTATCAACTTTAGACTGAATATTTTTTTTCTTTTGTTTTTTAATTAGAGCGTTATGCCTAGGAATTGATGTTTCTTTAGTTGGGGGCACTGATATTACCTCTGGGTTCCTGGGGCGCTTTGAAGGTGGTTGTGTCTCACGTTCCTGATCGGAATTATTTGTGATCTCTGGGTGTGAAGATCGTAAAACTGGGCGTTTAGGATTAAATGAACCCACAGGTCCCTCTCCCGCCTTGATGCCTTGATTTAACGTCTCCTCCACTGAGTGTATTTGCTTTTCTATGGCTCCCGAAAGATACTTCATTAGTGAATTTTGAGACCCCCCCTGCTGCCTTAATTGAACTCTCAGCTTTTCTCTTACCTATCACTCCTGTTCCGGTTCAGTACAATATGCTTAACCTTTTGATAGTTATGACACGTAAATATAGGCCCCACAAAATGTCTCGCTATTCGATACTATGAGATCTCCCAAATTAGTCGTACAGATATTAAGGGGCTCGTGATGCTATATGGCACTAAAGATGTTCAAAAAGGTCCCAGAGTCAATCAAACAGTGTATAATGAAACTCCTGCCCAGATCAATAGTATATCGAGAATGCCAGCATACTTTGTGGGCCACACAAGTCCCAAATCTAAGTTCGTTTGAGTTTTATTTAAGCTGATAGCTGGATAGCGTCCCAAATTATATGACAAAAGCGCGGGCGGACTCACCCTCCAGAACTGTCGACCCTGGAACGGACATGGCCCAGTCCGGGCTAAGACGGGCCCGTCTTCGCCCGGGCACGCCCCGCGCTGCGGGATTCGTCGGCGTCTTTTAACTCGCTCCTGCGCTCGGTTTCAGGTGCTGCTGTGGAATGCCCCTCGCAGACCAGGTACGGGGGGGGGGGGGGGGAGCTAAAAAGTGCTGTGTGCTGGGCCAAGGGATAAAGTGCAAAGCAGTTCAAGATCAAGTTCCAGGCAAGAAATAGAAGCGCGTCCTAAAACCTGTCACTTAGTGCCTAGATTAGAGATGTAACAACACCTGGTCTAGACATACACATTGTATCTTGGTTCACACCATCCCATCCTCTTCTGACTTGGAGTAGTTTGAAGCGTGGACCGGTACTTGTCTTACTTATCTCATCACTCTAAATGTAAACAAGCCAGACACACAACTTTAGTAAAAACAAAAAACATCTAATTGGAGTATCTATACAAATGGAGGGAATACTCCTTTCTAGAAGTGTGAGTTCTACCGCCTCCCTTGACCCCTTTCCTTCGGGTATACTTAATCGCTCCGGGTAGTAACTCCCAGGAGGGCATACAACACCCTTACTCTCTACAGATATTCACTCAAAGACTCTGGAGGTAGTCCTGTCCCCACTGCCGCCCGTAGCCCCTCAACGCCTACATCAGTCATACATCAGGTCTGTACATTTGAAAGGCCAACGGGCCTGGGGCAGAGTCGTAACACGTCAGGCCATGTGTGTTGTTGCAGAGTCTGTCACTTATGAGGACATTGGAGCTGTTGAAGAGCCCATCACTCATCAGACTATTGGGGCTGGGATCAAATATTTTACGTCAGGAAAGTGGTGCTGGGGCAGAGTCTGTCACTGATGAGGTCACTAGAGCTGGGGAAGAGCCCGGGGTGGGGGCGGACTCATGATGCAGAATGTCACCTACCCATCACCCTTATCTCGAGGCTCATAATCTCCCAGTCCCAAGGCTCACGCACACCTGGGACCGCTCCCATGCTTCATCGGAGGCCTATGAGGCGAGCCGCACGTGCCACGTCATCCTCACCTGCCCCAGTCCCCGGTCGAAGGCCCAGCGGCTCCAGAGGCCAGAGGGGACGCAAGCATGCGTCCACGCACCGAGGGGCTGCTGTCCGGACTATTGGTTCTCCTGCTGGCCACCGCCAGGGCCACTGAGAGCGATGGAGGCGGGGCCCCGAGAGAGACAGGTGTGTACTCTCAATAGGACCATGGCCAGCCCCAGAGGCCCAGAGCCACTTGGGAGAGTCCCAACCTGCCTGTTCTAGGAGCCCCTAGGACAGGGGCCCAGGAGCGCGGGAGAGGGGAATACGCGTCACTTAACTCCCATTTAAGCATAGGGAGAGTAGGGTAAGGTTAAGGTATATATACAGACCGCGTGAGTAGCTGGGGCACGTGGGAAGAGAGGCTGCAAAGCTTGGGGCTTGTGGTGGATAGTGTGAGGAGCGCAGGCACTTGACTTTGTCGTAGAGTATGAGGCGCTTGGGGCACATGGGAAGGTAGGGCGAGGAGCCTGCGCCGCAGGTAAACAGTATGAGGTGCTTGGAGCCCATGACAGACAATAGCTGGAGAATGTGGAGAGAGATGGCGTACAGCCTGGAGCCAAGGCACGTGGGCAGACAGTAGCAGGTGGTTGGGTGCTTGCGCCGGCACTATGAGGCGCTAGAGCATGGGGACACTTGGGCAGCACATGAAGAGCTCGGGGCACGTGGGCACACAGTAAGAGGAGCAGGTGCTAGAGGGCAGAGAGCGGGAGGAGCGTGGGGGTAAGGGTACATCTGTAGATGACACCGACAGACTGTGAGGATTCTGGCTCAGGAGGTCTGAGTCTGAAACACTCCTGTACCTTGTTATGACGGCTGTGGGAGTCTATATGAACCGTGCAACCTGAGCGATATCTCTGCCATCGCATCGGAGCATGTAAGATTTGAGTAACACAAGGGATGGCTGTTCTTTCTTAGTTTATAAGATCTGTCTAATCGCAGGCTGTCAGACATGCAAACCAGGCAGTAAATCTTTCTTTCTTAGTTTATAAGATCTGTCTAATCGCTCTGCTGTCAGACATGCAGACGGTAAATCTGCTACGGCGGTAGGGTCTATGTAATATGAGGGATAGCTCAGCTGCCTAAGCATGCAGGATATGTAAAAACATGAGGGGTAAGATATATGTAATGTGAGAGACAGCCTCGCTGCTCGATTATGCGTAACCTGAGGGATACCTCTACTGTCTGAGTCTAGAAGATTGTCTAATCTTATAGACGGCGCCGCTGCCAGCCTCTGAGACGTATAAACTCAAAGGAGAGCTCTAGTGTGTAGGTCAGATCTGTCTACAATGAAGGACAGCTTTGTTTCCTCAGCATGTAAGATAGGCATAAGTATAAGAGATACAATATGTGTACTGTGAGGCACAGCTTTACTGCCTGATCCTGGGTAACCAGAGGGATCATTGTGATATCCGAGTCTGTAAAATGTGTGTAATCTGAGGGATAGTTCTGCAGTCCAAGGTCTGTAAGGGATTTATAACTTGATTTATTGGTTTGCAGTTTTAGCCTTTGCGATAATTATAATTTAAGAGAAAGTTTGTTGTAATATGTGCATCATATGAGGCATAGCTGTGCTGCCTGAACCCGTGTAACTCAGGGGAAGCTCTGCTGACATTTTCTTTGGCCTTAATATACCGCCACATACTTATTAATACCCTCTCAATAAAATTAACTGCACAAGGCGCAGAATGGGCTGCTGAGTCAGACATGTTAAGAATGATGTACCCCGTCTGCAGGAGGGGGCGCTGTAATCAGCATCTGCCCACATCCTTCTACAGTGGTTAGTAGATTTCTGCCATTAGTGGCGTCAGCGGTGGCAAGCTCTGAGTGTGTTCTACCAAACGAATGAATTTTTAATATCTAGCAGCACTTATATCGACTCCAAAACTATCTACTATGATCATATGGCCAAGTATAGCAGATGTGGAGTAAAGAACAGTGAATCTATACTTCAATATATAGGATTACCTTGACAATATTTTGGAAGTCATTTGCATGGGTCAATATTATTGACCTCGATACTTTAATATGCAACCAGTTTCCTGATCGATCAGAAACCAAAATATTCAAAAAATACAGGCAGAAAGCAAACATAGCTGTAAAAGGAGACAGTCTGAGACGGTAAGTCAGTGGGTTAATGAATTTCCTGCAGAAATCTGCATGTAACCTGCTGGTTCCGATGCCTGTGCTACACTTCAGCAGTTTAATATTTCTGCTATAGCAATCAATCATTGCCTAACCTGCTGGTCACAAGTTTCAGTCTGAGAAATATTCAGTTCAAATGACTGATTCAAGCTGGAAGGAATCACCGGCGGCAGATCCTTCTCACACCTCGCCGCCAAGACCTGGAACACCCTTCCACTAAGCCTACGACAGACCCAAGACCTGCTGACCTTCAGGAGGCTACTCAAGACCTGGCTGTTCGACCAGTAGCAGCACCCCCCCCCCCTTTTCTCTCCCCAGCGCCTTGAGACCCTCGCGGGTAAGTAGTGCGCTCTACAAATTCTGTGATTGATTGATTGATTGATTGAATCAGTCACAGACTACTAGTTACATTGACTGAAAGAGAATTGATTGATGATAGCTTGATTACATTTCAGAGTGAAAACAACGTTAACAGATTGCATCTCAGAGAATGATTCACTTAGAGTGTAACACTTGCATCTTGATGAGGGAATCTGTTCACAGGTAACTGGTTATATTGCAGTGAGTGAATTAGTAGCTCATTGCTGTTTTAGCCTCAGAAATTAAGTTGGTTTCTGGTTACACCTGAAGAAATAGGTTACAAATGACTGCTTCTGTCCAGAAGGAATTGGTTGTGGATTACTGATTACATCTCAGAGAAGCAATCTCCTACTGATTGCCAATATCACTGAGAAGGAATTGTTTGCAGATCACTAATTACATTCCAGAAAAGTAATTGGGCCAGATTACTGACTCCTTCTGGAAATAACTACTTGCAGGCTACTGATTACATCTCAAAGAAAGAAATAATCAAATATTGCTGGTTCAATCTAACAAGAATCGACTACAGTTCACTGACTGCATCCCAGAGAAGGAATTGTCACAGTTACTAAATACGTCTCTGAAAAGTCATCGATTTCAGATTAATGATTGATTGGGAATCGATTACCAATTACTGAGTCTATCTCAGAGGAGGAATCAGTTACAGCTTAATAACAACATCTCAGAGAAGGAATCATTTACAGACTACTAGTTTCATCCCAGAGAAAGAATCTGTTTCAATTTGCTGGTTGCCTCTCAGAGAAGGAATCAATTACAGATTAGTAGTTAAATCCCAGAACTGGAATCCATTACAGATTACTGGATTCAGGTTGATGCACTTGCAGTTACTTTTCCAGCCTGTTCTTCCCTTCCCAGATGCCTGCTTTTCTCTTCCAGGTGCTGAAAAGAAGCCTGTGGTACTAGAAGAAGTCACGGCCGCACAGGCACTTATCGATTCATCAGAAATCGCAGTCATCGGATTCTTCAAGGTGGGTCCATCCCTTTCTTATCATACGGTTTTGTCAGCCCTAGGGACGCAAGACTCAGGACTGAAATTTCCCAACTAATACTTCAGCTCAGCTCCAATTACTGCAATTGCAAACAATTGTAATTTTTCTCAGAAAATAGATAATGTTGTTAGCCTGTCTCTAATTGGCAAATGAGGGATCTGGTTCCAACGTGATAAAGTCGTTTGTCCAGGGGCTTAGCTTGGTCAGTAAGATTGGGGGAGCGGGGGTGAGCTTCAGATTTTCCGACAATCAGGCTGGCATATAATGTTTCAATACATTATACTTGTCCAAATGAGAGGAACCGGGAGCTTTTTAAGCAGGTCCTGCACAAGTACTCCCAACCGAGGACTAGATCTAACTGAAGGGTATGCAGGTCCTAAGTGTAAGTGAGAGTGTTCAAGTCTGTGAAAAAGTGCCCTCACACACCCCGAAGGATGTCATGCTTCATCATATGCTCCTCGTCGGGCCGGCGATACAATGCCACGGGAATCAGAGCCGGGGTAGGTAGGAAGACGGCTAGTTGCCACACCGCCTTGTGTCGTGAGTAACGACTAGCTCTGCTTAAACGCTCCCTTCAGTACTGACCTGCATTATTTGGGGTCTTTTAATATCAGGTAAATCGGACCTGGTATTCACTCGCAAAGCTGATAACTATTGAATTCCTTGTACTCTGAGCACCAGCATTGCAGTAGTGTAACACTCATGATAATTTCGTTTTAACCACTGGTCCTGATGAATTGCCACTAGACCCATTAGGGCAGAGGTCTTCAAACTTTTGTAGGTTGAGCCCCCCAGCTGAATTTTTTTAGATGTTGGGCCCCCCCACCACCTGACAGAAATTTCTGGAATCTGGTACACTACATAATCGACCGCCACGTGCATATCCCGGGCCATATCCAGCAAATAATGTTCAACACAATAAGAGTGTTTAGTAAACTGCAGGTTTGTGAGTGGGTGTGGTGAAATGACAGAGGCTTATTACACAGCTCAAAACACCATTTTCCAAGATAAAATGTGCGCAAATTGTTTTTACTAGGATGCTTTGTTTTACACATGACATAGATTGATAATAACACCACCAACATATATGTGATGGGTGTGCTGGTTTTTAGCCACATAGACTGTTAATTTGTGGATGGATTTGTGCTACTGCCATCCTCCGGTTGTGCCCCACATCCAGTCTTGAACGGTACTTAGTCTTTAATACCGCAAGTGCTGAGAACCCAATCTCACATAAATAGGACAAGCTGAAAGGCAAGAGAGTTTTGATAGCAGTTACTCTCAAAGCTGAATATTCTGCAGACATTTTCAGCCAAAACAGGGACTGTAAGGGAGACCGTGTTGTCAAATTTTTCGAGCACTCCCTAGCTCAGAGCTGGTACACGAGAAACCAATCTTCTCTAGAAATCATTAACAAACGTTTTAGGCAGCATTATAATGGGATAATTGCCCACCAACCAGTTATGGATCGGAAGACAAAGTTGAAAGTCCACAGAGAGGGCGCTGAACGAACACCTAATTGAGAATTCCTTAGTGGTGCGATAAGTTGCTTGCCTGAAGCAGTGGGGGTTTAGGACACGTCGGGCTTATGTTTAAAAAAATAGAACTAATAATAAATTAATGATGTCTATTTTACTTCAGAGCAATGTTGTCTGACAGACTTTGTGGTGGCAGGGACATGTTAAGGATTTTGGGTGCCCTGGGCCAAAACTATTTTGGGGGTCCCTGTTCAGTACAGCTTTGAGTTTAAATGATTTACTTTCATCTCTGCCATACCCTCTTTAGCCAGGCTACTAACGGTGCACAGGCACTATGGTCGAAATTCTAAAAGCGTTTACATCTAATATTCAGAGATAGTGATGCGTTTTCACTGTTGTAACAAAGCAGCAGCCCACTAATTTTACAGCGAATAATATCTGTGATATCCTCCAATTTCTCATATGTGAGGACCCGCTTGGATCTAAAATAAACTTTTTTATGGTTGTTGCATGAAACAAACACACTTCTCTGCAAATAGTAATAGACTCCCTCACATTAATCACATTAAAAAGAAATGAAACAAAACGGTATTTACAAAAATCTGTTTAGGAATTATTCCAGGCCATCAGGGCAAAAACAGAGCTGTCTCTATCAAGGGGCCCCCTTGAAGGCTGGATTGCAGTGCATGTAAATGTGTCCTTTTGTAATTTAGGACAAAAACATTGATGGGGCACGACATGCCCATATTTGTGTACAGGGCGCAACTAGACCCGAACTTCGGGTGGGGGCTAACACTCCCAGCCAGGGCTGGCCCTAGCACTTGTCGCACACAGTGCAACAGTCTTTTGGGGCCCCCTCCCCATTTCCTCCTTCTCCATGAATTTCCTCACTACCACTCACCAACAATGCCCCTCTTCTCTCTATAGCACATTTCTGGCAAACATTTAATTTTTTTATAGCACTACTCATAGTTTACTCACACTCAGTTCTTTGATCTGCATGGTAAACGTTCTTTGTAGCAGGCACATTAAACCTCTGCAGTGTGTGGGTGGCAGGAGTGCCCATGTGAGTGCACTGTGAGCCATGCGACAGTGTGAGAGTAGGGTAAGAGGAGTGACTGCAGGGTGAGTGAGGTGACCATATGAATTTGGGTGCGGATGTAAGTGCAGAGTGGGACGAATGAATGTATGGTTAGTGATGGGCTTGTTTGAGTGAGATTGCAGAGTGAGCAGTGAGGGGGACAGGTGAGTGAAGTGTCACGAGTGCAGGTTGAGTAGTGTTCTCGTGTGACTGCAGGGTGAGGTACAGGGTGAACAGTGCAAGTGCATTGTGAGTGCAGGGTAAGTGGGTGAATGGTGTGAGTGCATTGTGATCGCTGTGAGTGCAGGGTGAGCGTGAAAGTGAAGGGCGAGAATGAGGAGCGAGTTGTCTGATGCAAGGTGCAATCCCAGACACTTGAAGTAACTCAGCATGTTATTGACGGCGGCGTAGGGTTTAAGATCTAAGTTAAACTATTGCTATTATGGCATCAGAGATCGAGAGTGGAGGAAATAAATAATGTGCTGATCCTGCAACAAACTCCCAGTCTTGTGATTAGGGTTGCCAGCTCATTATTTAGATGTCCCAGGCGGTACAAAAATAAACAGTCACCTAAAGCTGTATTTTCAGCACTTGTCTATGCATACTTTGAACAGCAAATATAAATAGAAAGAACTTTTAATTGTGTTCTAGGGCTGCCTGAATGATCCATGACTGATAATTAAAGGGAACAAAGACAGAAAAGTCACATTACAAATGAATACATACTTCTTTATTTATAACCATATTTAGTGTCAAGACAAGCAATTTGCAGGCTGTTTAAACAACACATGGCTGGCTGGCATTTTGTGCCCTGCCTGTGTAATTTTAAAAGAAACTTTGTCTCCTTTCTGGGAAGAGCTAACCTCCCAGGAGGGGGTTAATTCATAGAGCTGAAATGCTTCAGCTGCAGTGAGAGGCAAGGAGTCTCCTCTGCTATGAAATCGAACACGAAGGAACTGGACTGTCTGTTCGTTTGCTTTCGGTTTTAGCAGAGGAGACTTCCTGCCTCTCACTGCAGCTGAAGCATTTCAGCTCTATGAATTAACCTCCTCCTGGGACGGTTAACATGACAAAAGCATGGGCAGGTCGTGCCCCATCGATTTTCTCCTCCCTCCCCCCTTCAACCATACCGGAGTTCTCCAATAAGACTTGCGACGCAGGGAACAAAGGTAAGATTACAGTGGAGTGCGCGCCCCCCCTGAGATGTTGTTGCACCCCCCTAGGGGGGCGCGCCCCACAGATTGAAGAAGTCTGCATTAGGGGCTACCTTAGGCAAGAAACATGTCGACCTTACACACCACGCACACCTTTTAGGATCATTGTACCCAGCTAGGGCGTCTTTGTTTTTAGTGAAGTTAGTGAGCCCTAGGAATAAAGTTTAGGCACTAGGGTCTCCCCAAACCTTTTTTAATACCACACTGCACTCACTACACTTTATTCCACATACCAACACGCAACAATTGGCTTCAACAAAAATATCTCCGCCAAAGAGCCCTTTTGTGGGTGCCCGTCGGGCATTGAAGCGCTAGCCGGACGAGGAGCAAGCCCATATGATGAAGCATGACATCCTTCGGGGTGTGTGAGGGCACTTTTTCACAGACTTGAACACTCTCACTTACACTTAGGAACTGCATACCCTTCAGTTATATTCAATACATTATACAACAGGTAGTGTGCTTGAGAGGGGCCTAAGGGGCAATGGAAAGGCAGAGGAATGAGGGTTGGTAGGATTACTACGAGAGAAAACACAATATTTTGTAAAAGAACCAATGTTTGGGGACTTTCAAAACAGAGAGGGAGAGAGTGTGTCTGCATTTTTGTCTGTGTGAAAGTAAACATCCCTGGTGAAATCCGACTGACATCTCACAATATCTGACTGAAAGCACCTATACCCAACTACCTATACGAAAATACATTTATTACGGGGGTGTTACACCACAAACATGCCCCCTGAAGCTACGCCCCTGGGTTTGTCCAGTATCACAGTAGAGATCTGGTTATTTTTAGTAAACTGACATTTCTATCCTTACAAAGGAGATGAGGTGGTTATCTCAGACCAAAGTGAGCTGTGGTGGTAAATATCCATTGGTGCTGTTGTGTGGATATCAAATGCCCCCTGCACGGGGCCCTGCAGCCAACCCTTGCTATGCACAGATGAAGGCCTTAAGATGCGGGAGCTGGCAGCACACTTCGGGCTAGGTGCAGTGCCTGGACACATGCAGCCAGTCCCTGCTGTGCACGACTGAAGTCAGTGTGTAGAGGGGTGGACCTACCATGGAGGGTTGTGTGCAACACTGGCTGAAGGCGAATTGTTGTGGTTCACCCCTGTTATGCATGGCCAAAGACCGTCCGCAGTGAGAGTTGGCTGCCAGCAGAAGACTGGGATCAAGCCTTGGCTGCAGCATGTGGCCTAACCCACTGTGCATGTGCAAGGACCGTGCGCAGCGGAGGCTGGCCTTCGTGGTTGGTTGGTCGCTGGGAACTCTTGCATGTGGTATAAGCTAAAAAACAAATATCACTGAAAAAACAAATGCAGTACCATGACTTCACAATATTTATCCCAGTAAGTTGCAAAACCTAAAAGCACTATGTAGTTAAATAACAATACATACACAAACCAATAAATAATACTGCATTCATAGTTGTCTCTTTCATAGTCTTACGGGTAATATGAAAAGACATCTCATGTTTAAGATTATTTACGGCATTTGTCTAATTGCATCTGTCACATCAAGAGTGAGGTCCAGAGCCTCTGGTGCACATACACATACAGATGCGCAGAGTGTAATATTTTATTTATTACCGTTGTTGACTGTGAGCAGGGTCTGTGACTCACAGAGGCGAAGCATTGAGCGGATTATGATTCCCCACCCCTCCTACAACAATGGTAATAAGCAGCATATTACAGTTGAAGCATCTGCATATCGGTTACCCTATGGCACTTTTCTTAAGTATTTGTCTGAAAATAAAGTTATTTTAACAATACCAGGATGTAAGGGGTAACATTTATGCAGCAAGGTAAAATAACATTGATGAGGCCTCATAACAGTGAGTAGCCACATTACTTGTCTATCTGCTGTATGGAAAAATGCTGATGTCATAGTGAGCAAGGCTCTTGAAGCTGAAAGACATTCATTGTGCCATCCTTTTCTAAATGAATCACATTTGCAGATGGCTTGGGTGTGCCTCTTCATTATAGAAGAAAGAAGTATATATATATATATGTGATCAAGGCCGAGTTTGGCCGAAACGCGTCATGGCAGCATGGTGGCTCACTGAAAAATAAAGGAGAAATTTACACCAGTTTGGGTTCGTCTTCCGTTTTGTTTCCGTTGTGACGAACATTGAGGCGGAGTGTGGCGATATATATATATATATATATATATATATATATATATATATATATATATATATATATATATATATGCAAAAAAGAAGCATAGAACTCTGGGGAGTTCTCAAGTTTAGGTGGAAAGCAGCTCCAGTAACGAGCACTCTCAACACCAGTGACACTCCAAATTTGTTCGCCTCAAATGTCTGCTTTCCTATCAAAGTCTTTAAGAATAGGATTAGCACAGTGTCATCCACACCGAGATAGAAAGGGACAAAGTCTTTTGCCACTTCTACAGCAAAATCTTTAAGCATACGTATATATACGTATATATATATACGTATATATATATATATACATATATATATATACATATACAATACCCATAGCCCATTATTAATGGGAATATATGGATGTGCTTAAAGATTTAATTGATTAGATCAATTTATGTATTTATACATTTATAATGAATATTATATTGTCGTCCCAGAAAATATCATACAGGTTGTACGGCAATATATAGTATATAGCACATCCTTTCTTTCTTATTTTTATTTTATTTATGCACTTCATTCATAGGGTTTCACTACACTTATCTACTACACATATGCACTTTAGAAACTTTTTGCGGACATTAGATAGATAGACTCCGCCTGTTTGGCAGTAAAGCATTCAAGCATATATTAGACGGACCAATTTGCCTTTGTAGAGTTGAGGCAACTTTACATACTTCAGCATTTCAGGGATCTGTATGCAGAAAATGTTAAACAGGGAGGTTTATTGTAAATATATACATATAAGAATTTTAAAATATATACAGATTATTGTAAATATATATACACGAGAATTTTACTTATTTATAATGTATAATTCCAGAGTATAATGTATATAGTATGTTGTCTATGTCCTTTTATGCAAATTGAGCACTAGCACTTTAAATTAGTTACTCACAGTTTGAGCCGTGTCATGTGATCAAGGCCGAGGTACGGCCGAAACGCGTCATGGCGGACTAGCTTGGTGGCAATAAAGAATATCTTGCACTGATTTGGGACTACGCTCGTTTTTTCTTTGAGGAGACTTCAAGCGAGAATCAGCAATATTTCACGGAGAGGCTGCCTCCGTTTCGTAGACCCCCCTCAAGAAGCAGGCTCCGGATCGGCAAGTCAATCTTCCGGGTTTCTCCTGCCTTGGCTCTGCGGGCTCGCAGAGCTGCGTTGGCGGGGACCCCGGGGGCACTACAAGGAATTCCTACAACGGAACAACCGGAGCCCCCTGCGTGACATACAAACGAAGATTTCTCCTGTCTGGCGGCATCGCGGGCGGTGAAGCACCTATCTCTTGGATTGCTCGGAGGAGTGTTAGCGAGAGCGGGAGCTTCCTACCGAAGGTGGACCGCCAACAGGTACGTGAGAATTGTTATGTGCAGGAGAGGAGGTGTGCACCATACAGGGAAACTCTACTGACATTGATCTTTTTAGAGTATTCTCGTATTGGGACAGATTAAACAATATACAACCACCAAGCATGTCCGCCGATACGCTCAAAAGTAGAGAATCAGCGGCAGAGGAAATGTTCTCTGAGGACCCTGTAATTATACAGAGTGCAACCAGGGATGCAGATGGGGAAAACAATGCAAGAATTAAGGGACTAAAGGAGAATTATCGGACGCTTGAAAAGCTGAAGCGGCAAGAACAATCGAAATGGTGGGAGGCTCGATCGTTACAGAGGTACCTTGATGTGGGGAGAATTCCCAGGGGCCTCCGCATAATGATCGCCCCCAGTTATAAAACAATGAATCCACTGATGATGGCTGAGTGGGCGCAATGCAATCTCGAATCCTCCCGCAGACTAGTAGTGATACTAGTCAAGTATGCGGAGATTGACAGAACGGATCTTCAAACTAAGATTGAATCATTGGAGCACGAGATTCAACAGCAAGGGGATCCTCAAAGTAGACAGAAATTACATGAGGAAATGACAAGTAGACTCAATAAAGAAGAAGACAAAATTAAAACGAGAAAAACTTATAAATTCAGGCGTGACAGAGATGACTACGCCAATGGACAAGTGTTTACTTTTGCACGGAGGTATGATTCACTGAGAACAGCAACAGCTAATCAACGACTACAGGGTGCAAAGACCAAGGAAAGAGATCAACACCAAATGGAATCTGTGTCAATGTCAGATTTAAGCTCTGCACCCGATAGTGAATCAGAAACCGAAACATCAAGGAGGAGACAGGAACAGAGTGCTATAAGACTAACGTTGGGGGAAGAGCTGGACATTTTAAAAAGAAGTCGACAAGAAACACTGCGACCACGAAACAAGGGACCTGTGGCAGCAGGGACACCAAGAGGAGAAGGGGAGAAGACAAGCCCAGAGAAAAAGGAGAGAAAAAGAAGAGGGGGCGAGGTCGAGGGAATCGCAGATAGAGGATGTACATCCAGAAAATATCACTACAGCAGATTCCAATACCACTTCACATAATACTATTATAGATCTGGCCAATATTAATTTGACTAAAGCAGAGCAGCAATTATTGTCATTAGGTTTATCCTTTTGCCCGGAATCTAACTTTGACTACACACAAACCAGGGCAGATATATATACATTTATTAGAAAATTAAAGCTTACAAAATTCCATCTACTTAAAACAGCTAAGGATAAGTCAGACCATATTGAGACATTGAGTATTGAGCCAGAACCCATAGGCCTTTTAGTCTCGGATTTAAGCTTGTTACAGGATATGCAGGAACTGCAATTGGGACACATAAATTCTGTTCTTGGTTCTGATACTGGAGCCTCGCAATATGTCAATGGCCATGAATATGAAAATTTGCCAGCAACAACTGCCAAACCCAGCACCCCCTTCAAAGTCAAGTCAAAATTTGTACCCATTATGCCTCGAGATTCTTTGGATATTTTTAGTGATCAATTGGTGGCCCAGATCAAAAGGTTGAATCATTCAATGAATAGATCCAAAACCAAATTAACTCACCAAGAAAGAAGTTACCAATCACTGATAAAGAAATTGAGTAAGGATAACAAAGTGGTCATAAGAAACGCAGACAAGGGAGGAAATATAGTACTTTGGCCCTTGGATCAATACCTGGAAGAAGCTTACAAACAGCTAAATGATCCAGAATGTTATCGGAAAAGTTCCGTGTTCAAATATAGACAAACTCAGGAACAATTTTTCTCTCAACTACTTGATGGGAAAAGTTTGGGTCTAATCAATTGGGACGAATACAAATTTTTAAAGAAAGAGTATCCAACTACACCGGTTTTATATTTTGTCCCAAAAATACACAAAAATATAGATAGACCGCCAGGCAGACCCATCATAGCCGCATGCAATGGGCCATTAGAAAATATGTCCCGGTACATAGACTATTTCTTACAGGAGCACGTTGTGCATTTAAAATCGTATGTGCAAGATACCAGTGATTTCTTGAGAAAAGTTAAAGATATAAACTGGAATGTGAATTATTTACTTATAGCCCTAGATGTTTCGTCCCTTTACACGTGCATTAGAAACAGGGATGGAGTCAGGGCTGTGGAATTTTTCCTCTCCAATAGACCCATACGATATGCACAACACAACAAAATGCTTTTAAATATGTTGCTGTTCTGTTTGGAAAACAATCTTTTTACCTTTAATAATCAAATGTACCAACAAACACAAGGAGTTGCCATGGGGGCCAGCTTCTCCCCCAGTTATGCCTGTTTGTTTATGGGATGGTGGGAGGAGTTGGTCCTAATGAGAAAATATGAACAAACATTC